>QWZN01000028.1:0-335488 GCA_003693225.1 Venturia aucupariae | reverse complement strand
GATAATATAGAGGTTAATAAGGAAGATAGATATAATAGTAATAAAGAAGATTTTATTATCGAGAATAAAGAGGATTAGGACTTTTTAGATAGAGAAGGCATTATCGAGAATAAAGAGGATAAGAACTTTTCGGATAGAGAAAGTATTTAAGTTCTAAAGTTCTCTCTTAAATTTATTTCAAAGTTAATATACGAACTAGTTTTATAATATAATTAAGTAAATACCTCTAAATTTAGTAATTATATTAATTATAACTACTAGAGGACTACTAGAGAATTTCTTAAATCCTTAATATTATCCTACTATATTATACGTAGCTATATATTATATACGGGTTATAAACGGTTTTTATATGGGTTATAAACGGTTTTATCGTAGGCCCTAAACCGTAAACTATAGTTTAGGTTCACGTGTTAATAGTACGGGTTTAGTTCGGGTTCTAGCCTTCAAACCTAAACCTAAAACCCGAACCAGACCGACTCAAAACCGAACTATACGGTTCGAGCCCGCACCGTTGGCGGCCCTAAGAGTTTCTAGAATAAAAGATAGCTTTTCTAGGGGTGGCCTCCCTAGAAAAAAAGGTATATTTTTAAAAACATTTTTTCTAACTTAATAGAGCTAGACTAGAGGATTCTTAATCTATTCTTACTATTATTCTAGGCCTTATATTTATATATTTATTTAAGAGTTTCTAATACTAGCTATTCTAGAGGTGGCCTCCCTAGAAATAATAGTATATTTTTAGAAATATTTTTTAAGACTTAATAGAGCGAGACTAGAGGATTTTTAATATATTCTTATTATTATTCTAGGCCTAGTATCTAGAAAGTTATTTAAAGATATCTAAGTTAAGAGATAGTTATTAGTATTAGAGGTAGCCTTCCTAGAAAAAGTATTATAATTTTAGAACTTTTTTATATATATAGATAGAGCTATTGTAGAGGACTCTAAATCTATTCTTATTATTATTATAGGCCTAGTACTTAATAAGTTATATAGAAAGTAAGATTTTAGTTTTGATGTTCCTAGGGTAAGGTTAAGCCTAGGGGAGGCGGATAATAAGCGAACTTTGGCGTCGCGCACAGGCCGTTTGGGAGGCCACCGGTGGCATAGCCACCGGTGGCCTCCATAGTCACTCCCCTCAAAGGGGGGCCGAACCGCCTGTCGCGTGCCATTTTCGGTTCAGGATGGCTTCTCCGAGATTTTCCTTGCGTGGAAATCCCGTCCCAAGGCTCTTTGCTTGTCAAAATGCTCGAATGGGACAACCTCAAGAATCTTGGAATCAGCATGGCTCCTTGTCTATCGTCCATCACTTGCTCTCTTTGGCTCGACCCATGACCTTCTCAGCCTAGCGGCTCCATCCTGCGTGAGTGGGAAAATGATGAAGACCACGCGCGAGGCTGGCCTTTGAGTTCATATATATAGGCCCATCAGTCCCAGTGATAGGCCATCATCAGCAACTTAAACTCGACAATTGACAGCACGCATCTTTCTTTGAGCATCACAATCGCACTCGGTTATTGCGAAGGCTCCAAGACTTGTGTCTTTTACGTCACCTTTGGCCCCGAATCCCCTCTTCTTGTACCACATGGAGCGCATCTCGACACCAATGGGGCTGCTCAAGAAGCTTGTAAGCAAACTTTTGTATATGGAAACATGTGGCAGCTTCTAACTTTCGGTAGGAGGTCCACAATGACACTCCAGGGCTCTCGAGCAAGCAACTGTTTCTTACCAACCATGATCTCAAGCCCGTTGAGCCCGAACGCCGACAATGGAAAGCCTGGAACTTCGTTGGTTTCTGGATTGCCGATTCCTTCAATATCAACACATGGATGATTGCAGCTTCATCCCTCGAGGACGGACTTTCATGGTGGCAGGCTTGGATTTGTGTGTGGGTTGGCTATAGCATCGCTGGATTCTTCGTTGTTCTCACGTCCAGAATTGGTGCTCACTATCACATCGGCTTTCCAATTGTCAACAGGTCATCCTTCGGCATCTGGGGTTCTCTTTGGCCAGTCTTCAACCGAGCAGTCATGGCCTGTGTGTGGTACGGGGTACAAGCTTGGATAGGAGGGGAATGTGTATACTTGATGATCGCAAGTGTCTGGCCTTCCTTTGGGCAGAAAGAGTCGTTGACCAAATCTGTCGCCCTTGGCGGCCAAGTAAACACCGTCATCTCGTTCGTAATCTTTTGGCTGCTATCCCTGCCATTCATCTGGTTGCCGGTCCATAAAATCCGCCATCTTTTCACGGTCAAATCGATTGTTGCACCGATTGCTGGCATCGCCTTCCTCATCTGGGCTCTTGTTCGTGCAAAAGGAGCTGGACCAATCATTCGTCAAGGAAATACATCCCATGGTTCCGAATTGTCGTGGGCAATTGTTGGCGGTATCATGTCTGCTAGTAAGTCCCGCTATCCTGGCTCTACGATCTTCAGGCTAATACGTTGCGTGCAGTCAGCAATTTCGCTACGCTCATCGTAAATGCTCCTGATTTTTCTCGTTTCGCGGACAGGCCTAGCAGCGCCAAGTGGCCACAGTTGATAACTATCCCAATGGGCTTTGGATTGACGTCCCTGATTGGCATCCTCGTCGGCTCATCTTCTGCGGTCATCTATCCTGACGTCGGAGCGACTTGGAACCCACTCGAGCTTCTCAAGAGGTTTATCACCAACAATGAGACAAATGGTGTTGGAAGTGCTGGAGACCGTGCTGGTACATTCTTGATCGCAGCCGCTTTTGTTCTTGCTCAGCTGGGGACGAACATCGCTGCCAACAGTATCAGCGCGGGTACTGATTTGACTGCTTTGATGCCCAGGTATCTGACCATTCGACGAGGTGGTTACGTCTGCGCTATCATCGGGATCGTCATTTGCCCATGGCAATTCCTGACTTCCGCATCAAACTTCACGACATATCTTTCCGCATACTCTGTTTTCCTCAGTTCAATCGCAGGGCCTATGATTTCCGATTAGTAAGTTGGAAAGTTTTAGTAGCGTTGGAAGCATATACTAATATTTCTCAGCTACTTCGTACGAAGAGGATTTCTCGAAGTGGCCAACCTCTACAACGCCGATGCTTCAGGTCCATACTATGGAGTCTGGGGAATCCAATGGCGCGGCTGGGTAGCATACCTGTGCGGCATCTTGATCAACGTCGTCGGGTTCGCTGGAGCCGTGGGCACTCCCGTTCCGATAGGGGCGACATATATTTATCGTCTCAACTTCTTCTCCGGCTTCATTGTTTCTGCTGGAGTCTACTGGATCCTCTGCAAGATCAAGCCAATTATGGCTTCAAATCCTACTGGACACTGGTATGAAGTGGAAGATGCCTTGCAGGGGCAACCGGACGGTACGGAAGGATTTGATGAGGAAGCCGAAAGTTCGTCTTCAGAACCCAGTGATGCCGAGAAGCATAGTTTCTACGCTTCAGGCCAGAAGCGGTTGGAGCAAACAGTGTATTGATTATATGGTCGAGTGCAGTTGTAAAATATTGAACGTTTTGAAGGCCTTCGCCATGAATTGGAAGTTGTTGCTGCGTTGAAGTGTCGCTCTTGAGCGTAGGTGGCATCCTGAAGAAGTTGATAGTTGCCGGTCATTGTTCAGAATTTCAAGTTATCGGTCGATCCAACTGAATGATCCTAATCACCTGCATCTTCATACTACCTACCTCCGTAGCAGCTGCTACGAGGTATACTGTGTAATAGTACTGACCAAGGACTCGGAGCTTCCAGGTTTGAGATTACAACTTAGTAAGCCCCGCAAGCAGCCGCCGAGGCATCATCGAGTCGACGGACACGACTCAAGCATGAGGCCGTAACCGCACTGACACTAGAAGTGGTCATCAATGCTCGCCTGGGTGATGTGTTCCAATGCGATCATCCATCTCCATCTCATAAACACCGTGACCCCCGCCTCGACCACGATATTATATCGACCACGATTCTCTCGCTAACATCTCTCCGAACGAAACTTCAGTTCGTCCTGAGCAGTGACATGTGAGCCGGACAACCTCGATCCTGGAAACTCATAGAAACTAACTGCAGTGTTGTGGAATTGTAGTCACTGACCACAATGGCATCAGCAAAGCCCTTCCAGATCCACGTCTCCGACCACGACCTCGAACTTCTTCACAAGAAGCTCGAGCTCGCTCGCCTCCCAGATCAACCAGAAGGCTACGACATCAAACAGGGAGTACCAGTTCAACGAATGAACGAGCTAGTGGAATACTGGAAATCAACTTACCTGCCATCATGGCGACAAACCGAGGCGAAGCTGAACCAGCTTCCCATGTTCACTCGGAATATTAACATGGGAGAATTTGGTGATTTGAACGTCCATTTCGTTCATCACAGGTCGGAAGCGAAAAATGCCATTCCATTGCTGTTTGTACATGGATGGCCAGGAAGTTTTCTTGAGGTTATCAAGTTGTTGCCTCTGTTGACTGAAGAAGGAGATCATCAATCTTTTCATGTTGTCGCCCCGAGTCTGCCGAATTATGGGTTCAGTCAAGGGGTGTCAAAGGTAGGTCTCTTTTATATCGCCATCATCGATAAGGGGTGTCAAGGACCCGGACGGTGCTTCGACACACCATGTCAGATTTGAGATCAACAACGGAATTTCGTCCGAGGAAATCAAGCTCTCCAAATGATATCGGTTCCTCATCCGACAGTAGAGACATGCTGAAACTTGCATATCCAAACCTTTGCTCACATCCCACAGCGCGGCTTCAGCCTAAAACACTACGGTGACGTCTGCAACGAACTCATGCTCTCTCTCGGGTACACAAGATACGTCGCCCAAGGCGGTGACTGGGGCTCAATGATAACCCGTATGATGGGTCGCTACCACGCGCACTCGCTCCGCGCCACCCACATAAATCTCGCCGCCATTCTGCCTTCCTCCCTCTTCACCGCCCCGCTCGTCCTTCTCAAATCCATGCTCTCATTCCCCTTCTGGACGGCAGCCGAGAGGCAAGGTCTAAAAAATGGACAGAATTATTCAAGCACAGGAAATGCGTACTACAACATGCATCAGACGCGTCCACAAACTGTGGCGTATTGTCTTTCCGATTCGCCTGTTGCATTGCTCGGCTGGATATACGAGAAATTAGAACACTGGACTGACGCTTACCCGTGGACAAACGACGAAATACTAACTTGGATATCAATCTACTGGTTTTCTACTGCTGGCCCCGGCGCGTCTGTACGTACGTACTTTGAAGCCACAGATTCTTCAACTGAGTACGGAGGTGGTGTTGCTAGAGACACGGCGTTCTGGAAGTTCACGAATGTGCCGTTGGGGGTTACGCAGTTTCCCAAAGATATTGTGGGGATACCGCGGGCGTTCTTGCAGATGCTTGGGAAAGTTGTGTTCCAGAATTGGGCGGAGGACGGAGGCCATTTCGCTGCTTGGGAGAGGCCGGAAATCCTTTCTGATGCTTTGAGGGAGATGTTCAAGGAAGGAGGCGGGCCTTTTGGAATTGCTGGCGAGGGTGAAGGAAAGAAAGAGGTGTAATTGGGATGTTATTATGAGTAAGATACATATGTAACTTAATAAGAGACTCTGGCTACACTACAACTGTATCCGTAATTGTACTATACATCATGTTCACCAAATGCCGGATGCAGTAGTAATGCGGGTCCGCGGCGCGCTGTGTTTGTTTTGCTTTGCAAGCACAGAAAGCGCGACAAACAATCCCAGGAAGGAGGATTGGATTGACGCGCCGATGCATTATTATATCGACTGATTCTGCACAATCATCTTCACCGCCCCCTCCCCTCCTCCATCCCAGGACCATGGAGCAATATCTCCGCGAGTGGAGGAAGAATGCGCTGAACAAGAACCAGCATGAGGCCGCCATATTCATCGGCGACAAGCTACTCGCGCTCACCAGTACGTCGTTACAACCAGTCCTCCATCGTGGTACTGATGCTCATGCTCCAGATAGTGATGGCGACGCATACTGGCTTGCCCAAGCCCACTTCTCCACGGGCAACTACACTCGCGCCCTGAGCTTCCTGCAACGAGCAGACCTCGCTACCAGAGACGCCTCGGCCAGATACTTTGCCGCCTTATGTCTGATACGTCAATCCAGATTCGAAGACGCACTCTCCTTGCTGGGAGATGTCAATCCCACACAATACATCAAAGCACCGGGAAGCGCTCGCCGGAAACTGCAACATGGTGGACGCAATGGCATAGCAAGAGATGGCAAGTCTTCACAGCGGATTGACCGGACGGAAGATCGCATGAGAGAAGATGTGGTCACCATCAGAGCGGAGGCTGCCATGTGCTATCTACGCGGACAATGCCATGCAAAACAGAATGCCTTCGACCGCGCGAAGGAGTGCTACAAAGTTGCCGTCCGAATCGACGTTCAGTGCTTCGAAGCGTTCGATGCTCTGATGAAGAATTCCCTCATGACGCCGGCCGAAGAATGGGAGTTTCTCCAATCTTTGGACTTCGACACAATCGTCGTTGGCGACGGCAGCGATCCCTCAGAATCACAGGAAGCTGCCGAATTCACAAAACTACTCTACACCACTCGTCTAGGCAAATATGGACACAGAGACGAGTTTGCAGTTGCGATAGAGACACTTTCCACCCACTACAAGCTCGCCAGCAACCCAGACATCGCCCTGTCGAAAGCTACGCACTTCTTCACACAGTGCCGCTTCCGTGAAGCCCTGGTACTCACAACATCAGTACTGGACCAGGACCCGCACAACTTTCCTACTCTGCCTATACACCTCGCATGTCTATACGAACTCGGTCAAAAAAACCTCCTCTACCTCATCTCACACAAACTAGCTGATACCCATCCCCAAGAACCTTGTACGTACCTTGCTATCGGAGTCTACTACCTTTCCATAAATCAAATTGCCTCGGCCCGTCGCTTCTTCTCCAAGGCCTCGATGCTGGACCCCCATTTTGGACCTGCATGGATAGGTTTTGCGCACACCTTTGCCCACGAAGGCGAGCATGACCAAGCCATCTCAGCTTATTCAACTGCAACGAGACTGTTTCAAGGAACACATCTCCCCAACATGTTCTTGGGGATGCAGAATCTACAATTGGGGAATTTGAAGCTGGCAAAAGATTACTTGGAGGTATCGGCTGGTTTGTGTCGCGAGGATCCCTTGCTTCTAAACGAGTTGGGAGTTGTGTTCTATCAAGAGGGAGACTTGCCCAAAGCGGTCGAAATGTTTGAGACAGCATTAAGTATCTCAACTGACGTTGGTTCTTCGGCATCAACTTGGATTAGTACGAGAGCGAATCTGGGGCACGCACTAAGGAGACTTGGACACCTCAACGAAGCCCTGGACGAGTTTAATCAAGTCCTCCGCGAGGGCGGAAAGGACGCGGCGACGTTCTCGGCGAAAGGCCTGGTCTTGATGGAGATGAACAAGACCAAGGATGCAACGATTGCATTACACGAAGCGCTTGCACTTGCGCCACAAGATCCTGTTGCGACTGATTTGTTGACTAGGGCGATGGTGGCTATGGAGGCACAGCCTATCATGGATGAGCGGTTGGACAGAGAGTTTGATCGAAGGGTGGAGGAGATCAAAATTTCGAGTCTGAGGGGCAGAAGGGGCAAGGTTAGAAGATTAAGAGGTCAACAAGCGGAGGAGGTACATAATCACTTGGGTGAGGGTGAAAGCATGGTTGTCGATGAGGAGGATTGAATCTGAGATTGTCTTCGATGGGCTTTGGGTAGCATTGTTGGTCCTGGGTGCATTTAGTATCGGTTGCATTGCGCGGCGTTGTCTGGGTAGCATAGGGAATAAGGACATGTTGATGAAGGCCCGTGTTCCAAGGCGCCGGCGACGATATTCACTAATCAGCAATATCAATATTACGTGTGCTTGCTTCCTTTCCCTAACACCCAGGAAGTCATTGACGTCGACACGCCGGGTCATTAGTTACTACTTCTTCCCTGACTTCTTTCCTGGAGCTTTAAGAAGTAATACCAACACCAGAGCCACGATCGCTCACGTATGTTACGAAGGCTACAAGGCAAGGCTGTGCCTCATCTTTCCATTTGGTGCCCAACGCTGATTTAGCTACATAATCTGCACCTGTTTCATCCATCTCCATGTACGAAAGCGCTCCTTTGTTTCGTAAGCTTTCGCTAAACATTCGGGCGAGGACATATCTAGCCCCAAGAAAGCAAATACATTGTTGCCGAGCGAACCCTCCAGACCACCAACAAAGGCGCTCCTTTTCATGCCGTGTGAATATCGATAAGCAGTCCCCCATGAATCCAAATCACGATTACAAGCTTTGTAAATCCATGCTCTCAGGTATATTAGCAGCATAAGCCGTCGGCACAGCAACATATTGCTGGGAAGCATCAGATTCTGGCAGGCCCCTTTATCACAAAGGCTGGTGAAAAGCCGTGACTCGGTCGTCTGGCTTAAAATGGTTGACGCTGGAGCCGATCGAGGAGACGGTTCAAGAGACCTACGAACCGAACATGGTGGTGTAGTCTTAGACGACAAAGCCGAGGGTACTTTGCATGTTTTCCAGTGGGTTGAGGGCGATGGTTTTGCTTCTGCAAGGAGCTCTGCGGGTTTGGGCGTTGCTGTGATGCAGAATCGATTTTGAACGGATTACCTTTGGCACATTGTATTGCTGCGAGTTGGGATGTGGGAGGCGTTTTGGTTTGATGGTAAATACTTGTGGGTTTGTTGACGACATTGGATATTGTTGCGTGGTGAGTTATTTGACGAGGTTGAATGGATACCTACTAGTCCAGAAGAGACTGAGTATATGTGCTGCAGGTGATATGAAGTGTTTATTGTGAACATTTTTCTGGACCTCTTTGTACCCAAGGTCATTCCAACTTTGCATCGAGATTCAGTGGAAATAAATTCGATTAAGAATCACTTCCTACACAAGCCCGAGCAACTAACATGTTCAATGATGCTTGATCTCAACGCCATCAGCATGACTCAGCCTATGTATGGTGACTTCTCCCATATAGATTCATATTCATCATGAGATAAGGTCAGGACTTTAGGTTGGTGGCTGGAGATATGCCGAGATGATATGCCCTTCTTGAATGGCTCCATGCTTGATATGGTTAGCTCGATAGGTGGTCGAACACCGTACCTCTGTAGCTATTTCACTGAAAATCGAGAAAATGAAAGCGTGAGACCAGCGCTCTATGGGCTTGGAGAGTTTGATGATAGCGATTGCGAGCAAGGTTTGACCACTCTCCTCGCAATAAATATTGGCTTTCCTTGGCGCGAACTCGATTTCCTTGGCAAAATTGAGACCAGGAGGACCAGGAGGGCTGAATCCAAATTATTGAATCTGTAGGGATGAGCCAGTGTAACGGGGGCGCGATTGGTGAGCTACGATGATTGTGACGGAAAAGGAAAGCCAAGCGTAGCCCTGGTGCATGGGGTTAAAAGAACCTCATGAGCGGCACGAAGATTCTTCTATATAGTAACGAACCCCTCACCATGAATAGAGCCTCTGCACAAAATCCCTGATTCTGAAGACAAGAGACGGAGTGAAGAACGGGATAGGGTCTACCCTGGCCTCAGGATTTCAAATCTTGCGTTCGCGAAGAATGGAAATACTTCTAGCCCTGATTTGTTTGGCGTCCTTGTCGGCTATGGCTAGCGCTGCTTGCCATTCAATGTAAGTTTCTCCTAACTCTTTTCGCTTTCAGTCTTGCTGACGATGGAAGTCCTGGCGGGAGATATCAAGTTTGCCACTGCGACGACCAACGTCTAGGTATGTAACGTTGATTGTTGATTCCTCCATGAGCCTTTCCTAATTGCTACGACAGGCGATTGTTACGCAATGAGAGAAGGCCTCTGCATTACCAATAGCCTGATTCAGCCATGTCCCCGGAAAGAAGTCATCTTGTGAGTTCTTCCTAGCTTTGCGCTTTTTTTTTCGCCAAAGGCTAACTGCTTTGAATGTAGGGAAGGTCATCCTAACGAGAAGCCCAACTCTGAATTCAAGAGAAGGTAGATTGGCTGAACGCGTCTCCAAGACAAATGCGGCCCACGGTTTGATGAAATCCGTACTGTATCGCCGTCTCGTTGGCATGCGGCACGAGGCCGCGGAGCAAGGACATGTGGTCACAGCAGGCTGGACTGCCTTGGATTTCAACAAAATTTCACGTTGGATTCATCGAATTGGGCTGCCATAGTGGACCGTCGTCCTAACACTTCTTCGTGGAAAAATGCTTGGCGATATGCTGATAACGAACATCATAAGAATGCGGAAATTCATCGATATTGATCTGAAATGCATCATCTCGAAGCATTCATCAACCAGATATGGTCCACGTTGGTCAATCTGTTCGATATGTTAGCGTTGTATCGAAGAAGAGAAGGGTGGGTGGTTTTCAGTAGAGGGTTGGAGCATCGTATCAGAAGGAACAACTGGTTTGAAGGTGTTTCCTCAAAGTGAATTAGGAAAGAGCATAGTTTTGTGTCATCATATGATGCTTGGGGAAGAAATTATGGAAACTTTGCTTACTAATACGCCAACATTCTCCCGGTCCGCTTTCACCTTTCTTCATCAAAGATGTGGTAGAGACAAGCATGTGTTCCCTTAATTACTGTACTCGCAAGTGACTTGTCTATATCATGGGACTTTTCGAAAAAAAAATCATCCTCGATCTCGATATGAAGGCAATCAATTGCAAAGCGCTGTTGTGTATCAGAATCTGTTCGTCTCGTGTCCCCAGCGATGAAGTTGCTAAAGTCCACCAAGCGTTCGCAACCCGAAAAGGACGTGAATTGTTCCGACGAGGGGCAAGGAATGGACCAGCTCGAAGAATGTAGGTATCTTGTAAAGAAGAAGAGGAAGGGTAGCTTGGGATTTGGCGGAGTGGAAGGTGGACTTTGTGTTGGAAGACAGCTGGTGTGAAAGAAACTTGAACGCACTGACTCGAAGAACTTGCGTGGTCACGGGACCTTCCTCCTCATCAGCCAATCATAACGCTCTGTTATGCAGTCTCTGCGAATGAGACCCGCTTTGGCTTACTCAGCCTATGCACGGGCCCCATCCAGTTTGATAACTATCTTGCGAACCTCCGACCTCCTCCACTTCCCTTCCTCATTCTGGTTTTCCTCTCCTTCCCTCCTACAACTTTTCTTCTTACTGACTTCTCATAGGTGCACGGGCATACGCGTGGCAGTGAAGATTCGTCTGAGCCCGTGTTATTGCTAGTTGAAAACTACATACATGACCACTTCTCTTGGTCTTCGGATCGGGAGGGAATTTTTGACACCCACTGTCTCATTGAGACTGCTCCTTTTCATCGATTCTCTCATCTGCGGATGGGTGATTGAAGAAGAGATTGATAGACTCGCGTGAAGCATGAACTAGACATGGTAGCTGCAGTTGAACTCCGGAAGTAACCCGAAGCTGAGGTTATGGCGTGAAGCTGTATCGTGAAGCCGAAGTGTCTAGTAGGTCTGGAAGCCCAAACATCAACATCATGGCACCAAAAGCACTTGTCACTGGTGGTATGCTTGTATCAGCAACATGCATTCGAGCTCATCGCGCTAATGCTCGATAGCAAGCGGTCTTCTCGGTCGCGAGGTAGCCAAATCATTCGAGTATGCACACTGGGAGGTCGTCGGAACGGGCCTCACGCGACCGAATCCACCCTCCATTGTCAAGCTCAACTTGCTCCATGAAGAGGATATCAGACGAGTCCTAGATGAAGAGAAGTCCGCTCGAAAGCCCTCGTACTTTCGCGCTTGTTAAACTGACTCTCGAGCGAGCTTCTAGGCCCGATGTCATAGTCCATTGTAGGTTCAATCTAGTATCTCTGCACCTTTTCTTCACGTTTCGCCCTTCATCTCGATGTTGGCCATGTGAGAAGATGCGTTGAGCAATTACAACTTACTCCACTACAGGCGCCGCGAACCGCTTCCCAGATTCGTGTACCAAAGACCCAGACGCTGCCAGAGCTATCAATGTGACCTCCACAGGAACACTTGCCTCCGAAGCCTACAAACGATCCATCGTCCTCATCTATATAAGCACCGACTATGTCTTCTCAGGGAAGCCGGGCGAGGCGCCTTACACTACCTCTTCACCCACCGGGCCACCAAACGTGTATGGCGAGACAAAGCTCGAGGGCGAACAGGCTGTGCTCGATGCTACACAGGGAGAGCAAAAGCGCATTCTAGGAGTGATCCTACGCGTGCCAGTATTATATGGACGCCCCGAGGCAAATGATACCGCGCCGAGTGCTGTCTATGCCATTGTGGAGGCAGTCAGGAAGGCACAAGAATTGAACGAGAGCGAGGCGAGTGTCAAAGTAGACGACTATGGCATACGCTTCCCTACAGCGACGGAAGATGTCGGTCGTGTCTGCGTCGATATTGCGAAGCTGTACTCGGAGCAAGCAAAAGCCGGCTCCACCAAGAAAGACCTACCAAGCATCCTTCAATTCTCGTCCTCAGACAAGTACACCAAATACGACATGGCCAAAGTATTCGCAGACATCCTCGGTCTCCCAACTGACAAAATTGAAGCATGGGATCCAACCAAAGACGATGACGAAGCAAAATCTACAACAGTGCGACCATACAACACACAACTGGATACAAGCGCATTGAAAGACATAGGCATCAGCACAGCATCCCTAAACTTCGTCGCTTGGTGGTAAGTTTCTCGCTCCCAGGCCCTCCAATCTTCGGCCCCCGTTTCAAACTATCTTCCCACGCTTCGAATTGAAAGTTGTTTATGACCATCCACTCGCTGCACACCCGGCGCTTGCTTTTTTGAGGAGTAGCCGCATGTACATGTGGCCGTGTCAGTAGCGTACCACAGAATCTTGCACACCCCCTTTCCCCCATCTTTTCTCGACACGTTGGCAAGACTCTAAACATGTTTACGCTGCGTCGACGATATTGCTTGAGGTGAATTATGATGTGCTAACGAGTGGTTGCGCATGCAGGAGACGGGAGCTCAAGGCGTTTCGCCATTAAGCGCTACTCCACGACCAGTCGATTTCTCGACCCTTCATTTTCGACACCGCCACTCTGTTTGTTTTTTAAAAAAAGGGTGGCTTGTCGTTAATCTAGACCATGGGGATAGGTGCGGGCTTGGGGGGAGATGAACAAAACGCACGAAATCGTTTCCACACATGAGGGAAATGAAACCTTGTTTCCGTTGGTCCATCCGACGCGACGAAACTTGTTCAGCAGAAACGAACCAGAGTTTGAATCACAAAGTAGCTACTGTTTTCTATGAATAGTATCGTGCAATATCACAACATGAGGTACAGAAGTATATGAGATTGGAAAAATCACACATTGGAATCAAAAGTAGTTTGCCAGATTCAATTCGTTGAAATGGGACAAGACGCTCCACACTTTTTGCAGTAGCAAGCAATTTGCAGTAGCAAATCATCGTAAGCAAATCTCCTCGAGCTCATGATGATGGCGTGGCAGAAGATGCTCACCATGATGTTTGATACTCTTCTATATACGATGATCATCATCCCGGTCTTCACTTCGAACACATCAGTCCCTCCTTCCGATAGGTAAGTTATATGACCGCAGATCGCCACGTCAAGATGCCTCCTTCCTCTTCTGAATTATAAAAAAAGTGGATCAGGTCAAAAACTCGGCCCATCGGCACAGTACTAGGTAGTAGTCTACTAGATAAATACGATATTTAGTCGCAGATCTGTTTCTTCTGTTGGCTGAAGATTCAAAAGTGGAGAATAGGAATGAGATGCATGCGACACCCGCTGTCAACGGTTCCGGAGGGAGGGAGAGGGAGAACCTGCATGCAAGTAATGGGCTTAGGTAGTTTCAGATGACGTGGAGACTTACCTACGGATTGGATCACAGTCTTTTTGGGGAAGGACATGGGTGAGACGTTCGGT
The DNA here is from genome assembly GCA_003693225.1 of Venturia aucupariae. NCBI lineage: Eukaryota > Fungi > Ascomycota > Dothideomycetes > Venturiales > Venturiaceae > Venturia > Venturia aucupariae. The sequence goes on along the minus strand of QWZN01000028.1, from coordinate 321,605 downwards.
GGCGAAATTGGAATGATGGATACTGGTCGTGGTCGCAGAGGGAAGGAATGAAGTGTTGGAGAACTTTTGATTGAAATGAAATTCATGGTTAGATATTGCCAGAAACAAGATTATCACAAAGCCATGGTGGATGACATTTGATCAGTCAATAGTGTTGACATTCAAGCTGCACCTGCAAGACCAACTCTTATTCTCATCAATCATGTGGTAGAAGCGATCGATGAGACCCTAAATTCTTCAAATAGAGACGCCAGAAAATGCCATGCTCGCTGTGTATACCTCCCAACCAAAACCCAAGAAGAAACTGCCAACCCATGCACTTCCCCAAGAAATGATCGAGGCTGCCCGACCGCACAAAGAAGCGAAAGAATGAAGAGTCCCAGACCCACAGAGAAGAGGAAAGAAGCAACCTATGTTGTATGCAAAATGTACAAAGTTTTGAAGATGAAAGAAACTGATAAAGGCGCTTAGAAGCTGCCATCGGCATATCGGTGATGTACATTTCGGATTTGCTTCCTCCTCTTCTGGTGGGCGACGGTGTGCACAACTGCTCCGTTTGAGCAGTCAGTACCGGCGGACATTTTCATCGGCTTTGCGCAGCCGAAAGCGCACATGCCGAATGTTGAAGCATCGATGCAGTAGAATCCTGATGCTGTACAACTTACTTGGCCGCTCTGGCATGTTCCAGAAGTTGCTGGAGATGATGCTGGGGCTGCTGGCGAGGCGGCAGCAGGTGCCGATGCCGCTTGAGTTGATGCCGCTGGAGTTAATGCCGCTGGAGAAGCAGCGGTAACAAAGGTGGTCGCAACGACTGAAGTGGCAGTTGGTGCTCCATCGCTTGCAACTGCTGTGCTGGCACCTGGGGCGAAAATGCCACCTGGGTTGCTGGCCGCTGGTTTGGTGGCCTTTGGCGCGGTAGGGGAATTGGTGGCAGCGCCAAGACCGGTGTATTGGCCATTGTTGGCGGCGGAGGAAGTGGCAGCAGCTGGATTTGAAGCGGCAGGGGCACTGGCAGCTGGAGTAGTGTATGAGCCTGTGCCTGACCCTGCGCTGGAAGCTGGGGAGGCACTGCCAGATCCAGAGCCTGCAGGGCAGGTCCCACCGGGTGCCTGCTTAGGGAAGTTCAATGGTGATTCTACAGTAACTTGGTTTCCAGGATTCGGGAAGTCGATATTGGTGCTCTCAGTTGTTGTGCACTTATTGATGCTGGCGAGGTTGGCAACGAACATACCCGGTAGAGAGTCCATTGAGCCAGAGCCACCAGAAATTGAGACTTTGGCGCAATTCATGTACATCTCGCGGTTGCCGACGTTGTTGAACCATGTCCAGGCCATGACAGCAGCGCCGCTCTTAACCTCCGCTGGAATCTTGAAAGACAGAGCGTTGATACATTCGGGACCATTGGAACCGGTGCACATGATGGCAGTGGGGAGGTTGCCTGGTGCACCAGTCGGGCATCCGCCAACAAAACTTTGGATGACTTTCCAGTTGGCTGGATCCTTGAGTTTGGCAGCTTCGGTTTCGTATGTCAAAGATATTTGACAAGATCCTCCACCGTGCACTGCCGTGTTAGCACCATTGCCAAGCTCATACTCCAAATTGAATGAAGAACCAGCGGTCAAAGGGGTGACCGTGCCTTGGGTAATATCAGCGCCGTGGCATGGAAAGTTGGACCCGGAGGGGTCGAGAGGATCTTTGATGGCGTTGCCAGGAATCGGTGCTGGCTTTGAGATGAAGAAATGGGCGTTTGTAGATGCGAGGAGAGTGGCCGCAATGGCGGATCTGAAGTATGTGCTGTACATTTTGTAGAGACTGTAAGGTGAAGACCTGATGCAGTTTGAATTCGATGTATCGTAGACCGGCTGACGAGACGAAATGCTTGGTGATGATGTTGAGTATCTCGGAGTCGGAACCTGACAGCTTTTGTACTGATTTCGTGATGAATTGTTTATATCGAAAAGGAAGGGTTTGTTCAGGATTCTACACGGAAGATCAAAGGATGGTAATGCTATGCCACAGGCAAGCTAAAGAAGAACAATGAGGTAAAGAAAGAGCACTAGGACTGGCCTACAGTGAAGATGTCAATCGAGATGATGGTGAGTAGAAACATTTTCCGAGAAGGGGATACAAAACCATTTATAAGATCTGACCGGGGGCCTCCTGAAAGGCTAGAGAGCAAGGAAACGAAGATCAAGCTTTGTGTTTGCCCACCTGCATCTGCATGGGAGCAAGGCATTGGAGTCAGCCACAGCGGAAGGGTGGAGCAGGAGAGAGAAGAGCCAGACCAATCTCGGCCGGATCTGCCATGGAAAGTGAGAATGGGACTCGGCTGTTTGTTTGGGCTCGATGAAATCCGTCCAGTCACGATGGTGGAAGATGGATTGGGAATGCTCCAGTGCGACGTTGAGTCAATTCCAGGGGTGTTCGGGAAAGCACAGGGAAGACGGTCGGAAATGCGGGATGTGCGCAGCTGAGTCCATGCCATAGCTCAGATTGGCTGAGTGGAATTGGAAAGGGTGGGTTTCGAAACACTTGAGCTGGAAGTTGGTGAGTGTGTTCGTAGATCAGGAGGAAAAGGAATTCAGGGAAGAGCCAAAATGGGGGGGTGCCCATGTCGCTGGCCCCTAACCCCTCGGCGTGGCGCACCGTGATGCAGGAACCAAAACGATCATCAGCGGATGATAGGCTTGAGGCCCAAGGTCGCTTTTGGGGCCACTCACCAATCGGAGGCGGCGACCTTGCATCTACCACAGTACAAAAATACTCCCCAGCGCGAATAGTTTCGGCGGACAAGGTGCAGAGTCTCGTAGCTTGCTGAGTTCTTCCTCATGATTCACCGGCGGGCAGCCTCACGATAGTGGAATCCGTCGAAGCCATTCCTCCCCACGGGTGGCCTGGTCCATTGTTGCCAAACCTGGGACGGAAGACTTCTGTAACGAATCGCCGCTGTGACGATTCGCCTCTGTGGCCGCCAGTGCTGATGGGAGGAATGGAGGGTATGCGTGAGGCGGGAGGCGAGAGACGAGATAGAATACAGTGTAGCGCCTGGCACAAGCTGCAGACGAGTGCGCGTGGCTGCAACTGTCAGTGTTCCGAATGCTCAGCAGAGTCCTGTCCCTGTCCTGCAGTCCACCGTTGCAGCGACGGGACCAGTGGACCTCCATGAGATGGCCGAAGGCTGATATCGTGCGTACACCAACGTCTCGCTACTCACAGTCAGCTTGCACCTGGGCAGTCTCTGGAGGTGAAGGGTGAGTCGTGTTTCATCAGAACGTCGACGGTCGACAGGCTTCTGTTTGCGTTCTGCCTATCATGCAGCTGCCATGGGGAAGAATGAGCGGTGGGATTGTGGGATTGTGGGATTGTAGAATGTAGGTACGATCACTATTATCGATAACCGAGACCATCTGCACTCACCCACTCTGCAGTACGACGGGAGGTATCGGGAGCAAAACCTGTTGTTGCCCAAGGCATTAGCGCCTTGGCATATTGTGTATACATAGCTTCTACCTCAGATCCTAGTTCAACAACATACACACCATTAGCTCCTATACAAATTAGTAATTAACCGTAGGGATCTTTGCCTCTTATTCTCTTATTCGATTCGTAGTTAAGGAGCCTATCTCGTCTAATACTATAGTCCTCGTGAAGGTATAGTTATTAGGAGTAGAGCCTTAAAAACTAGTACCGAAGATAGTATAGTACTAGAAACAAGATAGTAAGAAAGGTCTAAAAGCCTCCTCTAAGCTACCGAACCTCTAAACCTTCGAGACTACGAGAATTAAAGGCCGAAGACCTTAGTAGAACTTATTAACTAAGACCGATAGAAGACTAGCTGTTTACACGAAATAATCGCTCCTTCTAAGATTTTTTTCCTCCCCCAAGACACGGTATATAGGTCGAGAAGGCTCTCTCGGGATATAAATAGACTAGGGTATAAACGGTAGCTATAATCTATCCGAGATACTAAGCCGTCTTATATTATCTATACCTAAGGAGCTCTTACGGACCCCTCCTTCGAATCTCTAGGAGGAGTTAGGATAAGTAACTCTAGTAATATTATATTCGTCGCTATTCTCTTTAGGCAGTCTAAGTCACGGAAGTATAGAGTATAACAGCCTATAGTTTAGGGAATCTACGGACGGTGCTTAGGATTAAGTCTATATAGAGGATCTCGCGATAGTAGTATTATAGTTAAGCTACGGCTAGTAACGTAGTAATAGTCTAGAGACGCCTATCTTCGTATAGCTCGACGTATTAACCCTAACGTTACTTTATAGTCCGATAATAGCTATACCGAACCGAAACTATATTATATATCCCGAGTTTACTAGGCTAGATACGCAGAATATCAACGTCTTCCTTATAATACTCGAGTTCGCGTTTTGATAAAATAACTCCCTAGTAGATAACGACGATAAGTAGATCTATTATTAGATCTTCTATCAATATAAAGGAGATGCTACGGAGTTTCTAGCTACCCTCCTATAGGAGGCTATACTCGATCTAAGTAGGTTGAAAAAGGAACTATAAAGCTAGTTTCCCGTCCTTAATAGAGCGGAGGATCGGAAGAAAGAAGTACGCTAGCTTATAATATCCTTATCCTAAGGAGATTCCACGCTTAATACTTATATCAAGCGGGCGAAGCAAATTAAGAAGAGTTTAGATATTAGCCTAAAAGCTAATCTCGCCAAGTACTTTTATATCGGTTTAACCGATAAGTAGTTAGGTAAAGATACTATCGGCTACCTTAGGTTTAGAGACCGTACCTTCGAGGATATTGTCTTGAAAGTCCGCAATATAGATAGAGGGTTTAGGAGACTAGGAGGAACTCCTATACCCTAAGATCCGACGGTATTAAAGGATATAAAGAGTAATAGTACTACCTAGAAGGATACGCTACTAAAGGAAATCACGGAAGTCCTTCAGCAAGTATAGCGAGCTTTGAATTTTTAAGCTAGGTAAGGTTAGTAAGGCTACCGTTAGCAAGGATAGTATACGAATATATAAGGGTAATTTCCCAATTAGTTTTAGTAGAACTAATTCTAGCTATAGCCCGGACCCTCGCAAGGGTATCGATAGCTATAGTAGATAGTAATATCTAGCTCGAACTCGACCCCGCTCGGAATTTGGAATCCGCAGACGTTATAGCCTACAGCGGGGTAGGTAATAGGTCCTAATAGTAAACCGCGTTAGCTATATAAGAAGTATAGTATAATAGATAGGTATATTATATCAAACTATAGGAATTAAGTATTGCTATAAGATACTTAGATATCCCTCCGTTAGGCGAGATTCCAAGGTCAGGATAAGTAGAATCGAGTAAATCCAAATAATATTATTAGGGGCTAGGGACCTTTCAGGCTACTAGTTATAGTAAATACGGTATATATCGAGCATTTTATAGACTAGTCAAGGGTCTTTAATAATTTTAATAAGAACTCGTATTTCGATACGTATAGTTAGAATATTATCTTAATAGCGGATAATACATTTTAGATTAAAGTTAACGCGGTTACGACTAAGAAACATTGAGGCCTAGGAGGTAAATATATTCGAGCTATAAAAGATAATAAAGCCTTCTTTACTACTTAGCCTGAGTTAGACCCCGAGGTTTAAGAAGTAGCGAATAGGGTTATTACCGAGGGCATAATTATAGTCCGCCCTAGTACTACAATAATTAAAGGAACTTAAGGACTTAGGGACTTCGACGCGTTGAGTACCCTACGATCCTTTAAAGTTACGATATCCTTTATAATACTGGCCGACTTATTACCGGAAGTACGGGACTAGGTACTCAAAGTATTTAAGCTAGAAAGCGTATAGATACCGCGAGAGCAATCCGCGCTACAAATCCCAAAGTCAGCTCTGAGATAGCCTAGATTATAGTAAGAAGTAGACAAAGTAACTCGTAACGCGAGTAATACTAAGCGAACGAAACCGACTACTACTACGAGATATAAACTAGTAATAGTTAAGGACACTCTTGAGTTAGGTTAGAAGCGTAGAAGCGACAATATCAATTTAATTACTATATTGTTATATCCCTAGGCGCGAATCACCAAGCTACCTAATAACTTTATTAAGAAACTAGCGCGACAGGTCTTATTCGCCAAGGCGTTCGATAATAACCTAGATTAGGTAGTAACTAATACGTCTACAATTATCACCGCTACTAACCGTCAAATCTCGTAGTTCAACTTTACGGCCTATACCGTAATACCCTTAGTAGTAGCGGGGAGTAATTTCTATACGAGGTCGTTTATTATATATAAGTCGTTAACGTAGGAGATCCTACGAACTCTTATCGATAGAGAATCGCTCTTTAGCTTTATCTCCGCCTTAGCAGCTAAGAAGCTTGGCTTAGAAGTTATCTATAGCTTAGGTTTTAATATCAATATCGCTAATAGGGATAGGGTAAGTATCTCAGGCCGTGTTTAGATTCCACTTACTATATCGGGAGTTTCTATCGTGTAGGACTTATTTGTTATACCGGGCCGTCCCCTATATACAATCCTTCTAGGCCGTCAGTAGCTCAAGGCAGCCGGGATAATTAGTCTCTATACAATTAGAGAATATTAGATTTGCGACGGGGACAATCTAATACGTCGGATTAAATCTACCTCTCTAACAAAGTAAGTTCCCCAAGACTACAGTATACCCAAGGTTGGGCTTGATCCTAAAATTAGATAGCTAGTACAGCTAGATATTAATCCTGATATATATATTAAAATTGCGAAAGTTATTCTAGCACACAGTAAGAGATCCTTATAAGGAGAGGGAAAAGACTCCTCCTCTTAGATAAGCTGGAATCTAAGAGAGATAAGAGTATATTACCGGCCGGAAGTTATCGTCAAACCCAATTATCGACAGAGTATCCAATTCTATAGACGTAAAGGCTATCTAGTAGAACAGTCAAATATCCTATAATAACAAATCCTGGCTAGCAGGCTCAGAAATTACGCCGTAATTGCAACCAGTATATTGCCCTAATAAAGGTCTTTCGTTTCTCTTTATTCTACTTACCTAACGATATATATTACTATACCTCAGCAGTTTCACGGAGCGGCCGTAAGAGCGCGGCGCGAGGTATTCGTAGACTAGTAGGTATATAGCCAGTTTCAGTAGGTATAGGAGTTAAGCAAGGTAGGAGTTAATTAATACAATTATACTACTATAACTAAGTGAAAGGGTTATTTAGCAACGAGTCGAGGAAGAAGTAGACTAAAAGCGAGTTGGACGGCAGGGTAGTAAAGATATTCAGGTTAGTAGAATACGACTAGGTGCCGTTCCTATAGAAGATAGTCACGGTAGCAATAATTTATATTAGCGAGCAAATCAATAAAATAAACTTCTCTTATTATAATACGCCTAGCAGAAATCGACCGAGCAAGAATAAAGTATAGCTAGGAGGAGATTATAGCACAGCCCGCGCTAGGGAGGTAGGAAGTAACCTATACTAGTCTATCTTATATAAATTACGACGAGACGTCAGTAATAATAAACGTAGTAAGGATACCGAATCTAATACTATAGCCTAGGAGGAGGAGCAAGACTAAGGCTTCAAATCTATATACCCGGCGCGATATTAGAGATAGCGAGAACTCTTAGAACGTACGGAGTCGGTACTCTTAATAATAGCGATGATTTCCCCAAGCAATCCATACTCTTCTATTAAGGAGAGAATGCCGGAATCTTAGTATAATAGATAGAGTTATAGTACAAGCCGCACCCAGGCGGATACCGCGTTCGGGGGAAGATAGTTAGGATTTCCAACTACTCGCTAACCCTAGTAGAGTCGACGAGTATATCCTCCGAGGATCGTCGACGAGTCCGATCAGGGTGAAGTTAATCGCTGGCTAGAGGCATTCCCTAATCTTATAGGTAATATGGCGGAGACGGAGGAGTAGAAGTAAAGTATAAAGGAGCTGATTTGGTATTAGCGGGACTTGTTCGTAACGAAGGTAAGGGATATACTAGCGACGGACTTGGTAATCTATCGGATCCTAACGTATAATAAGTATATACCCAAGAGAGCGAAGCCTAAGCTATATACTAAATAGGAAGTAGATTAGGAGCGAGACAATCTACCTAAGCTAGAAGAAGCTAGGATTATTATTCGGATAGAATCTTATTAGTCGGCGAGGACCAAATTTCCTCCTAAGGCGAATAGCGAGTTACGGATAGTCTATAACTTTTATCCTATTAACGATGCGACTATCAAGTCTAACTATACTATATAACGAATTAAACCGATACTCCAAAATATCGGGCGTCCGTACGTCAAGTATATATTCAAGTTAGACGCTAGTAATAGGTATTAGTTAGTCCCGGTCTTTAAGAAAGATGTATATAAGACGGTATTCTCTACGTCTAGAGGATAATACGTATATTTTAGAATAGGTTAGGGGTTAACAGGAGCGCTAGGAACGTATTCACGACTAAAAGATATAGTTACGGGAGATATTCCTACCCTATACCCTAAGCCTATACTCAATAAGACGTCTCCGGGGAAGTCGGTCTTCGATTACTTTGTAGACGATAATCTAGGGGGAGTAGAGATATTCGAGTATCTATTTAATTTCCTATACTATTACTACTTCCCTAGGCTGTATTGGTCTCGCCTAATAATAAACCCCTTTAAGACTACTTTCTTTACGAGTAAAATTTCGTGCCTCGGATATAATAAAACCCGCCTTAGAATTCGACCTTCCGCGAATAAGCTCAAAGCATTCGAGAATTAGCTAGTTCCCGAAAGCCTAGAGGAGTTGGAAAGATTCCTAGATTAACTCCTATTCCTTAAGATATATATCCTAGCAAGGTCTAATTATACCGACGTAATAAAGACTGTAATCTAGTAGTAATACGTCTCAAAGAATATCAAAGGAAAGCAGGTCCGTATTAGAGAGGTAACGGGATAGGACTAGAACCTAGCGTGCGATAGAGCTTTTCGAACTTATAAAGAGGCGGTACTTCGTAATATCTATTCGGCGGGTAACCCCGAGAAGCAGTTCTATCTTACTATAGACGTATCTAGTATAGGGATTAGTAGATACCTCTTCTAGTTACTCGATATTCCTATAGGTACGAGGGCGAAATTAGGCAAGCAGGTTCACTTAAACATGGCAGTTATTATATTTATAAGCTTTAAGCTCTCTCTAGCCGAATATCGATATTATACGACAGAGAGAGAGGCTTTAGCTATTCTAAAGTACGTAGAAGAGACGAGGTACCTTATCAAAGGCAACTAATACCTAACCATTCTATATACCGACTATAGCGTATTAAAAACAGTCCTCCGAGGAGATGAAGTACAAGGAAGAATTACGCGATAGTAGTACCGTTTAGTAGAATATAACTTCGATATTATATATATCCTAGAGAGGGAATTAATAGTTACGGATAGTCTCTTACGGTTGCGGCATGAGGTAGAAGTCGACTTCGGGCCTAACAAACTAGACTATATAGCGCTTACGATCGATATTCCCTAAGAGCAGAGGTTGAGTTAGGAGTATAATAACCCTAGCAAGCTAATCCAAGTTACCGAGTCGTCGACGCTACCGGTAGATATCGTAGAGTTGTGGGCTGTGTACCTCGACGATCTATAGTATAAAGAACTATTGACGTCAGCCTTAGGATATCCGATTCCCTACCGCGAAGCCTTATTATCGAAGGAGAGAAAAGCAATCTATAGATTCGCGAGCCGACTAAGACTTCTCGATATACCTAAGGGAAGGACTTTAGGGTACTACGTAAATAATAATAAGATCGTTAAGTATATTCTCTAATCCTAAGTCAAGACCGCTCTTAGGATAGTTTATGATTTGTATACCTACTTTGCGGCTAAATTGACTACGGTAAAAGCGATCGAACTATACTACTAGCCTATAATAATATAGGATATTATAAAGTAGTATAGGACGTATCCTTAATACTAGTTCCTAGGTCCGCTCCGTCCCACGCGAGCAATCCTACCTATACTTAGTCTCTAACCGATAGACCTAATCGGTATGGACTATATTAGTCCAATTAACCTACCGTCGCTAGAGGGATATAGATACATCCTTATTATTGTCGACTATTTCACGCGGTTTATTTAGGCGGAGGTATATATATCAGCTACGGCGGACAGGACTATAGAAACGCTTTATCGAGTCGCTAGTATCTTTGGGTGGCTACTACAAGCCTATAGCGATAATAGGGGATATTTCAAGAAGAGTTACTTAACGACGCTAACTATAAATAGGGTTAAGCAAATATTTACTCTAGTAATATACCCCCAAAGTATAGGGATAGCAGAAAGATACGTCTAAATGATCCTCGCTGCCCTACGACGATTGCTTTAGGGAGACCCTTAGCGGATTTAGAAATGGAATGAGTTTCTACCCTAAGTAGTATATACGATAAGGTCACGGCCTGTTCGATCGACGGGATACTCGCTATACCAACTTATATTAGGATATCAGCCTCGAACGTTAATAGCGTTAAGGACGTTTAATAAGGAAATCCGAGCGGTAGTACTTACGGCTACGCCCGACCAAGAAGTACTTGACTACTTAGATACGGCAGGTAAACGGGTAGAGGTTATCAAGATAGCGAAGTTGGATAAAATTAGGAGTCTCTCTACGAAGAGATAGTTAGAAATTGCAGATAGGATCCGTAGTAGAATAGGTAGTTCGGTAGGAGATAAGCGCTGCGTAAGAATTATAGTTCTAGTCAAGGATAGCCTCGTTCTTCTAAGGAGGAGTTACCAAGACGATTAGAAAGGCTATAAGTTGGAGCCGAAGTGGTAGGGACTATTATAAGTTATTTTAGTATCATGGTATAGTCAATTAGCGGTGCTGAAAAACCCGAAGATAGGGAGAGAGTAGGGCAGGTATTATCTCAATAATTTAAAGGTATTTACTCAACGAGATAACGCGGAGGATTAGAAGGAGGCGGAGGATATTATTAGTTATAACGAAATAATCCGGAGGATCTTTAATAGACCTACGGAATCTACGAAGAAGAAGTTAATAGTAGAGGTTTAGGATAAGAATAAGGAAGAAGGGATAGAAGAAGGAGGAATTAATTACCCTTAGATAGGCGAATAGAATAGGCCTATCCTACTAAACCTAGTCTAGGAGACTAACGACTCGTTTCTAGCGAGACCCGTCGATCTCTTCTAATATAAACAATTGTCGACTAAACGCGAGTATTCTCTAGTAGTAGTTTTGTAGCCACCCTAGTCCGGGTAGTAGTACTACTATTTTAAATATTATAGTATAGATTAGGAGAGGTATCATCCTAAATCCAAAGAGAGGAAAGACTAGGTTCTATATTATAGTTACGACGATACGGCTAGCGCCAGCCCTTATATTACTTTACCGAATACTACGCGATAAGATATCCTAAGGATTTATACTACAAGATAGGCGTATAGGTACGGAATGTAACAACCTCCAAAAATTAAACACCTAATAGGTATATAGAGACGTACTAAATCCTATTACGGTACTACCTACGAAGCACCCACGATAGACGTATAGGTACGGGATATAATAACCTCATAGAATTAGATACCTAGGAGGATAGCCCCGATATATTCACTTTTATTAGAAGTTATACGTCGTAGAGTATTCATGACAGCTAATCCTTCTCGGAATATAGTATATAGATAACCCGTCTTACTTACTCCTACCTAGTAACTTTACTTAATTAGCTTCCTTTTTTATACTTAGTATTACTAAGTTATCGTATTCCCCTACTATCTTTACAACTCTAGCCTCTCTCGTAGTAATCTCTTATAATAATAACAACTCCGACGATTCCGATAACTTAAGGCTAGTAAGAAGTAGAATACTAGAAATTATCTAGGCGGATTAGCGGAACCTAAGAAGCTTGGTATTTCGGGATAGATTAATTTTACCCCGATACTACAAGAGCTTGGGAGAGATAATAGCAGCTTACCCTTATAGCAAAACCTAGAAAGGCGGGGGTAGGTAAGCCTAAGAAGAATTAGAAGAAAGAGGGAAAAGTAGTAGCTTTACTAAAATAGAAGAGCTCGAAAGCAAAGGGTAAGAAAGCCGTTTATTTAGGTAACGAGCGAGATAAAGTTAGTTAAACTAGTCCGGACTATAAACTTCCTAGGAAGAAAGTAGAACTCCGGCTACCTATCGGTCGTCGAGTAGGACTTGACCGTTACGGCGGCCCTAAGTAATATCTTATCGATAAGCTTATAAGGATAATCTAGAAAGGACAGATCTAGGGAATCTCGACGATCGAGGAACTTAATAAAGTAATACGTCGGGGAATCGTCTCTACCCCTCGAGACCTCTCTATCCTCCCTTACTTCTCTCCAGCTACCAATACTAGGAACGAGTTGCGAATTGATTACGACTACCTTAGTACTAACGAATTCGAATACTTAATAGACGAAATATTCTAGGAAGACCAACTTCAAGACTAGACGATAGATAAAGAGTTGGTAACAAAGGATTAGTTAGACGCGGTTATCTACCGTAGGCTTCTAAATATTATCTATAAGATTATAGCGTATATAGAGGGTCCTAAGTTCGTAGACTAGGAAGTCTAACGCCGACGAATCGTATACCTATACTAGACGGTATTAACCTTGCTGAATACGAGGGATAGTAATAGCCAACCGAAGGTAGGTAAGTAATTAAAGAAAAGAAAACGAACTGCGTCCCGGGAAAGTACCCCTAAAGAGGGAAGTAAAGACTCTAACTTAACTAGCTCTATCGACGGCGACGATAAAGCTGAGTAGACGCAGGAGATATTTAAGGCTGATCCGAGCCTTAGTATAACTTAGATCCGTACGAAACTAGGAAAGAAGCTAGGACGCCTGGTCGGACTAATACCTTATATAGTAATACTACTAAGTCTCGCTATAGCTTATAACCTAGTACCGAAGAGTAGAATCGATAAGTTATAACCCGTAAAGAAGCGAAACCGAGTTGGTAATGCGGCAAAGAAGTAGGAGACGGAACCTAAGATCGACTACCGACACCTACGGTTATAGGATCCTATTGAAGTCGCTAGAGCCGCGAAAACTACTAAAGTATATAAGCGGCATATCTAAGTAGAATACGCTTATAATACTCGTGGCAAATTATATAAAGTATGGTAGGACCGAGTATTAGACGCAGTTAACGTGGACGGTTAGTAAATCATAACGGATATGGATCGAATAAGGGTTATCGGCGAAACAGTCTAATAGAAATGATATTATATTATAAAATAATATCCGTTTATAGACGATATCCTAACAGCCGAGAATAAGCTACGAAGTAAGGAACCTTCTAAGATCCAGCTTATAAAGGACCTAAAGACCGGTAAATAGATCCTAATCTTAAAGGATATTACCGAGAAGTTGATCTAAATTAGTACTTAAGCCTATATAGATAAGATATCCTTAGCGGGATAGCAAGCAGTATTTAAATACTTCTATATAGGTACTATCAACAACTTCAATACTAGAGAGAAAGATCCTACGCTTATAAGACTACGAGCAGAGAGGATTAGGATCGATAAATAATAGTACTAGCTAATAAAGGATACGTTATTCCTTAACGAATAGGTAGCTAGCCTAGGGAAAGATAACGCGAAAGCCCTAAAAGTAGTAAAGGATTAGATAGAGAAGTACTACTAGGAGTTTATAAAGGGTTCGTTAGCGGTAGCTTAAGAAGTCTACTAGGGCTTACTTAGGGAAAATAGGTAGCTAAAGAATAAATATAACGAGCTTCTCTAGACTTTTAAGAAGTTCGGTAATTATTATAATAGGGCTAAAGGACTCCTCGAGTAGGCGGAGATAGAGAAGGACGAGTAGGCTTAGTATATCTAGGAACTATAGCACTAAATTGTAGCCCTAGAGGTATAGTCCGTAAGCAATTAGTCTAAGCCGAAGGCTTAGTAGTTACGGAGTTAAGAGGAAGTAGTCGAAGGACTATAGCCCGAAACTTCGCTCCCGGATCAAATTCCTCGTCTACTAGCAATAGTTGAGAAGGAAATTTTAACTTTAGAAGAGACGGCTATACTAGGTAATAGATAGTAACTTATTTAGACTTAACTAGAAATCGAGGGCTCTATATAGGGACGCCTTATTATTCAGACTTACGTAGGAGAAGATGCGATAGATTAGTAAGAAGTAGCCTAGGACGAACAAGAGCTGTTAAGTATAGAGCTAGATAGCTATATTATAGATAAGATACTAACTCTCCCCGAGACTAGAAGCTTATTAGCTATATAAGATCTCGTAGGACCTCATATTCGCCACGATAAGGAAGGACGTGTTAAGAGGGATATACTAGCTAAGTTAGATAATAGCGAAGTAGATAATTAATAGGAATCCTAGTAGAAGAAACTAGGTACCTATACTATAGACTTCCTGGCTACGGATATAAAGATTACCGCTATTACGGGAGGACTAATACCTTTAGGAGTAGATATATCACGACTTACTAATCTACTCAATATATAAGTCTAACAGCCCGGACCGATAAGAGCGGGGATTACTCTAGATAAAGCTTTTCTTAAAAGTATCGCTAAACCCTTAACGTCTAAATAGGAGGATATAGGTATCGATAAGCGAGTTATCTAACGAGATTAACGGATAGTAATAGGGAGCGATCTATCTCTTTCTCTAACTATATTATATTATCAAAAGTTATCTACTTACTTATAACTGCTTTTAATATATACTTTTAGAACAACGGATTACTATCTTAAGCTACTATATAGGACCCTAGCGAGATTAATTAGAAGGGCTAATTACACTTCTTACTTCCCTTTAATCATGAGTTTAGAATATAGACCTAGGGGATAGGAGAGATAGGATAATTATTCCGGCATTATATCGCAGGGATATAGACTATGATACGGACATAGAAGGGTAATAGGAGGTTCTAAGACTATAGGAGGAATCAATTTGGTCAAAATAAAAGAGGGGATTTTCTATTGCCTAAGGCATTAGCGCCTTGGCATATTGTGTGTACATAGCTTCTACCTCAGATCCTAGTTCAACAACATACACACCATTGGCTCCTATACACTGTGTCTCGTTTCTCAGGCGGATGCTGTTTGCTGGTTAGGCACTACTCCGCGCCCAGTTTCACACCTGCATGCGCCACAACCCGTGCCTGCCTGAGGACTGACTCCGACTCCGATCCCTTGCGCTCATCAAATCTCCCCAGCCTCGCATCCTCTGGGCGTTCGTGGGGTATCGATAAATAGAAGTTGGTCGTGGTGGTGCATGTAAGGGATGGATGGAAGCTTTGTTCTAATTCTGGAAGGAATGCATAACCTCATCCAAATCTCACGTCTTTGACAACTTCCCTGATGCGTCAACAATCAGTTCCGCAAACTGTGGCAGTGGAGCTTTCGTTCTCTGCGTCTTTTACAGCAATCTCTGATCGATCTTCGTCGCGGACTGATTGAAGTAGATAAACAATTTCCGAGATGGCTTTCTAGATTTCGTAGAACTCAACTTTCATTCACCAGGAACTCAATCACACGTAGGAATAAGTCATTGAATCATCACATCGTTTGTTCTTCGTTCAGACATTATACACGCCTGCTCACAACATCGTACCGTGTGCGAAACTAATCCATACGCTGATGGCTGCAGCCTATCCTGATAGACTCTCTTCTAATTTGTCAATGTTTATCTGCTCCGATGGCCTTCTCCAAAGACCTTTGATGGCAATATCTAGCTTTTTTGAAAATGACCACTCCGAAATTTGCCATTTTGATCATTTCCGTCATGTCTTCATACAGCCAACCAACATCTCTCAGCCAGAATCCATCACAGCCATCCGCCTTCTCGGACTTTCCCGGACTTCCACTGTCTAAACCGGGTTCGCAAATCGGGAAGTGATCGCTTAACATAACCTGAGTCTTCACTTTGGAATCCATAAGCATCTCTTGTCAATGGCGCCAAGAATGGGTGCTTCTCAATACCAACGTGGGCATTGCTGTCAGTACCTATAAAGCTGCCAAACCCGTACCTTGCTTTCAAGCTGCTGAGATATCGAGTTCGATCTTTTCCTATCATGTTGGCAGTTTCTTGCATATCCTTCAGGGCATTGCTAGCTGCAAAAAATGCGATGATCGATGCCGGTGAAGTAGGCATGCGGCAGAGAATTCGCCAAGGTCTCCTGAGGTACAGAACGATGGTGACTACAATGTACATTGCGAGTATCGATTCCGAGATGATGAACATGGCTTTGGACATGAAGATACGAAGAGTAGGCTGTATCGTATAGCCTACGACCCTTTTGTCTTGCGCCGGCACTAGGAGTTGCTCCTTATTTCGTCCGATCCAAATGGCGAACAGCTTGGTATAAAGGGTTTCAAACGGAATGGCCACCTCTTCGAAGCGCGGGGGACCCAACTTCGGATCGACAAAGCGGTGGCTGCCGATTTGTTGGGCAATCAAGTAATTACCAAAGTCTGAAGGGAATGAGTCATTATGCCAAATCATCCCTCGGTTGAGGATAAATTGGTGGGCTTGACCCAAGACATCCGACGCCGTTGTCGAAAAGGTGTTGGCCAAAGCTTTGGTAGAATTCAATTTTCTAGAGGACTCAACGTGGCCGTCGTCGCTGACAGTCACATCTGCCATACCAGTGACGATGGTGCTACGGCAGACGATGACAGTAAAATTAGAGGCCGTGACCACTGAGGGCAGGAAGTCTGTAAGGTTCAATTTGGGCGACGTTCCATTCACCAGATTAGCACGCACCCAGCCAGCAGCGACATGCTCACGACATAGAGGAGCGTCTGCCGAAGTCCCATTCTGTAAGCCATCTAGAGCATAGCTGAACTCGTATGCTGAGGGTCCTGTTGGCCGCGCAGACACAAAGTTGGGTCGGGAACTCTTTCCTTCCTGCTCTGTTCCTCTGGGGATGCAGGTAATACTGCGATTGTCCGCAGTCAACCTGACTGTCAGATTGCCGGTGGAGAGAATACTTGCGAAGCCAAGTTCGTCAAATCCCGTTCCTGTGACAGCGAAGGTTGATTCTGCAGAAAGAGGATCGCAGGTGAGTTTCGTTCCAAGGCTCCGAGTAGTCGCTCTTCTACTCATCTTCCGGCTTTGTGTTCTTGGGCCTGTGGACAAGAGCGAGAACGGCAAGTAGAAGACGGAATCATCTGTCCATGCTGGAAGAGGTGTGCGTGCAGTCTGGTTGGATGCTGAAACATAGAATGGCTCCACAGTTCCTCCTCTCACTTGCGAGATCGCTGCCGCTGACCCATTCAAGGATGTGAATTTCGCATTGAACTCTAGAGCGAACTGACTAGAAGTGTCCAGATTAACAGTGCTTTCGAAGAAAAGTCCACTGAGCGATACGGAGAGAACGTTCGCCAGTAGAGTCATTCCGCAGACAGTCGCCAAAAGGAAGTTCTTACCGGCAAGTGCTTTGCCGATTACCAGCTGCGGCGGCAGTGAAGTAAAATCCTGCGCAATAGAACCTCGATATCCGGCATTGCCCCTCCGCAATGCTTCGAATGGCTGCAGTGAACACAAGTGACGATTGAGCAAGACCCAAAATGGTTCGATGAGGGTTCCAACAGCCGTTGGCAGATAATTTTCTAGCAATTGGCGAACAAACCGGTTGGATGATGGCAGTGGCAAGCCATTGTTCCGGGAAATGTTCACGAATACTGCAGCAATCAGGACGAGTAGAATAATCTGTGTTATTAGAAAGGCGAGTCCCATTTTCAACGAGAACTCGAGGGGTTGCATGCCGTTGACAATGTGATTAGAATTATCATTATCGCTCTTGGAGGAAATCAAAGTCTTCTGGCGGTTTGCCGCCAAGATCTCGTCATTGATAGTGGCAACGTCCTCATCGCCGCGCAAATCGAGCAGATGGATCCGGTAAGCAAGGCTGGCAGCTGACTGTATTGGCACAAGTTTGAAGCGACGATTTCGTATATGCAGCCTCAGCTGCTCGTCA
Organism: Venturia aucupariae; assembly: GCA_003693225.1. Taxonomy (NCBI): domain Eukaryota; kingdom Fungi; phylum Ascomycota; class Dothideomycetes; order Venturiales; family Venturiaceae; genus Venturia; species Venturia aucupariae. Next base: position 303,648 of record QWZN01000028.1, on the reverse strand, counting down.
CTGGCTCGATCAAGCCCTTTCAGCCTGTTGATCATAATGCTATCGTCCGCGACGAGAGACATGATTGCGGCGATACTGGCTGGGTTCGAGTGTAGCCGAGTACGACGTACTGTAGAGTTGTACAATATGACTGAAGCAAACAATATGACAACGCCCAGTAAGGCTTCGACGATATATGTAAATGCTGGAACGAGAATGATGGACTGCGTACGATATGACCATTGACCGGTGGTTTTCGCGTTTGGATCGAGATTGGAAGAGAGAACGGTTGTAAGCTGTCGAGCAAACAGTAGACGATAAGCTGATTGGTATGAGAGCTTCAAAATAGTAGGATCCAAGTAAGCATCCAGTGGTAGTTGAGACGCGCCGATCGCGAATGGTGTCATCTTCGGCACATTAATCCCAAGGTTCAGAGGCATGTCTTCCAAGAACACACTCTGATCTGGCCAGCTTGTTGTGGGAAAGAAGGTTCTGGTGAGAAAACGCTCGTGCCCCATACTCATCGAAGCCTCGAAATTGCTGGTGTTAAAAAGATTCACGGGAAGGGGTCGAGTGGTCGAGATTGGTTGGTAACCAAGAACTTCTTTGCTTGGCAAATGAATAGTGGCCTTCACATCCTGAGCATAGTAGTAGGATCGGCAAAAGAGGGTCGTAACATTTGCGCGCTGATACTGCTCTTCCGAGGAAAAATCGATAGAAGTATTGAAGGCTATCGAAGGTGGGGTCTTTGACCACTGAATCAAGAATGTGTTGTTTTCAGTAGGTGGACACGATCCATCGGACAAGTAATGATCTGCAAGGCCATCATCATTAAAATAGCCAACATACTGGGTGTCAAATATTTTGGTCGTGCCCGGATCATCTGTTGGGTGCCTGAAGGGAGGGAGCTGGTATTGACAGCCCCACGTGCTGTTGACTATTGGAGATCCCAGCGAGATCCAGGTTGTTGGGACCTCGCATTCTATATCCACCGAGTACTTGATCGTATGGCCCGTCCAATTACCAGTATTTGAAATGGAGCTGAGATTTTCGGAGGGACCAAATGGGGCCAGAGCAAAATCGCGGGTCATGAATGCGGGAAGACTTTCGTTGAGCCACATCATATTGGCGACCGAATGTGCCGATTCTGCAGAAAGAGTTTCACCCTGCTGAAACAGTGATAGAAATGTTGTCGAAGCTAGGGACGGAAGCTCAATGCTCTTGTTCAGGTTGTCTACAGCGAAGATGCCGGCCTGCGCCGGTGTTATACCAAAGAATACAAAAACCGTGGCGACTGAAGCCGTGAATACGGCAAAATGTCTAGAAGTTTGTCAGTGATTTGTTCCCACACAAGAGGAGACACTGACCCTTGCTTCAAGGCTTTGATCGGAACGGAAGCTAAAAAATCGACCGGATAGTGGAGCAGTAAAGAACCTGTGCCCGTCGCTCCGTTATCTTTTGCCATCTGCAAGAAGGGCTCCAAGCGTCGAGCATCCAAGTCGATCCAGTTCCACATGAATGCATATATGACCGCTAGGATTGTCGGTAAATATGTGTAAGAAAAGGTTCTCGACAGAGGTAATGTATCGACATCGTCTGTGAAGAGGATGCCACCATTCTTCGAGCTCTGGAGTAGTAAGAACTGTAAAGTAACGATGAGCCCGATTGACAGGGCGATTACAGCAAGCAGGAACGGCGCTCGAAGCGAAATTGGTTTCCAGTTCGGTTCAGCTGCGGTTGATGTAAGTAAGCGCATCGAAATCAAAATTGACGTGACGTACTCGGAGACGTCTGACCCTGCCACACTAAAGCAGGAAACAGCTTGTTTTTCCATGTTTTTCTTTGCGTCAGGTCTGTTGTATTTGGGTTCAAGTTCGTTCTCGAGTCTACCCATTCTGATGCACCAGGTACAAACAGTGGCCGATCGTCTCCAAGAAATGGTCGTTGTCCGCTGTTGGGTAGTGGCGCAAATACTCTCGGTGGAATAACATTGTCGTAGCCAGGGGGCGCATCCGTATAATGGGCCATATTAGAGTAATCAGGATATCGTTATTGCGTCCAGCGCAAACGAAGAAAAGTCAAGGATATACACCAAAGGGCAAATGAAAGAAGAATGATCAAAGGAAAGAGAAATCGCACAACAGACCGTCAATGTCGAGAAATCAACACAGAATCGCGAGAACCAACTCCACGGTATACGAGGTCATACAGCACCTACATATTCAACCCGCACCGTTCAAAGAAGCGCCAATGTGGGCAAATCGATCCCCAAACGGCATGGTTCGGGATCCTTCGAGCTCAAAAGGGAAGGATAGCTCAAGGCAGAGTTGGTGATACATGGGTTTGGGCGTCTAAATGATGGTTAATTCGACCAGAGTGCGACACTGCGAGATGCACTACATGAGCCGCAGTCCTCTTCAGGGCGATAGAGCCGTGCCGCGATGGAGAGTGTTTAGGTAGTGCGGAGGTCGGGCGGTTAAAGAGGAAGAGAAAATCCAATCGTCGTCGAGGTTGCACGGAACAATGTCTATTTTAAGTACATCACGTGTAAGTTGGACAATCCGGAGTAAATCACGTTAGATGGGATTTGCAACGTATAATTTTGATTAATTCAAGATGCTCATACTTTCTGTAGACTTAGAAAATATTTTAGGGGTTTTGGGGATGGCTTTGAGTTCAGAAAAAAAAGGGCCAGGGAAAGAGATTCTCCGAGTCCTTACGACACGGCTGCTACATCAAAACTATCAATCTATCTCCTTTGATATCCCATTTCTCCTCAATATCCTTCAGATCAATAGTCTGAAGCGGCTGAGGCTTCACTTTGACAAGAGCGTCCATCAGATCTGGGATCTGCGCAGCAAACTCGCTCATCTTCCAAGCCCCCGGCCCAGCACCACGAAGAGTGATGTCCTTGCTTCTGAGAACCGCACTTGGTAGACTGATCTCTTGCGATGCGAGCGATCCAATCTGTACATATTGAACGGCAGTCGTTGGTTTCAAACTCGCCAGCAGATGCGCTGCAGGTTCGCCATATAAGTAGTCGAGGATGACATCGACGTTGGCGACTTTTGAGAAGTCGGTGTCGATCGCTGGCTCTTTAAGCTCTACGATCTCGTCGAGGCCCAAAGTTGCCATCTTCTTTATGTTTCTTGCCACTCCGATGATCTTGCCGGCACCAAAGTGCTTGGCAATTGAGATCGCAAGCGCTCCGGAGGTCGACGTGACTCCGTTTATGAGAACCGAAAAGTCCTTCGGGAGATTGGCAGTTCGGAAGGATAACGCGGTCCAACTTGACATTCCTGGGTTGAGGAGACCAGCGATCTGAACTGGATCAGCACCCTTTGGCAAGGGTTTGGCAACAGCTTTTGGCACATTGACATATTCTGCGAAACTGCCACCTTTTGGCGTCATCGTTGTGAAGTAAACAAGTTGGCCATCCGGTGTTGAACCAACTCCGTCGACGCCTGGAACATGTGGGAGACCTTGTGCGGAATAGTGCTGGCCAGCTGCTCTTGAACGAACGAGTGCGTGAACTCCTGACGCAATGACCTTGATTTGAACCTGGTCGCTATCCGGTGATGGGGTTTGCAGAGTTTCGACTTCGACGTACTTAGGCTTCTGGCCAAATTCAGTGACTTGAGCGATCTTCATCGTGCCAGCAGAAGGCTTTGAGGCTTGCGTAGAGTTGATATTGAATGTGAGACTGTTTTCAGGGCTGGTTGAAGAGGAATTTGTTTGAGACTCAGAGCAAGCTTCCTTCACCCCCATTTATAGACTCCCCATCATTCGAGGATCCGATGGTTTTAGCTGCATTGTTCATGCTTACTCACGATGGTCCCGTATCTTCCATCGGCGGCTGATGATTCAGCCTCGTATTCATAAGTCGATGTCACGCCTGATGGGACTTAGTGCAACAAAATATATCAGGGGTTTTCACGCCCAATAGCGTACCTGAATGATGAAAAAGGTGTAGTGGTGATGGATTGTTGATGGCTTCGAAGTTTGATCGATCGCTGGTTCAATGGAACGACTTCCGGAGCTCGGAGAAATAGATTCCGCTCAATCGTGCTTCTCGAGTCTAAGTTGTGCAGCCATCATGACTTAACTTGCCTCGGATTTTTCTGTTGGTCTCCATGTCACGAAGACATAGAAAAGTAGGAAGGTGACACTCATATCATACGACGAGCTTGACTGAATATTTGCTTGCTCTGCTAAAATGTGTTCTACAGTTTGCTCTTCTCCGGCGCCTGCCCGATGAATTTCTCAATATCCGCAAATTGGTAATAATAATCCAAGCATGCTGGGTTCATCAACGTGCTGGAAGCCTTGACGATGTGCCCAGACACAATTTGTTTCACAGGGAGCTCAACCTTCTTGAGATTGATCGTCGTCGGTATTTCAGGAGTCTCGAAAATATACTTCGGAACATGTCTCTTGCTCAGCTCGCGTCCAATTGCTTCTTTCACGTCTTTAACAATATTTTGGCTGAACTTGTGGCCTGGTGCCATCATCAGGAAGAGAAGGACGGTCTCATCGTGATCGTTGGGCCTTCGTTGGCCGACGCAGATACTGTCAGCGACCTGAGGCACGTACTGTTCGATAACATTGTACACCTCTGCAGAACCGAATCGGACTCCGGAAGGATTCAGCACACCATCGGCGCGTCCAAGGAAGAAAATCTGTTTGGTTATCGGATGTACCATGATGAAATCTCCGTGGGTCCAGACATCTGTTATAACGCAATCAGCACGAGCTTGGCAAGTTGGAAAGCTTGAACATACCATCAAAGCGAGCAAAGTAAGAGTTGAAGTACTTTTCTGAGCCATCTTTGCCCCAGAACCACACCGGCATATTCGGGAAAGATTTGACACTAGCAAAGTTAGCAATGCTGGAACAAACAATCGAACGAATGATAAACTCACGCGACAAGCTCGCCGGGGACTCCATTCTCCAGCTCCAAGCCTTTAACGCCCTTACCTCCTTCAATGGTTTGGTCATACACTGCCACAGCAGTTCCGAGACTTGGCCCCTGACAACCACCAACGTAGACAGGTGTCAGTGGGTTCTCCATACCAAAACAACCAGCAGTATCTGTTCCCCCTGATATGTTCGCGAGCTGCACGTGTTTTGGAAAGCCGACGTCGTAAAACCATTCGAACAGCTGGTCCTTCAGAACCATGCCAGTACTCGTGCAGTTTCGCAGAGAACTAAGGTCGGCAACATCGCGGGGAGCAACATGATTCTTCTGTAGCTCATGCATGTATCGAGGAGATATGCCTAGATTGGTGACTTTCTGGTCGCTTATGAGGCGAATAAAGGATGTGAGATCTGGCTGGAATGGTGATCCATCATACAGGACCGATCGAGCTCCAACAAGAAGCCCGAGGACCGAAGATAAATACATAATCCATCCAGTCTAGGTTTATTCTCAGTACTAGACTTCACACTCTTGATGACGGGACTCACCGTAGTATACTGCAGACCAACGGTGTTGGAACCCAAATTCCGGTGGATCTTAGCTTCCTTGAGAGTGCTGACAAGAACACCGCCAACTGAGTGCACAATGCACTTTGGTACACCTGTTGTTCCTGATGAATAGACGACCAAGAAGGGATCCCGAAATTCTACTCTTTCGAACACGAGCTGTGCGTTGCCTTGAGCTGAGGTCAAGAATTTTTCAAGGGTCTCTGTTCTCTCTAGCGCAGACACATCAGCTGCATGCTGAAACCTATTTATGGAGATGATCTTCTTGAAGTTGACAAGCTCGTTCAATCCGTTGAGAACATCTTGGATCTTTGGCCGCAGATCTACGGTTTTGCCGTTGTATACTGCCCAGTCATCAAAGAAGACAAAGACGGGGTCGACCTGCAACAGCCTGTCCAGAATTCCTTTGGTGCCCATGTCGGTGCTGCTACTGCTGAAGAGGCCACCCAGGGTTGTGATAGCAAGGAAGACGACAAGCGTGTCCATACTATTGCTCGCTACGACAGCGACTCGATCGCCCTTTTTCACGCCATGAGCTCTCATCGCATTCGACAGAAGTCCAACGCGATGTCTCAGCTCCTTCCAGGTAAAATCTTTGATCTCCGTGGCACCCTCCCTCGCCTCAGTGATAACAACTTTCTCATCTTGCTTGTCCCACATAGTGACATGGTCTTTCTTGCTTCCCCGTGAATAAAGGATATTCTCAGCAAAATTCATTCTCACGCCTTCGAACCACCGTGGGATAGAATCCATCCGAGCATTTGGATCCACAACCTGCGAATAGTGTCCTTCATGGATAATGTTGACTTCGATCCATACATCTGCCCAGAACGCAACTCGATTAGGTCCAATAGACCATTGGTGCAGATCGTCGAAAGTCTTCATGTCCAGACCATGTCTCGCATTGGCATTCTGCATAAACTTCCACATTCGTGTGGACTTTGGATCTGGATGTTGCCATAGTTTGCGAGGCAGTTTGTCGACGGAAGCTTCATGATGCGCCATATTGGATTCAAGCTTAGCTTCTCGACAAATGAGTGCTGAGGACAAGGCTTAAAAGATGACACAGCACCAATGCAGCCCTCGCACGTCCGTAGGCTGAAGGTCAGGGGACAATGGGTTGAAAGGAAGGATGTTGGCGAGTGAAGAGGGAGGGACCGCTTCGAAAGGGAAGTGCCAGAAAATACATGTTGTCTTCATATACGGCTTATTAGCTTGGCCGAGGCGCTTTACGCAGGTTGCTAGCCGTTGGGCGGTTGTGCAGGAAGAGGAAGAGGGGTCGGCAATTCAAGTTGTGTGATCCATGTTGTGATTGGCAAAGGCAATGGTTCGCGGGTACTTGGCAAGACCTCGGCTTACCAGAAGCGGTAAAGGGAGGCCGCTCCAGCTTCCTAGGTTTCTCCCCTCGTCTTCTTTTTCAGCAATCTACTACATCTATACCTCATCACAACTCCTTCCATTAGGTTGCTGTCCACAGAACTTGGGCTGAATGCGACGTCGTCCACGGGCTTTGTTTTGACGACGCTATTCCACGCGTGGGAATTTCAACAGCTTTCTCAACATCAGTCTCCGGTCTGTCTTCATATCGATGGCTCCTCTACACCTGTAAACTCAAAGCTTCCATCACCCTTCATGCCTTCGCGTCAGTCGTGGGTCGAAAGTCACAAGCCTGCCATCAAGTCAGCCCAAGCGCGCCCTAAACATGCAGAGGTTCTCAATGGGATGAACCCTCTTGCTCACTCGCTGGCGAAGGCAATAAAGTTGTGAGCGTTGTTTGCAGTTCTTTCAAAGGTTTGTTTCTCATCACCAAAAACAAAACGAGTCGCTGAGGCAAAGTCAGCGCCCTGCGCGATCTCAACAAGGAAGATGTTTTCTGTCCATCATATGTCTAGTATTAGTGTGAGATAAAAGCCGGCGATAATAAGGACGTAATTGATGTGAACCTCATCATTCAGATGAATGATCAATCCGACTTGTGCGATTGCTTCCTGGTGAGAAACGAAGAAGACGTGGAGGGCGAATTTACCAAAGCATCGCAGGAATATGCACCCCGCTCCGAGATTCTGTCTTGCACTTGGGAAGACTTGAAGATTGGCTAAGGTCATCAGGCTCAACCGATCCACAATTCCAGCGACCAGCAACCTCGCAAGCGTGTTACAATGTCTTCGTCAACCATTCGCAATAGGCTGAGGCTGGGCCGACTTGTTTTGCATCCATAAATTGGAAGCTGCTGTCCAATGTCTTGTGCGAATGGGAGGCCTCCTGCATCACAGTCTTACCACGTCCTATGCCCACAATGGCTTCCAAAACTTCAGATAATTCGAAAGCGACAGTCTTCTTAAAAACCTGCCCTTTCTTGAAAGAACCGAAATAAGCGTTAGTTACCAGAAAGAATTCGAAGCATGGAAGATAGTGGCGGCCTAGTCCTGGCAGAAGCGTGTATGGACGGTTCAAGAAGCTGTCTTACCTCGCAAATCGTCAGCAAGTATCAGTACGATGTGAGATGCTGACCGGGGTCCATGTTTTGGATTTTGATTATTTTTTCTTCTGACTTATCAAATTTTTTCACCAGCATGGTCGTGCCAGGTACACTTCACAGATTGAAGCGGTCTTTGAGGTTAATCAAGCCCATGGCGGTCTTGGTAGAGAGAGCGGTCGGTTACCATTGGCAAAAGCCTGGGCGGACAAGACGAGCAGGAGTCCTTTCTGTGAGTACTGTTCTCCAAGACCTTCACATGGAGTTTTGAAGGACGCTAAACTCGAGTGGTCATATTCGTGGTCTGTTTGCTGAAAGTCGTGGCCAAGGGGCATCGGAATGCGGAAAACAGTGCAAAGTCGTTAAGGAGAGGAGGTCTTTTTCCAGGTGAGGCGGAGGGGGAACCCAAAGCCACAACGAAGTGAGAGTGGAGCTACGGCTCCACATTCATTACTTCTTTCGGCAAGCTTGAGCCTCGTAATCTTCACAAGGCGATGCCGTAGCAAAATTATGCTGAAATCGAGCATTTAATTTCTTCTTCTGTTCCAAAGAGGCATGCCTTTTTATGTGTTTTCTATCACACGTTCATCATCGATAACACGCTGTATCGACAGATATTTCATATCATCATGATCCATATGCACGCCGTATCAGGTGTCAACCTCCCTAGTCCCTACGATCTCTCTCACTTAGGCCTAGCCTCCCTCTTCTCTCCTAATGCTTCACATACCCACCCTCCTGCCCAACAAGATGTGCCTGCGGCGGTGGCTGTCCGTAGAATCCACCTGGCTGCGCGGTCTCAAGGTTGTACTGCTGATTCTGTTGGTTTTTGTTACCGAACATGCCCATGATGCCTGATTTAGGAGGAGCATTGGGATCGACGTTCTGAGACTTCTTCTTGCGCATCTTGAGGCAGCTTCTGTATGTCAGCAGTTGATCTCGTTCTGTAGGAGGAGATGAAATGAATTGGAAGGAGAAGAGGTGAGGGCCGAGTGGACGGTGAAGTGAGTGAGGACTAATATGAGACAAGTGAAGCGAGTGACCAGGAGAGAAAAAGACATACCAGCAAATACAAAGCAAGGTAACAATCGCAAAGAAGAGGAGCAAAGCAATGAGGATGAATTTGCCCACGCGATGGAAGAAGGAAGTTTTCTTGACGCACTTGCGGTGACCGTACCTGTCAGTCGTGCAGGAATACCTATTGTTTACTTGTTAGCAAAACAACACGTTTGAGATTACGCGATGAGGATCGTACTTTGGAGTTGATCTCTCGCTCAACCAATTGAGTGAACCTGCGTCCGCGGCCGACAAGGCAGCGCGTGCTTGTAGGATGTTCGCGTCCATTCTGTCGAATCGGTGAGGCTGTTGTTGTTCGATAAGTGGAATTGTGGTGCTGTTATTAAGTGTGTTCTCGTCGAATGGTGAACGTGTAGGGTGAGAGGTGTAGGATTGAGAATGTGACTGGAAGCAGTGTGACAAAGGCTCGACAACTCAACGCGACTGGTATTGCAAGAATAGGTAGTCAGGTGCATTCTATAAACCCCATGATTCCTTCCCAAAATCTGGGATCGTGATATTATCACTCTCGTTCTCCACTGCCGGTGTGGCACAGTCGCACCTTCTATGAAACACATCGGCTCCACGTGAACAAATCAAAGGCTGTAAACATCCTGGCCTGTGGAGGCGGTTCGTGAAATTTTGTTAGAGTGAGAGCTGTATATAATAAGCGCTCGAACATCTATATTACTAGCCACAGGGCTAAGCCTTCACTGCCAAGTCGGGAGAGAGGATCACCTTACTGTGGTAAGAGGACTATCAAGCTCAGATCATAGGCCGCCCCCTCACCAGCAGCTCACCAGGGAATGAAAGCGAATTCGGGATGCTACTCTAGTGGGCGTGGCTCGACTCGTAAGAAGATTTGATAGTTTGGTCAACCGTGTGGATGGAGGTGGCCGAGTTTCCCTGGACCAAGCTCTTGATATGTCACAAAGGGCTTTGACATATCACAAGGAGCCGAGGGAGCTTTACAACCAAAGGGACCTTAACATCGATTGAAAAAGGACCATGCCGAAGGAGCTGGTTCTCAGAAGTTCTTGCCTTGGGGCTTTGATGAACCAATATCTCGTGTGCCTCAAATGATATGAGAAGGCTGCGAAATGAAGCCTATCGGCGGCCGCGATATTCGAACCCAAACGCAGTGGAAGCCTTCACGAGAAAGGGTTTGTGAGCCAGATTGACATGACAAGTGTAAGGGCCCGGTCGTGAGTGGTTCACCTGGCAAGACTCGAGACACAGCTGGTATCGTCCACCAATGAATTGTGCAGGCCCCCCCCCCAATCAGCGTTTTCACTACCCTTCTTAACGGTGATGGTATCAAAGTAAATGATGCTCGCTCAAAGCATCGATCCAATCAACGCCAGTATCCTAGCATGCAGCTCATTCCTCCATAATACAATAAAACAAACCAAGCTCCTCGAACCCATCACAGCACACCCCTAAGCCGGCTTTCCCCTATTCCCCTCTCCGCCTTTAACCGTGTTCATATCCACGGGCTTCTTGCCCTTCCCTAGAACCTCGGGGAAGGAAAAGACCTTGCTCTTACCACCCTTCAATTTCTTCCATCGGCCAAAGTCAGCGGGTTTCTTCCACGTCAAGGCACCAACCCATGGTTGAATATTCCATGAGAGTTCCAATTGAGCATCCTGCCTCTCGGCCAACAAGCCAGTGTGATCCGTGATTTGGTATTTCGGCTTCTGGTTGGAAAGCTTCAGAATGCCGGGACGCTTTGTGCGAGAGTATACTGGACCGGAACGGCTGACTACGCGACTGTTCTTGCTAGCTGGCTTGGGAGTTGGGTGGATGTATTGGTTATGGTGCCATGGGGCGAGGGCGGATGGAAGAATAGCATCCCAGACGATGGCTTGCGAAGGAGGCTCAGTGGCATTTTTGGAGGGATACGTTGCGGTTATGTAGACGAAGACTTGTTTTGTGTTCCAATTGAATAGCGAGGAGAGATCTGTTGATGTTAGTTTGTGTATTGTCATGGCAGAAGTGGTATAATTGTACCTGTGTCCAGATCGAAGCGGACATGGGCGTATTCTTCTCTCTTTGAGCTGTAGTAATGCGGTCTTCCTTTAGCACTACGAAAGGGTTAGTGTAGAACAGGTATAACACTATCTTGTTAACATACACTTGGACATTCCGTAGCTTGAGGCTGGCCGAGGGAGCTTGAGGTATCAAGAGCACTGAGACAGCAATCAGAGCTGCCACGGCCGATGCGACGGTAGTGAAGTATCCAAAGACATTCTGACCTCGAACTAGAAGGGAATGCATCGTCAATACTTTGTTTTGTGGGGAGTGGTATTTGTTGTTGTCGCTGTCGCCGTCTTCAAACGCTGTCCGGGGGTTCTCTTCTGCCCGCAACTCCGATCTGTCCTCTTCTCTCAAAACACAACGGGACCTGTCACCAACATTTAAACGATCACACATGGTAATTACTTGCACCAAGAATGGATGCAAACCTAAAGAGATTCAAGTCCTCTGGAATCGGCTGACAATTGGCCTTTCCTTCAATGCCACGTTGGAGCAAGCTAGAATGCTTTGCCGGCTGGCATGTCAATACCAAAGACAAGCTTGCGACTACGATCGGGGTACAGATACCTGATCTCGTGTCGGCTGTGTGACCCATTATGCTTTGGCCGTGTACACCTCTCTTCGGCTGTATGAAGCTTGCTCGGGCAGTAAGAGAATCTACATGGATGAAGTGCGACCTCCGTCACAAATCGTTATCTCCTCTTCTAACTGAATCTTTTCTTGAAAATGTTATCTTCACAAAACATCAAGGAATCTCACCATGCTACCGCAAAATCAGCAGGATACGCCATTTAGCCACGACTTTTCTTCCTCTTGTACAACGAATCTATGCACACGCCTCCAGAAGCAGGAGTTACATGCGAACAAGGCTTCGCTATGATGGATCTGACCTTAGCCCGGTCTTGAACCTCCCCCGGCCGAACTTCAGCTATTGATCTTCGAGTCTGTTTGAACGACATTTCATCCGCCAGTCGCGTCTGTCGGCTATACCATCGACCCACTCGTTACGCAATACTTCCGCGATCAACGCGATACATTCCAGTCCCAATTCAAATATCTATACAGTCTAGGCGTCTCGGAAGGTCTTTGACGGATCGAGGAGAACTGGAGAAGAGCATGGAAATTGTGTATTCATCGTATGATTGAGCTTGACAAAGCATACTGGAAAGGGCAGGTCAACGAGTTTCCATCACGGGGGACAAAGTTATGTCCTCAACGATATACATGGATTTGTCAAGCTCATCTGTAACAAGCGCTGAAAAACCAAAAGTGCCGGAGTTTGTCCAGACTTCACAGGAGAGAGGAGAGTTGAGGTATCACATTTCGGACATAGCGCGGCAGTGGGTGAACACCAATTCAAATGCTTTACGTTGAAATCTTTGGTGGAAAGCCTTCGATTCAGAGTTGGGGCCAATGCACCTGTTCAGAATCGAGAGACAGTGGTAGAGAGAATTGTTCAGAAACCGTGTTCAATTCAAGGAATCGGTGAAGAATAGAGCATAGAATGGATGGAAGATTGTGAAGTTGGGTAGTATGAAGAATGAAGGGAAACCGTTATCGTAACAGGTCCTGCAGATGGGGTATGACCCTGATGATAACTTGGCTCAGGGTGCCGACTCTGAACTTGATGGCGACCTTAGCCTGGAGGAGGCTTTACGCTGGGAAGCTTGATACTGCCACGCTGGGCCTTGCATACTCTGGGATGGATAATAAAAACCAGTCCAGGACACCAAACTCAAGGCAGATGTCGCAGAAAGCCTGGCAACAGTCAGGATTGAAAGCGCCAAAAATATAGCGTTATCGATCATAAATCAAGTGGCAGGATTCCAAGGTAGATTTGAATGTTGTTGATGATGGAAGAAACCAAAATACGCGCCCTATTGTGTTGTTGAGCATAGTATGACAACCACAATTCTTTTATTTGAGAACAGATGAATTTGAGAACAGATGAACCATCCTTCTGCAGATATCTCAAACTGAAAATGCACGCCTTACCAGATATCTCTCGAAGGATCTTCGGCTTCTACATCTTCGCACCATCGCCATTACCGTGGCCTCGATATGATCGGTGCATGTAGATATACTTACTGTTCATGCCTTTCTATATTCTTGTATCGTTGCATCTTTTGAAGCCTAGATGTGGGAAATGGGAGGAGGTTTGATCAGGTATCATATCAATTCTCGGTTCTTCCCTTCAAGCATTGTCACTTGCTTCAAGAAGGGAGGAGGCGAGCTAGACAGTATACACCTTTGTTCCCGCAGTCATCGATAATGTAAATAACGACCTGGTCGAACAATTCGAAAATACGATGCCGGCATTTCGCAAGCCTCACTAGGTACTTCCTAGGATCAGATGGCGAGATTCGGGAGACCATACGTTGAAGGAGCGTGCAATGATCAGCGGCTGATATAAGCAGAAAATGCGAAAGAAGCAGCTTTGCAACGGGGCTTGAGAGCGACGGAAGTCACCGGTGGGTAGTGCATGCAGGTGGCCGTTTGTTGGTGGTTGGTTTGTATGGATGTTCCAACCAAAGCTGATTGCGGCCTCAATTTGCATCTTTATCCAGTCACGGTCACGTGTAGATGGAGCAAATAAGCCCCAAGTGTCTCAACCTTGAATTATCTAGGTAGCAGCCTGCAGTGCAACAGTGGCGCCTGGGGCTGAGAATCAATGCACCAAATCTTGCCGCCATCTTCTCTCGCAATCTCCCGTCCACACCTGCACAGCCTGAAGTAGATATCTATAGATTCACTTCAAGCTTCCATCCTTTCTTCATCACTCAACATCACCTCTAGTCCTCCTCCCCAATCTCACCAGCTCTGAGCAAGAGTCTCACCGCGATCATGGAGTCCCGTGTCGCTCTCGCCAACGGTTCTAGCAACGGACCGAATCCCATCTCATCGCCATTGGTCTCTACACTCCTGGAAAACACCATCCCTGGATTCTCTCTGATAACGAAATTCTTCTCCGACTATTTCAAGATCGATCTATCCAAATATTTTGGGCATCTACTTCTCGTCGTGGGATTGACTACCGCAGCAAACTATGTCATTGACCGTTTCTGGAGTACTTGCAGCGACTATTTCATGTCAACTGCCCAGGTTCGCTACAATGATGAGATTTATAATTATCTCATGTACTGGATCTCGAAGAATGGCATGTCAAAAAAGTCGACCCACTTCGTTGCCGGAACGCAGACCAACTCGGCCCAGGTTTACACGAACGACGACGATGATGAAGAGTTTGAAGACACTGGTGAGAATGCAGATCCATCGATGCAATGCCGGAACTACGACAGACTGAAGACGATCCACTTCACACCATCCTCTGGCACGCATTACTTCAAGTACAAGGGCCGATGGCTTTCCTTTACGCGAAATCAAGAAAAGGAACAGGGTTTCTACGGCTCCACAATGGCGGATGAGGTTTCCATTTCCTGCTTCGGAAGGAACCCTCAGATTCTGAAAGATTTACTCCAAGAAAGTCAAGTTGCTTACCTAGAGCGCGATGGAAACAAGACTGTCATTTATCGCGGAATCAGAGGGTACGGTGGTTCAGCCGATGACATGAATTGGGAGAGATGTATGTCACGGCCTCCTCGCGATATGTCAACTGTCATTCTCGACGATGCCCAAAAACAGATGATCCTCGATGACATGAGAGAGTATCTCCACCCACGCACAAAGAAATGGTACTCGAATCGCGGGATCCCTTATAGGCGTGGCTACCTGCTCCACGGACCTCCAGGCACTGGGAAGACATCCATTTGCTTCGCCTTAGCCGGCATTCTGCACCTGAGAATCTACGTCGCCAGTCTGAACTCGAAGAAAATGACAGAAGACGGTCTCGCTTCGCTGTTCCGAAGTCTACCATCTCGATGCATTGTCCTCCTCGAAGACATCGACGCAGCAGGTCTCGCCGTTTCCCGTGGCGAAGATCCAACTGAGAAAAAGGCCGAAGCGGTTGATGAAGAAGCAAAACCTGATGAAAAGACCCCACCACTCCCGGGAGTTGACACAAGTTCCTCCGACAAGGGCGTCACACTGAGTGGTTTCCTCAACATCATCGATGGCGTGGCTTCAAGCGAAGGACGAATCCTCGTCATGACCACCAACCACATTGAAAAATTGGACGCTGCTCTCCTCCGTCCAGGTCGTGTCGACTGCACTGTCCACTTTGGCCGCGCAGACCACCACGTCCTCGTCGGAATGTTCAAAGCCATCTACTCCACCATCGAAGCCGAACTCGCCGCCTCCAACGCCGAGAAGGAGAAAGTCGCTGCCGCCAACGAGAAAGAAAAGACCGCCGGTTCAGGGAATGGATCTATTCTCCGGGGTATCTTTCATCATGGCAAGAGTGCAGAGGAGATCTATGCTCTTGCAGAGGTGTTTGCTGATGCGGTTCCTTCGGAGAAGTACACGCCAGCTGAGATCCAGGGGTATCTCTTACAGCATAAGACGGATCCACAGGGTGCTATTGACGGTGTGCAGGCTTGGATGGAAAGCAAGGATAAGGCGAAGGTGGTCTCGTAGACACGTACCTGTTTTTGAAGATGGTTTGATGGTCTCTACATGGTGTTTGGGAGTACCTGGGATTAGACAGACGCTTGAGAGCGATGATCTTGGAAATGAGCTGACAATTGTATGGAACATATTCATTGACAGACTCCCTTGTTTCAGCCCCTTTCCTGCGCCAAGATGTGTTCAGCCTTTCTGTTTGAAGGGGAATAGGGCTTAGACTTACCATGCTAATTTATCAAAGGGCCAACAATCACGTTTGTCTGAGCTCTGGTGGTCAAGAGAATAGGGAAGACATTTCAGGATTTCGAGGATTTTTATATTAACAATTACAATCACAGCCACGTGAACCAGTATTTAAGCTAAAGCCAGTCCAAAAAGAGCCTTATCATCATCGCCGCCCACCATACAGAAGCAGGCCGTCTCAACCACCGACGCCAGCAAACCCGTCTAATCGATCACTCACTAAGTACTTCCAGCCTCCTGACTACTGCCAACCTCCTGGCTGCTCCCAACCTCCTGACTATCATCCACCTCCAGCTCCTCGCCCTCGAGTCCTTCCTCATCTTCAACAACAGCCATTGTAGCCTGCTGACTGGGAACCTGCAACTGCAACTGCTGGTACTGTTGCGGCGCCGGATCCTTTTGATTCTTCTTCCATCCCCAGATGTAAAACTCAAAAGGTCTCATTCTCTCCGCTCTTCCCACTCTCAAATCAGTAGCAGGTAGATCCTTCAACTGGGTCATTTCATTCCTCCGTTGCTGCTTGACCGCCAACTCTTGATGCGCAAACAACATGAATTCGATGAAGTGTTTGTGTGTGTTGAGCTCGCGACGGATAGCTTCACGGGCAATCCCTTCGTCAACGCGGAGGAGACGTTGTGTACCACGGCCCCAATTCTCCGTGTTTCCGTGTCCGATTTGACCGGTTGCTATGCCAAGGATTGGGAGTTGTAGAGCGCGCATGGTGCCGGTGGGGTTGTATTGGTACCATACAATTCTCTGAAGGATATGAACGAGTGAGATCCGTCCAAGGAGGAAGTCGCGGAGTGGGACGAAATTCCTACATCCAAAGAAGAGCTTGCGCAGATTCGTCTCACCAGACCCTTCAACAGGGTCAGTAAATCGCATATCGAGTTTCATAATGAACATCTGCGAAAGAAAGATGTCGCGATCGTGGAAATAACCCGTGTTGTGTAGGACACCGATTCTATTAGCGTTCCCGGGGAGATCGCATAGAAACCACATTTTCTTGACGGCGCGTTCGATGTCTTGGGGGAGGAGTAGACCGTATCTGGAGAGAGCGGTGAGGATCTCTCGAACGACTTCTTCGCGATAGACAACCATTTGAAGCCAGCGTAGACTTGGAACGTCGCGAGCTCCACTGGTCGGGTTGGACTCATGTTTTGGTCGCCAACCTGGATCTTTTATGGTGAGACGGCCGTAACAGCGCCATGGGAATATGAGGTTGGAACCTGCAGCGTGGTAATCCATGTTTGCCTTGATGTAGGTTGTGTAGTGCGAGTTCATGATGAAGTGGAAGGGTTTTGAGATTGCATAGAGGTCGATTAAAGATGTTGGATGGATGACTTTTGCGAGATTGAGGATCAGTTCTGGGTGTTTCATGAATTCAGTGAGCATCTTGAATGGTTTCTTGGGTTTCGGAGGGGTCGCTGGGGGCGTCGTTGTTGCGAAATGGTCGAGATCACCGTCCAGGTCATTGAGTCTGCCCTTTTGAAGAGTTGGCGGGACGCCCGTGAGGGGAGTTGGAGGGAATATGCCGGTGATGGGGGTTGGGTAGATAGCAGAGGAGTAACTTGACGCTTGTTTTCCATTGTTTGCGGTCTTGTCATCGTCCTTGAACGCATCAGCTTTGGCGCGCTTGGTGGCAGGTTCCTTCTGTGGGGGTGAGGCATCGCTATCCGAGTCGCTAGACAGGCGTCGCTTCGCCCTCAGATTGGTGTCCACTGGGGTGACGACGATATTCGGGGGTGGGATCAATGTCTTCCTCGTTCTTAGGCCGGAGTTTGTCGTGCCTGGAGTCGTCGGCGGTGCGGTGGAACTGCCATCCGAATTGGAGTGAGAGGCGTTTGGACCTGGACCTCCAGTTGAAGGTCCGGAACCATCGCCGCTCTTCGCCTTTGAATTTGAGGTCATTGTTGGCGGATGGAACAGGCCTGGAAGAGATTGTTTTGGTTGCGGTACAATGAAACTTGCGGAAGAAGCTGACTTCTCTCCGCTGCGCAAGATAAATGCGAGAGCGAGTCTTCCCGCCTGCGAGCTCTGTGGGTGATGGTTCGTTTACAGGACTGAGAGATGCGCAGTCGATGAGGATGGGTGTTGTGAGTTTTGCACCACTGGCTGGGTGATAGTTGATGAGAAGTCGGTTTGCAGAGTACACGAGTGATTGTGAAGTCATGGCCGAGGCAGCCTTAATAGCGAGTCGAGAACAATGAACCTGAAGAACAATACCAGCCGGCTAGCCCCACCTGTTGCTATGGTGTTGAGTATGAATAGGTGGCAAAAGGTGGCTGTGATGGGTGAGTCAACCTGGAAATGTGAATTTGCTCGTGATGTTATTGACGTCGGTCCAAGGAAGATTGAGTGAGGTCCGGTGTGTTGAAAGCTTTGTCCGTGGCAGTCTGGTGAGGCTGGTGTCTCCTGCCCAAGTGAAAATCCGTCTCCATTGCGGCCTCGTTGATGAACAGCAGCTTTCATGGTCAATGCCAGTGGCCTTTCTCTTACCTACCTTCCTGATTGCACCAAGATAGGGAGTGCTCAAACAAACATTGTTGTCGATACTTGGCTGGCGGATTTCAATTCAGAATCTCCAGAAGATTACAAACATCCGTGTCTACCTAGCCGAATGGCCCATGAATAGAACAGACATTGACGCATCTCTCTTGTGATTATGACAGATGGAATAGGTTCATAAAGCTATTGAAACTACTTACTGCAGTATCTATGCCATGTTTCTACATCTCTAGCCAGTTGAAGGCAGCCGTCTTTTTCTACTCTTGGTGTCGACATGCCGAATTGTCCATCCATATCTAATCATGCACCATGCACACTCCGATTCATCGAGGTATCATTTCCGCCCATGTTAAAATACGCCAGCTGTGCCCGAGGGAGTTGTTGAAGGTATGTACCGTGTTCGTCCACATAAAAATTCACAAACGTCAGTAAAAGCCACCCAAACTCCAACACGAGATACTATTTGTTTTTGATGAGATTAAGAAACTCTTCGCGAGTTTTGGCTGTCGACGATCTCATGCAGCCGAGCATGCAGCTAGTGATGGTTTTCGACGTGGTCTTCTCCACTCCGCGCATCACCATGCAAAGATGGGCGGACTCAACCACGACTGCCACGCCCAGCGGTTGCAAAACGTCTTGCAACGCCAGCGCAACTTGCTTTGTGAGCCTTTCTTGCACTTGTAGTCGACGCGCAAACATTTCTGCTATCCTGCCGAGTTTGGACAGACCGATTACGCGTCCGTTTGGGATGTAGCCAATGTGCATCTGCCTTGATCAGTACGAGGTTGGGCAAAAGCTTCTTTGTACTTACCTTGCCAGTAAATGGAACCAAATGATGCTCGCATAATGAGAAGATTTCAATGTCCTTGACTATGACGAGCTCATCGTGGTCTTCGTGAAATACGGCGCCGTTCACAATGTCGCGCAAATTCTGCTCGTAGCCCTTCGTAAAAAACATCATTGCCTCGGCGTAGCGTTCGGGCGTCTTAAGAAGCCCTTCTCGTTTTGGGTCTTCGCCAATGCATTCCAGAACGGTCCGCATTGCGCCTGTCAATTTCTTTTTACGCTCTTCTGCCTCCTCTGGAGTTGCGCCTAGTCTATGCCGAGTACCAGTGCCTACAAGCTCATTAGCAAAAATTAACGCCTTCCGCAACTTGCATAGTATTACTTGGCCAGCTTAGTCCGTCAAAGTCTATGGTGGGATTCTGCGTGAAAGGGCTTTCCGGTCTGCTCGGTGGGATCACAGAGGATGGGCCTGGTTCGTCTCTGGGATCTCTTGCATTCTCTCTTCCTAATCCATTCGGCGTATGCCTATGCGGTACCGTGGCAATTCCGTTCATCTTTGTCCTACCCTCATTTTTATTCTCAGGAAAATAGCTGCTAGATGGTGCGTCGAGATCCACGGCTTGCCTTCCAGTGGTGTATGAGGCCTGGATGGACGCCCTTAGCCTTTCACGTTCCTTTTGGTCTCTCGTTTCATGGGATACGGCTAGAGGTGAGTGGTTCGTGAGGTGGGGAGGAATAGCGGAGGCTTTAAGGGGAGGCGACCGTTCCGAGGGATTCATGGCGAAGATTGACGATGGTGAGTAGGAACTTGGAAAGTTTTTACCCAAAGTGAAAGGAAAATTTAAGGGACAGACTCGGGCTCTCCAGGGAATGGTCTAAATATTCTCGGCAGGCGTTCAGGCTTGGTAGTTATACAGCGCTACCAAGTTTTATGTAGACACGATTGTCATTATCGAAGCTGTTGTCATGATAGAAATTGTTGTCGCGATAGAAACTGCAGTGATTTCAAAATGTCCCAAGCGTGTTTCCCGCGGTTCAGTAAAATTTCTGGATCGCGTCGGCTAAATAGTGGCTTGGCATTTGCTTTGGAGGTTCAAACCTCAATCTCTCTCCCCATTGCTAAACCCGACACCACCACCACAACTACCATCTCAAGACCCATCTCTGACCGCTCCCCACCACCCGAGACTGCAGGTGAGTGAATATCTACGACACTTTGAGCCGCTATGATGCACCCCAGAATGTCGAAACCGCCGTGATTGCGAGATCGGGTGCTCTCGGCGAAGAACGCTCTGCGACCGCAAGCTTCAGCTTGAGCTTCCTTCACACCATCGACTCACCCAGAACGACAACACCATGCAGCGGCGACTTTTCTTTGAGAACACTTGGAGGGTGTATGAAACAGGCATCAAAAGTCGAGCAGCATTACGATGTTCGAAGGACGTGACCTCCGTTGGTCGCTCAACTGCTCCACCACTTGTCGTACTGACTCTGTCAAAGCAAGGCATGAGAATCGTGAACCTGTGACGCTGTTGTCGTCGCGTATCCATATGATTTTGTGTTGTCCTGTCTCTCGAGACGCATCTCAACAATGAGGGTGAGCCCCGCCGCTTTCGCCGATTGTCGCATTGGGTGGGTGCTTTGTGCATGATGGATCATTAGGTTGGGTTGGACCACTTATCTATTTGCAAAACACCATTTGGCACGAAGCACTATTGCGACCAGAAGTCATCATCGAGATGGTATCTGCAGGTTTGATTGTTGTTCCCCTCGCTGCCAACTAGTTTGCAGAAGATGGTTGAGAGGTGGCTATATTTGCCATACATGGCTGAGAGACTGCCACTGTTCTATGTATTGGCGGAGTTCACTGCATCAAACCTGGTCTCAAGATTGTCAGTTCAAATTTGGGCGGGGTCCGAAATGATGCTGTCCATCTTCGACACCATTCAACACTATGGACTCTCTTCATCTGCGACTATTGGATCTCACCATCCACACGTACGCGGGTCTTGCGCCATCACTGCAATGGAAGTGGCATCTTTTCCATGTCCCGGTTGAAATCCCGACTGAAACACCATCTTGGAAAGCCCCTCGGATAGAGCTTGTTTGCGGTGATCAGGACGATACTACGTACAGCATTTCCGTTACACCGACCTGCTATACCGTGGCTGTAGACTGCTGATCAGACCGGCGTGTTTTGCTCACCAATTGCTACTTCATTCCTATATAGATTGTTCGTGACACATTGCATATGTACCCGGTGGTAGAGGACTGCGGAGCTGGAACCAAGGAACACGCAAGAATGGGTGTGGCTGCTGGGCGAGCCGCATCGAGGAGAACGAAGTCACGCACTGCTGATACAAGGCAGTATCCAGCTTCTCGCTGACGAAGGAAATAAAAACCGGGACGAGGAAAGAAGAGTTCTGCAGGCTTGCCCATGCTGCCCTCGAGAGCGGTGTTGGCATCGAGCAGCGAAGATATGGTTCGGATCAAAGTGCAGAGTCGCACTGCAAGATTATCGCCATCGCATCTCCCCCTCGGATATCCTTTGGACGGGTCGTGTTCCCATTGCACACAAGCGTAGGCTCTATCTTTATTTCTCCTTGATCTAACCCGGCATTGTTTGGGGACTTCTTTTGGCTGGGCTAAACTTGGGTTGCACGCCGAATTCCAGAACCGTGCATGCGCGCCCACGAGTCCACGACCCTCCTTCACCATTTCATAGCACAGCTTCATGTCCCTTGCTCATGGCTCCGCGACGGCGGTCTCCATCAGTTGATTCTTACAGGAGACCTGAGCGCAGACAGCAAAGTAGAGACCGTGACAGACCTCGTTCCACAAGTCGTCGTCCGCTGCGAGATCTTTCTCCCGCTCCAATCTCTCGTTCGGACAGAGTCAACTTCGCCAACTCATCTCGTCGCCCCAACCACAACACTACCCGTAACGACAGTCGGGATCATTTTCGTCGCCCCAGCCGCGAACGATCGCGCAGCACCTCATCGCGACGCATTTCCCGGACACACGTTTATCGTCCAGAAGTACCTGCGACGAGTCGACGCCGTGCTGATTCGAGGTCCTCTGTGAAGCGTCGTCGCAACTCGACCCCGTCTCCTCCCCGACAGCAGCAAAAGCGACACAGGCGCCAAGGCAGCGCCAACACCGACGTCTCCCGTTCTTCAACAACAAGGTACCTTCACCTCTAAATCGACTTGACTGACTGCCTGCAAATGACAGCTAACCGGAAGTACAGAGACGACCGTCCCACTAGACGACCCAGCCCCGATACCTACATTCCTCGCCCGCGTTCACGATCCCGCGATACCTTCCATCGCAGAGCAAACCGCGATCGTAGTCCTTCCCGTGACTCGAAACGTCCTCGACCCGTCTCTCCCCGTCGATACTTTAATCCACAAGACGACCGCAAACCACGCGAGCATCTCGACTCTGTACGTCGGCGATATACCACACCTGAACGAGAGTCTCGAGTGGATGACAGAGCTTTACGGGACAATAATCGCAGACGCTCAGGATCTCGAGACTCCCGTCGCCGATCTCCAGACTTCAGACGTCCCAGATCTCCACCACCAGAGCGCTCTTCATTGACTTTGAGGAGGGAGCAAGACGATCGGAGACGGTCTCGTAGTCCACGTCGACGCTCGCCACAGTCCGTTGCTCTCAGGCCCAGACACCCGCGGGAAGAGGAAGACGGAGGGCGAGGCAAGGACTTTCGTGCTCGTCGTCAGGCTTCACGGTCGCCTGCAGGAGAGAGAGGTAGACAACCTTTACCACGAGACAGACGTAACAAACAGCGAGACCGTTCTCTTAGCGGTGAACGTAGACACCAACGTGACGCATCAAGAGGGCGACGCAATCTTTCTCCACGCTCAAATACACCTAACTCAGATCGAGGTCGAGACCACGACAAGATGAGCTGGAGAGGATATGACAATCGTGGGGCACCACCCGGTAGAGGAGGCTGGCAACAACACGATCCTCGTTACTCTCATTCTCCACCATATCCTGCCTATCATGCCGGAAGCCCGCAACCGCCTGGATTTTCACCTCCGCCATTTACGCCCAATGCCGGCCAACCCAACCGCGAATACTTCAACCACCAGCAAGGACCTTCATTCAACCACCATGGCGCAGCTCCATATCACCACGGCTCGCCTCCACATCAACCAAATGGCAGTTACGCACCGAGAGGAGGCTTTCGAGGGGCTGCAGCTCCCTACAACCAGCGTTTTACGCCTGTAGTACAAGCACAAGCTGCTGGAGGACCACATGTGCGCAACCTCTCGTGGACACCCAAAACTGGAACAAGAGGTGGACATGCTCCCACAGTCCATGGAGCAACTCAACAGGCTCAAGCTGAAAGTGCTACCCCTACAGGCGACGCACCGAATAATTTTAGCGGGATCGACAACCCTTTTCGCCCAGCTTCTAAAGACTTACGAGTTGACGACGAAGCCGGAAAAACTGGAAAGGGTCAATTTCAGGCTCAATCCCCCGCAGACAAAAATGCTGAACCGAAACAACCCAAAAGCCCACAAATTCGATTTGGTTTGCCAAAGACAAGCGTTATCGCAACTCCTGTGGCCAAACCTAATGCGTTCGTGGTGAAGCAAAACCCTTTGGCTACGTTAAAAAATGTTACCCTGAGCAACGATCGATCTGGTTCTCGCAGAGAAATTGATTCGCGGCGGGAAGAACAGTCTCGAAACAAAGGTCCGCGGTCAGCACTTAAGCAAGCAGACAAATACAAGTACAATGATCGTCGAAGATCCGACGATCATGTTCGTTGGTCTCCTCTTCCCTCTTCTCTTGGCGCTAAAGATCTTCACCAAAAGCTTTTCCGCTTGCATGATACCATGCTTTCTCATGGTCACTCGCTCAAAGAACTGCACCAGAACGCGCTGAAACCCGGCTCTGAGCCAGTTGAAGAGGACGACCCTACGGGCCTCGCAGATGCGTTAGCCAATAAGGCGCATTTGGAGGAGGAAGCATACCGGGAGCATCCAGACAAGCGACCACACGGTACATTACCACTTCTGGAAAAGAGTGAGGCCCTGGAGGAGACTTTCAAGAAAGAGGTCGTGGCTATCAAATACAAAATTCGCAGACCGCGGAAGGTCCTCTCTAAAGAACATCGCACTTCCAACGTGTATTACCGGAAACCTGGCAACGAGTCTGTCGTTGGGTTTGGCACATATGGCAAGGTCTTCAAGGCGAAGCACATCTACAATGGCCAAGACGTCGCGCTGAAGCGACTACGAATGGAGGCAGAAAAAGATGGTTTCCCGATCACGGCCATGCGAGAGATGAAGATTTTGAAGCATCTCGAGCAGAGACAGGCGGAAGGCGTCATCAGATTGCTGGAAGTGATGTACGAGGTCAACGTGGCTGGTAGCGTTGGCTGTTTTATGGCTTTCGAATACATGCCTCACGATCTCACTGGACTGCTCAATCATCCCACATTCACGCTTAACGAGGCCCAGAGAAAAGATTTGAGTTTTCAAATGCTTGACGCCCTGGGATTCATGCACAAGCAGGGTGTTCTCCATCGCGATATCAAAGCCGCGAATATTCTCGTCTCCCATCATGGTCAAATCAAGCTCGCTGATTTTGGTCTCGCCAGATTGTACGACATGGATCGACAACTACACTATACCAATCGTGTCGTCACCATCTGGTATCGAGCACCGGAGCTGTTATATGGCATGACAGAGTACGGTCCTCCCATCGATGTGTGGGCAGCCGCCTGTGTCATTGTGGAGATTTTTACCAAACACGCTATATTCCCTGGTAGTGGGCGAGAACTTAATCAGCTGCTGAAGATTTGGGAAGTGATGGGGTTTCCAACAGTCGAAGAGTGGCCTGCTGTATCGAAGACAGAATGGTACTTTATGATGCGACCGAAAGAGGAGTTTAAGAACGTCTTCAAGGAGAAGTACGAGCATCGCACATCTGCTGAGCTGTTCAAGCTTTTGACGTCAATGCTACGATATGACCCGGACAAGCGCCCCACATGCGAAGACTGCCTCAAGCACCCATTCTTTACAACCGAGGAGCCTTCACCAGCGAGAGTGACCGAGTTGGTCGATCTCGGAGACTGGCATGAGTTGGAATCAAAACGTGCCCGCAAATTGAGGGAGGCGGATGAGAAGCAAAAGAAAGAGTTGGAAAATGACTTGCTCATGGGACCTCCGAGTTGTGGACAAGTGGTGAAAGAGTCGAGGAAGGATAAAGATTACAAGCGGGATAGGCTTGCGAAAATGGAGAAGAGAGGTGCTGAATTTTCGCCGAATGATGGAGATGCTAAGAGGATCAAAGCTTGAAAGCTTGAGGTGGCGAGGCAAATTATTTGAAGAATCGCATGCGGCAAAGGCGCCCCCCCCTAGGATAATCAACCGCTCCTGCTGGTGAAATAGCGCGAACACTCAAGGGCAATCGCAGTTCGCTGTCCCAGATCAGGTTGGGGATGGCGTAGAATCTATGGTGTTTAGGAACATAAGCCTATTGTTGGGACACTTTTGGGGATGATGTAAAAGATACACCCATGTAAAGATAGATGTGAAGTTGGAATCTTAGCGACTCTTCCTTCTAGGACAAATGCGAGAAAAAGTTGGAATCTAGTATTGCAAAAGTAATCATTAATGGCTACTTCTACTGAGCCTGCAGAGCGTCTCTTTGTGATTGTGTGATTCGACTGTGATGGCACTCGCAAGATCAATTAGATCGTGAAGTATTTGGTTATGAAATTTTTTCTCATGAGTTGTGGAGCGATTATTGAGATTGTTTCGAGTGCTTTTGGGTTGTCTCGTATGATTCGACATAAGCCTTGTTCCACGGGGTTGAGACGGGTTTAGAATGGGAAGTAGGAGATACATATTGCTGTCTACTTCTCTCATGAATCAGTACGGCTATATAGGTATTCCTCGAACCTTTTATCGCCATATTACTACGTACCTCCGTCGATTGCGCTTTATCTACACCTTTGTTATCGCAAACGTTGGTTTAGTCGGTTAGAATCTAGCGAATATGGAGAAAGATACTATGATTTAATTGCTAGCGTCCTTAATTACCTCCCTAATATAGACACTTGATCTTTCACGGGTACTTGAGAAGGTACGGCGGTAGTGTTTGAGGTGAAAGGGGAGAGGTTGAGGAGGAATAGAAGATTTAATGGTTTCCAGATGTGGGGTGCTTGATGGAATATGGTGAGGGTGAGAAACTGGTAGTGAGCTCGGATTGATTGATTGAAATGATGTTTCACATGGGCTTTGGGCCAAGTTGAGCTTTTTCTTGTATATGATGGTCATAGACTGATCTTTTGAACAGGTCCCTACATACTTGTGTTTTTGGGTGCCTTAGGTTCCGTTCAGTTGAAATGCAAATCGACTTCGAGATGTTGGCATAATTCTGAGAACCTTTCTAAGAAACTTTCTGAGAAACTTTCTGAGAAAAAATCGGTCAAAGTGATGTGTTGGAGATTAGCGTGATGATGAGATCGAATTCAGACCAGCTCAATATTCGCTTCCTCTCCTCCCTTTCCTCGACTCCATCTCTTGGTCGCGAGAAGAGGCGTAAATCCACTCGAACGCATCACATCATTAGGACTCCCGCCGCTCGCACTCATTGGACTGACCTGCACGATCTCCATTTTCTAATTAGGATCACACGAAATCTTCCACTCCGTCGACAGCGGCCTCTCACTATTATCTTTCTTTGGACTCAATATCAGTTTACTGTCCGGAAAGTGGTTGAAGTCAGAGGCAACAGCAAGCCCGAAAAGATTCATCGGGTCACAGATGTCGATTCTTAGATCCTCTCTGTGGCGAAGAAAGAGGTAGTAGAGCACGTAGCAGTTCATCAGAAAGACAACGGCGAGTACAATGACATAGAAGCGTTGGTACCACTCTTCTCCCCCTGATGCGTAAAGAGTCGCTGTGAGGATTACGGGAAAAGATTGCGAGAATCCAGATGGAGATGTGGGTGTCTGCGACAAATTATCAGAACCCTTTCTTTTGGAGAGCTCAAAATTCAGCCGGCTTACCGAAGACATATCGAAAGGCGAGTCTTGGGCCGCCATGACCAGAGAGGGCAGCAAGAATGCAGCCAAGCCTTCTGAGATGCTGGGACGATCCGGTGGCAATGTCGCATTTTTGAGAATCAACTTTGTCAAATAATTCATGTTATCAGCAGGATTGCCCAATTCGCCATTGTTCAGGCCGACCGAGGTGGCGGCCAGTGACCCAATAGCGACATAACCTGGCCTGACTGTGTCTCTTGCAGAAATGTCGCGCTTGGTATACGACATGCTGTCACTGGAATCGTCACAGCGTGCTGTCATGACACTCGAGTTGCCAGCGACATTGAGCTCTGTAGAGCAGCTCGCAAGAAGACCTGCCTGCATGGAGCAAAGTGTGTATTCCTGCGTGGAGTTCTCGTTGCTAAGATCTCCAGGCGCACTCAATAGATAGACCGAATCTCTTCCGAAAGAACCGTACTCAAGCGAGCCAATTGTTCTGTTGAGGATCTACATTTACTCGTCAGTCTAGGTAACAGTCTGTTATGGAATACACCATACAGTTTGGTTTGCTAGAGGATATCGATAGAATACTGGATACCTTGAGCGTGAGGTCTATTACATTCGGCAGCTTCGGTCGAGACACTCACCTGGGCGTTTATTTCTGCCATTGTTCCAGTCGAAAATGTTGTCGAGAGGGCTTTTGATCGTCGTATATTTTTCCCAATCAAAATCAACCACAAATTGGGGGTCTTTATCGGGAATGAGAAGGTCGCTGTTGTTTAGCTGTCCTCTGACTTGATCTTCGTGGACAAGCCCTTGGAGATCGGACCGCTTGACGTTGGTGCATACAATATTGAGATATGGACTTGGGACTTGGGCTCGAATCCGATAACGGCCCACACCACCTTCAAACTCCTTCATTTTGTCAGCTCATGAAGTTCATGATAGGGTGTTATTTACGTTTGGCTGCGCGATCGGATTTGACTTGTTTCTTGCCGCTTTAAGGATGCCAGGGTGAGGGATAGCTAAGGTGGCATTATGCACTACTCGACCAAATTCCCTAGATGCATCAAACAAATCAATGTTCTGAACCCAGGAGCCTTTGATCTGACCTTGTGTGCTTCCGTCGATAGTCCATGGAGCAAGTCGCCGTGATTGTTTTGTTGTATGGTTCGTGACACCGTTCCAGGCTGACAAGTACGAATTCCAGCTATCACTGCATCGAGCAGAGTAGACGACACTCATGTAGCTTCTGTCCGTAATTGCGCTGGGGTCTGGCACCAGGTAGCTTCTGTATTCCCTCTCGATATAGATCTCGTCCCCGAAGGATACGTTGACGAGTCCGTGTAAGGTCAGACGCCGACCTGACGTATCCCGTACCACAGGCTGTACTACACGGTGTGAGCCTTGAATGGTTTAGAAAGAGCGGCCATACCAAGATTCTGCGATGCTGTTCCATAAAGCAATGTTGCAACACCTGCAACCAGGACATACCACCCTAGAAAAGACCTCATACCGAGCCACATTACCTTGTCGTCACTGAACATAGATGCTGGGTCTATAATCCAGTCCCTCATGCAGATTTGGTCGAGGCTCACTCCATGATGTATATCATCGTTGGTTGATCGTCTCGTAAGAAGCTGCCCAAGGAACAAGACGCAAATTGAGCCAAATGACGCTTCAATAGCCTTGGCTACAATGGACGTCAAATTCTTCGATATGGATGGACCGCGGATCTTGTCCCAAGTCGGGCCCCAGATCGCAATCACAAGGTAGGCAAGTGATAAGAAGGTGGACAGAATCGACACAGCCAAATATTTGTTGTAGCTGCTCGGCGACCGGTTCTCAATTTTGTGGGGATAATCTGAAATGCAGTGAGTTTGTTGTGCGTCAAGGCCAAGTTCCATGTATCAAAATACCATCTTCGCTTATGCTCTGCATGCTTCCCGAATAGCGTTCCTGTACCTGTAATGGTCGCAAAGTTTCGTCATCGGCATCCGCAGAAGCACAAAATTCGATGTGCTCCACATTCAAGGAGGTTTCTTCGAAGCCTTGGTTAGTAGGAAGGCCTTCGATCCTTAGGCCTGCTGGTCGCGTGGAGTCCATATCAGAATGTCGACTCGCGGATTGTGAGGATGTGTTCGAGTCGATAGTGTTCGGCGTTGCAAGCGACATGTTGTCTTCTAGAAATTGATAGAAGAAAGTAGGCATCCTGAACAATGCTCCACCAAGGCCAGAAGATATAGCCCCCAATTCTATGGCACGGAACAGAGCCTCATTGACCGAAAGCTACTCCCCAAGCCAAGCTGTTCTTTGCATCGTACGGATACAACAGCAGGAGACACAGCCGCGACGAGAAAATGATGGAGATGTGAATCTGTTTATTAGTGGTCAGGCTGGACACGTTTCTGCCATAGCAGCCTTGGCCGCATCAGGATATTCCGCAGCTTATGCGGGCGTAATATTGAATGGACAATTCCGGCAGGCATTTCATCGAGCAGATGACCTTTCCCTTTCGGCCTCGTTGGATCGAGCTGTATTATCTCCCAATTTGCGGCGCAAGGCGATCCCACCTTGTAAAGCTTTCGTGCTCTAGTGCGCAGCATTGTCCACCTCCGGCCCAAATTGCGCTCGGATGCAGGTGAAGGTCATACATCAATATTGGGTGGCACAGTGGCTTCAGTAATTCTGTGCATCTCACTCTAGGAGTTGATTTATGAACGAAGTCTTGTCGAAGAGCACTGAACTGATAAAGCCACTGCGGTGGTGCGATGTGGGATGCTCAGACCAGTATCGCAGGAGATGAAATATGCATCGATTCAGAGCAATTTATTAATGGAGATGGGAAGGAGATCTGTTGAAGTGGTTGAAGATAAGATGGCATGTTGACATCAGAGCACGTGACACCAAGAAGAAACATACCTAAGTACCTAGTACTTTACTAATAATCCTACCTATTCCACTCCCTCAATTCCATAGGAGTATTCGTTTTAGTGTGATGCCCCGCACTGAAAACGAAGAATCCTGTGGAATTTGGGGGCATATCTAATAATCATGACTACAATAATGGGTAACGTGTGTGGATAAATTTCTAGTGATGAGACGTGTGAACGAGGTCGTATTGCACAAGACAAATTTCCAGGTTGTGATGGCTCCAGGCGAGAAAAGTTTTGAGGCCAGCCCTCTGTGACGATTCGCAGTTGAAAGGTTCTCTGGTCTTTGTATCGAATCAGATCGGTATATTGCTGCAACAGTACTCTCAAATCTCAATTGAAGCGCCTTATGCTTTGGCCGGCGGCATCGAGTTTATCTCTGTTCCCTCTCACGGACTACCTACCTACTTGCTGTCTCGGTCAAATTTTCCATATGGCTCCTCATGTACATCATTGATCGCATTAGTAATGTGTCTTCTTAGAGCATTTTCATTTCCAGCTGAAGGCACGTCAGAACCCAGGGTTAGCGAGCTGCGTGTCTCTTTGCTTCATTCCACTGGCGTTGTATAATTTACCTCGTAGGTAAATTGACCTTCGCCTTAGATTTCGCATCCGTCTTGGTCTTATCCACAATCTCTGGCAACTCTGCGGTGAAAGGTAAATAGGCTGGGTTGCCTGGAATGTACTTGCGAAGGACTTCTGGGACTGTGAATCCCAACCCGTCCTCGGTTTGGTAGTTCTCCATGATACCACACAGTGTTCGCTCGGTGGCGCAGAGAGTCTAGGTCTGTTAGCAACCCGCAACAATATTGTGTCCAAGGCCTCAACTTACTGCGTTAAGCGCGTGCACATAAGTCTTACGTTCATCGGCTGGATCCGCCTTTGCGCCTTTCTTCTTGTCCACCGTGATCTTCTGTCCATATCGCACCTCCAGTTCCCGAGTCTGGTAGTCTGTACAATTTGAGCAACTGACGAGTTCCTTGTACTCCTTCTGGAATGGGAACCAGGCTTCCAAATCGTATTTTTTGGCCGCAGCATCGTTAAGCGCTCCCGAAACAATGCTCACGACTCGATATGGCAGACCAAGAGATTTGTAGAACTCTTCCGAAGTCGCAATCATGTCCTCGAGATGTTGTACGCTGTCATCCGGCTTACAGTATATGAATTGCTCAACCTTCTCAAATTGATGAACACGAAAAGTACCCCAGGCGTCTCGGCCGTGACCTCCCGCCTCTTTTCGGAAACATGTAGAATATCCAGCGTACTTGATTGGGACCTGGTCTTTGTTGAGCCATTCGGAGGAGTGTGCGCACGAGAGAGGCTGCTCGCTGGTCGCTATCAAGTATTTGTCCGTAGCTGGATTTCCTTCGCCCTCCGAGACCTTGTAAAGTTCCTCGTCGAATTGGGAGAGTTGAGCGGTTTTGGCCATTTGGTCGCGGTTTAGGAAGAACGGAGGCTGGTTGGGAGTGTATCCTTGAAGCAGGTTAGCGAGTAATCTCCAAAACGAGCCACCGCTCATACCTTTATTGAAGAGAAACTCGAGACCGTAGTTGATGAGCGCTTGATTCCTGGTCTTGTGGTAAGCAATTATCCAGACAGAATGACGGAGACTCCTGGGAGTCACACATACAGGAAGACGCCGTATCCAGTGAGGCAGTAGCCACGGTGTCCGATGAGTTTTACACCTCTTACAGGATCGTAAGCCTGTAATCTCAACATCACCTCGTGATGCGAGAGCTTCACTTCTGCCTTCGTCTTGTCGTCGCCCCAAGTGCGCTCAGTCTTATTGTCATCCTCGTTGTTGCTGACCGGGACCGTGTCGTCGACGTAGTTTCCAACCGTCTTTGCTAACTTCCACAATGCTGCCTCTTTCTCAACGGCTGCTTTCTCTAGATCTGCCTTCTCCTTTTCGAGATCTGCCTTTTTCTGTAGCAGTTCCGTGGCATCTCCTTTGGCTTTCTTGATCTCTCCAATGGCTTTTTGGTTGGCATTAATTGTGCTGCCATGCTGCGTTACAGCGTATCGGGCTGGTGCAGTGTTAATTTGAATCAATGAAAGGATTGTGGAGGAACAGTAACCTTTGCGCTGCTCCTCGAACAGCTCGATGACTTGGTCAACAATTTCCTCAGGCTTGCCTCTTCGTCGCTGGGACTCCTTGATCTTGTCCGGGTTACCTCCACGGGCGACAATAAAGTCGTTGATGTCCAACATTCTCGTCTGCGCGTATTTATTGTTGTGCCCTCTATTTGGTGGGGGGTGTTTTCGGCCTGGATAGTTAGTCCTGAGCTCGGATGACTCAAGTCGTCCCCGTGACAAGGCTGATCCCCAAAAGCCTCCAGCTGTTAACACAAAGTGGCTTGATACGATCTGGCCTGCAGTTCTGAATGAATCTCAACAGGTGCGGAGCGAGAGTCTGAATCGTGCTGCAAGACGAGGCTGTGCATGTTCCACACGCGTGGCTGCGATAGAAAAATTGGGGAACTACAAGGTGGTTGTTGCCAATTTCTACGGTAGCCTGCGAACGCGTCGTCTCGAGGTGTTCCCAACCTCTTCATCCTACATAACAAACACCCCAGGGCAGTAAGAAGCGTTGAATATCGTACAACGGCTCCAAATAGTTACTTCTAAAATAGCCAGCCGCAGACTCGGTCAAAAATCCGCCACCACGTTAACTCGTACATGTGTATTTACATCCAACGGCTTTCCCACCTCCCTCCAAAGTGCCCTATAATTGTCCAATATAGGGCTGAGTCCCTGCCACCACCGCCATCTACTCCATGGTAGAAGACAACGAAGAATGGGTAGTATGAAAAGTGTGACGTCAGAGAGGCGACACGTTTCTCGTGCATGTGAGTTAAAAAAATGCAATTACGGGGTATCATAAATCGTCGTATTCCAGGCCAATAAGCCTGCCGAGCCACCAGGCAAAGAAATCCTGCCTGGGATCTAAAGTAATTCAAGTATCAACATAAACAACCGCCATCATGTGAAATGCGAAGTGTATACCTAGAGACAATAAGGGGAAAGTCGTAAAACGTGAGGCGCGACCAAAGCTTAATGAGGGACCAGACTTAACAAGCTTGTCCTTCGTTTCAGGTCGTCGTTTCCTTTTCTTTTTCGCGGTATAAACGTAGACGACCTCAAAAGTTGAACTGGCGCATCTTCGTCGTCGTACTCTGGGGGACAGGGTGGAATAATGATGGCGGGTTCCCGTTCGTCGGCGTCACGGGCAACCATCCGCTTTCTGGTGGAGAACGTGCTTTCTCGGAAACTGGGTTGTTTCGGCGCAAGCAACGCCGCTGGTTGTGGAGACTTGGGTCTACTATTGTTTCGACTCTCTTCCTCATTTGATTTGCGCTCCGTAGGTTGAGGTGTGAGAGGCCGGAATAGGGAATTCCTCCGCTCCTTCTTGGTGTGCTTCTTTGGCTCGTCCGACTTGGCGTCTTGCTTATTTAGACCAAATATGGAGAATTTGGTGGATATGCTTCGGAATCGCGAATGGCTGGACTTGCTTGATGTTGACTTGCCTGAGATGGATTTGCTTGAGGTTGATTTGCTCTCGAAGGGGTCGGCTTGTAGGAAAGAAGGTGTAATTGGTGATTCCTCTATAAGCTCGCTCTCGCTCCCCTTCCCTTTCTCCGTCGCGCTGAGCGGTGGTGTCCACGAACTCGTTAAATCCAGAGGTCCGCTTGAAAAGATAGATCCGTGGCGTTTTTCAGCCACGTAGGCATCGTCCAAGAGCGAGTCCATCCGCGATTGCTCTTGGGAAGCGTTGGGCGATTTCTCCGATGAATCTGCTGGAGATATTTCTGAAGACATATCTGAGCTCTGGGGTGATATTTCGGCAGGCGATGCGGAGAAGGTATAATGTCGCAATGAAGTATTGGAAAAACGCGTCTGAAGTCTCATGCTGGGTACTCGTTCTCTGCTTCGGGCTTGAATAGTTGGTGGTAATGAGCTGATTCTGTCCGGCCTGCTGGATTTGATCTCTGGGTTGCCAAAGTCTCCGAGATTGACCATTTTTGGCTGCCCTGCGGCAATGATACAGATCGATACGGCCATGTCCAGGTCGAAGCATCTGATATCGTTCCAGAGACCATCTCCGGCAACCACGGGCTCCGTTTCCTGCTCTTCATCTGAGAGTTCCATGTCGTCGAGTATTGGCGAAAGTGCCTCCTCCGAAGACTGGTATTCCTGTTCCAAGAAGGGTTCGTCGTTGAAGGGCTCCCTCAAAGTGGAGCTGGTCTCGACCATTTTGGGTGGTTGAATCCGAAGGTTCTCGTTGGCGTCGAAAAATGCTTCAGAAGACTGATTGCTTGAAGGGCTGCCGCCAACGGACTTTGTCTGCTTCTCAAGTATCCATGGCGAATAAGAAACTGGGGCCAGATCGGCAGCCATGTCGTGGTAATAATCACCGAACGTGCAGCGCGTGGATGCGGTGAGGCGTTCTATTGTAGAATTGGTACACGCAAACGGTTTGAAGTCCGTGTTAATCCTCGATGCTTTGAAGAGAAAAACAAAGGGCGTGTAGGTCTGGAGAAGTGGGCTAGAGAAGTCGAGGGTTCGAGGCGGAGCAGGAAATTAATGACAGAAAGCGGTGCCATCTATTTGCAGGTGTACTAGCAGTCCAGATGCCGAACGAAGCAGTTTCAAGTACAAGACCGTAGCGCAATCTGGGAATTAATAGAAGGCTTCCTACTGAGGACGAGAACAATATATGAAGCGTACATTGAACACGCCTGATTCCTAGTAGGGGTATGGGGGCCATCATGTCCTTGCTGGGACTCCAACGCGCCCAGTTTCAGAGTGGAAAAGACGGGAGCGTGACCTGTGCTGTGCATTACCCAGCATCCAACCAGAAAGGGCGATTTTGACTCCGAAGCTAGAATACTTAGCAGGCCAGCGCACGGCAGGGGCCTATACAATGTAGATGCAACAAGGTTGCGCAGCCGGCGATGTGGATGCGGCGACGGGAAAGAGACAGCTTTTGGAAGACAGCAGGGAGAGGCGATGAGGTGGTGAGGGAGCAGACGGATCGGAACTAGGGTCCACCTGAGGTTTGCAATCCAATTGCCTCAACGGCTGGCAGCTGGTCCGCCAGGGCCAGGGCACCCCCTAGTAGTGGGCCAGCCAGCAGCGGTCGGAGTCGGGGTCGGAGGGGGCTGAGAGGGTTGGGGTTGGGGTTGTGGTTCGCGATGCAAGCTCCCAGCCATGATCGCGAGTAGTACTGTGCCTGTGTGTAATAGAATACTGAGGAGGGTGTAATACTGAATACTGCCATGCACTCTCCACGGTTTGACCAACGACATGTCACTCATCGCCCTGTCACGTCGTTGCCACGCACTGTGTTTCTGTCGCCTCCGTGACGGGACGGATGCCCATCGGATGCCGAAGAGCCAGTCTCCAGCCGTGTGACCTACCACCGTCCCTCTTCACCTCCAGCACGATGATTCCGTTAACCTTCAACTGCCAGTGGTGGAACAGCTGGTCAGCATCCGCCTGTCATTCGCCGGCGTGGCGTGGCGTGGTGATGAGATGGGATGGGACATAGCCAAAGCCAATATCGCTTCATATTCGTATGCATGCTGCGATTAAACACGCCGACTCCATCAGAACGTTATATAGACAAACGTTTTCCGCGTGGTCAGCCATACCATATTCTGCAACCCCAAGCCTGACAATGATCTGGATGACAGTGAATACTAGCTACCTCCACTGTTCGTTTCGCTTGCCGTTTCCGAAGCACAAAAGCACAGCACTCCGTCACGTACAGCCTGAGGCGTGTTGCGCGTGCAAGTACTGCAACATGGAATGCAAGGCAGCCGCACTGCAGCATCTCAAAATAACATCGGACGGGTCGTAGCAGGTGGTGTATGGGTACGAGTTACGCACTGTGTGTCTGTTTACCTCCACTCACATGTACTGTGTCAGACACGATTGCCACCATCTACTATAGAAGATATTCATCTGCAATTTTGTCCATGATATCCCAGAATAATGGTGCTTGCAATTCAGGTCTCAGCGCACGATGATTGATGTGGGGTAGAAATGTCGAGTTTGTATAACATTGCGAAAAGGCCTTGATCGTCTCTCCCGGCAATTAATCTCGTATATAATTCTGGCACGAGTACCTACATGATTGAATCCCACAGCCTCGGTTGCTGCGGCATAAAGCTGATAAATACCTTGAATCCAAGGCTGACAGCATCTCGCGAAATATTATAGCATCTAGGTCGCCATACGATCAGAATCATGCACCTTGTAGGACGGTTCAGCTAGACTCCCCGGGCTCTGAAACAGGGACAATCAGCTTCATGCCCGCAAAAAACAATCGCTTGCAACCATCCCAGCAACGTCTCCATCAGAGAACTACGCGAGATGAGGATGCTATCCTTGCGAACTGCCACTGCTGCCATTACGCAGCAAAAGCAAGCCAAAAATATACCAGAATCCGGGTTGAAGGTCATCAAGTTCTGAAACCTCCTGTCCGTATTATTATGGAACGCGAGCTAATGAACGGCGAAAAAAGGAAGGAGAAAAACGACTGGAAGAGGTAGGTTCCTTATACGAATCCATGGGATTTGTGGAGAAGAATGCGGCGACAACCTGGGATGCATATATGCGGCAAAATCGACGATGCATCTGGAGCGTGGCAATGGCCCAATCGAGAAGTTGCCAAATCCAGCTTGTACATCTGAGAGGAGGCCTCGCTTCTGTGCCGCTGACTTCATGGATACATCTTTGACACAATGTTTCACTATCACTAGTCCATACACAACGTCTCTGGACATTCCATTCTCCTGCTTCTGCTGCTCTACTTCTCAGAAGTCATTCTATTCCGTCGACATGTATATCTCTTACTCCTCCCATCTGAACGTGTATATCTCTTACTTCTTCCATCCGAACATGTATATCTCTTGCTTCTCCCATTCGTCGACAATCTTTGTTTCTCACAACGGTCCATACAAGGGAAGCATGTGATGAATCCATCTGGCCTTCAATAGGCGCCATTCAGGGTCATCGAGAATCCTCCCTTAGCCTGTGCCCAGTACGCTCTTTTGGATACTGCCTACTCTGTCACCTCCTACCATGCAGCTTCGCGAGACCATGTGTTGTTCACGACGATTCCTTTGTGCCCTTGTTTTCAGACTCGCCTTCCAAGGGGGGAAAGAAAGTTAGCTTTGGAGGACAGCGCTTGTTTGCAGCGTTTGGACAATGGTCATTGTATCACTACTGAAATCCACTGTGCGATATATTTACAGGCTAAGTCTGTCAAGATACTGAAGGCTCAAACTTTGTTGTTGATCCTCGAGAGATATAACATCCCATGTTCCCAGATGATTCCTTCGAAGAATACTGACAAATCTTCTGTACCCCATCGTAACGCCCCGCGAGCTTCTGGCAATTTCCCGTGCACAACATATGCCATCATACTATGGCCCTCCGAGCAGGACGAGACAGTACTCAAGATACTACTACGTAAATACAGGTCCAAGATTCTTCGGGCTTTGTTATTGACCAAGGAGGAATTCGAAAAGTTTGAAATACTCCGTTTGGATCATGTATGGAAAGACAGTAATGCTCGGTATTCGGAGAAGGATTATCCACCACCTGAATTCTACGCGTCTTGGAATCAAAGTAGTCACGCCGCTGTGCCTAACCCATTGATTCTTAAGAACCCGATACAGAAGAAGAAGGCTTTTATCCCAGAGGTTGGGGCCGAGAACGCAAAGACAGTCAAAATTGAAGACAGAGACATCAAATTCGCCATGCCCAAAGGTATCCAAATCCAGACGCCTTTGGCACCCCCTCGTCGTCCACCACATACAAATGAACTTCTACCACATCTCGATCACAGAACCCTAGAAGATATAGAACATGAGATCCACCTTCTCCTCATCACCTCCAAACAAAGACCTGGTCGAGCCCATCAGGTGGTTGATCTTCAGCAACCCATTGATTTCGACGAGGCTCTGGAGTACCTCGAAAGTCTTAATATTCCTGGTGGGGTGGGGAGAGTCAGGTCTGTAGGTGTTATTTCGGAAAGTCCTTCGAGTGTTTACAGTGAGTGGGAAGATGAGGAGGATGAGGAAGCAGTTACAGCAGAGGCGAGAGGCAGGAGAACGAAAGGAGGGCCTGGGATGATGAGGAAGGATTTCAAGGCGGTGCCGAAAGCTACGACTATCGGTTTTGCTCGTGGAAAACATGCTGAGCACCTCAATGTTGAGTCTAGACTCTTGAATAAGAAGAGTGGTAATGAGTTGTTCTCGAAGAAGAATGATCAAGAGCATAGAGCTGGTAGTCGTTACGTTAGGAGGGGCTTTTGGGAGGAACAAGAGGAAGAAAAAGATGATGATGAAGCTGATGATCCTGATAAAGGTACCAGACCCAAACGATTCTTTAGTCGGTCTAGCATACCCATGCCTATACCATCTGGACGACCGCGAAGCCCAGAGACAAGACGAACAACCAAACGAAAAGCTGAGCGACCACCAGCTCGTCCTCCAAAACCAAAAGTCCCATCCAAAAAGCTTGCTATCGCAGCAGTCAATTATGTGCAAGAACCGCCAAATGCGAATTTTCCTGGTCTCGATGATGTAGAGACCTCCGAGGCACCAGAATCAAGTCGATCGAGGGTAAGCCACAACACCACGTTCACTAATTGGGTAAGTCTTATCGACACTATGAACGAGTGAACCATCGAAGCTAATGTCGACGTGTATAGTTCACCTATCCCCCCACAAAACCTCAACCAGCGAGTCAACCTCGCCAGCACGAAGCAGTAAACACCAACACCAGTATCGCCACCTTGCTAGACCTCAATGAAGAATTCGAAAAAAGAATCGATTCCGGATTTCGCCTTTCTTCACTTCCCCATTCAGAAGGGAAGACGAAAAGCAGGGAGGCCAATAGGAGTCCGCTTTCTGGATACCCAAAGAGAATTAAGGATCCTGATGGGTGGGAGCGGCTGGTAGAGGCTTCTTTAATACCTGAATACAGCAGTGGTGAGACACAGAATGCGTCGCCGGTGGAAAGGATAAAGACAAACCGACAAGCGCCTCCGCTAGTTGTGATGCGAGGGAGGGAGAGCCGGCTTTCTGGAAGTAAGGCTGTGGCTGGGGGTGTACTAGTCGGAAGTCTTGCTATTGATGGTACTGAGAGGTTTGATGAGGGGGAGGAGTGGGATAGTGTGTCTGCAGATTCGACTGTCACTCCATATTCACCAAGACCAAATTTCTCCTCGATGGGAATGCAGACTGAGAAGGCTGAACGTGGTCCATCATTTTTGGCTAATTCTACCATGACGACTACGGCTCCTGAGGATGGGAGAAACAATACGGGTCGGGCTAATCGAGGGAGGTACACTTTTCCGTCGC
This sequence comes from Venturia aucupariae, assembly GCA_003693225.1. Classification (NCBI taxonomy): domain Eukaryota; kingdom Fungi; phylum Ascomycota; class Dothideomycetes; order Venturiales; family Venturiaceae; genus Venturia; species Venturia aucupariae. Next base: position 264,216 of record QWZN01000028.1, on the reverse strand, counting down.
ACACAGCAAGAGAAGATGTCAGGAACGGGGAAGTAGCTGAACGATCTCCAACCCATTCGCCCATTCCCATCATCGCAATCACGCCCCCTGAGGAGGAGGCAAAGACAACGCACCAAGCTCTCCGAGAAAGCGCAACTCACAAGTCTCCATTACATCCGAGTACCAAAGATGTTGAGAGAAGAGGAGTGTCTGGACGATATCCGACATTCCTATCTATTCCTAGCCTCACATCATCAGCTCGAATTACGAATTCCCGACTCAAGACCAGAAATGTGTTCCGGCCGAGTGATGGACGACAATGCCCATCAATTCTTAGGAAAGACGATCAGGAGACTGAGCTAGTCGAAACAATTCCCAACAGTGTGGCCTTGAAAGCGATGCTAGACCAGTCCACCGTCGATGTCGATGACGAAGGTGAGGCCGTTGTACCTGATGCCTTCAAGATCCCCGAACGTCGCTTAGCTCGTCAAAGACAATCGCAGCTTCTCATCTCAGACATGACTTCAACCGGAGGAAGCATTCAGACATCCGAATCAGTTCCTATACCATTGATAGCGACCAATAGCAGCGAGGAGAAGTATGCAACCAGAATCGAAGTATCCGCGATTCCGACAGATGAAGAGCAAACCCGAGATGTAAGTAAAGATGGGGATGAAAAGGGGACAAAAATCTCGAGTTCGAAGCAATCACTAGCTAGAAAGGTGCAAAGTGGCTTTGTTTTCGTCAAAGAGGATGCAAGTCCTCCTCCTTCTCATGTCTCTACTGAAGATGATGCCACTACTACTCCGACCGCTGGACCGTCAGCCAGAGATCTCGAAGAGGGAAGACGGCACGCGGGTTTACCTGAAGTAACACCCATTTCGACGAGGCCAAGATACAAGAAGAATGCTTCTGGATATCTCGTTCATGGTAAGCCTAATGCCAGTGTGACGACATCTCGGCTTCCCAGACCGTTGGCTGAAGAATTGGAGGATGAAGAACAATACGGTTCAACTGAACTCTCATCAAGCTTAGGGAAGTCGAGACATGACCAAGTTAACAGCAGACATTCCCTCTATAAGGATGATCAAATCCGTCCCCTCCCCAGCCCCTCTTCCATCCAAAAACACGCCCTCCGTCCCCCTTTCCTCCTTCAATACCCAGATATCTCTCTCGCTCATGAATATCTCTCAGCATCGTGGAGACAAGCGGCTTCCCGAATTCCATTGAGAAATACTAGAGCTAGGGATGAGGATGAAGGTCCATTCACTAGGGTCTTGTTTGAAAAGGTACCACTTTTGAGTATCCCAATGCAGAGGTACTTGGCGAAGAGAGCAAGGGAGGCTGATGTTAGACTGAACGAAATTGCTTTTCCTTGTTCTACTATCCCTTCTTCTGCTCTGTCTTTTGATCCACGGGATCCTAGATTGGTAGAGAGGTCGGAGTCTAGCCACGGAGAACAGATGGACGTAAAACCTCCTCTTCCAACACAGACGGCAAGTAGACTTCCTCGCCCCTACGGCTCTCACCAAAGAGGCGTATGTGGGGATGTCAGAAGACCTGTTGACCGAGGTAGACTCGTTGAGAGGATTCCAGTACATCCTTCTGTCACGCCTAGCAAACGGCGTTACAGATCGGAAAGAGATCGACTTGTTCCCATTGCTCCACTGCGGCCTGCGCAGCTTGCTGGTTTGGAGGCAGACGCTGATCTGCCAGTTTCACCCGGCCGACGTCTTCAGCGTGATCTTTCACAATCAGAAAGAAACTTGGTTCAAAGACACAGAGTTGGTCTAGGTGATTATCCTATCCATCGACCTACACTCTCTTCTGTGACCCGTCCTCCTCATCAGCCTGGAAGGATGCTGGGAGTTTCTAACATGGTTGAGGAGATTGTCCCTACATTTAAGAGGCCAAGGACACGTCCAATAATGTCTCGAAATGCCTTTGATATGCCAAGGACACGTCCAATAATGCCTCGAAATGCCTTTGAGATGCCAAGAACACCACCACTTCCACCATCGGGTGTGATGATACATGATAGTGGTAAATGGAACACGCCGAAGACAATTCGAACTCCGAGTCCCAGGTTTCCGGCATTGGAGAGAGTTAAATGGAACCCCTCACATGGAGGAGGGGACAAAGTGAGTGAGAGTGAGAATGAGAAGCTAACGAGAGAGATGGAAGCGGTATTCTCCAATTTCAGCGGGATTGTGAGACGGCCACTGCTGGAACAAAGAAGCTCGGATTCTAGCTCTCCTCATCTTCCTCTCCAAGTGAGCCCGCATCACCACGAGCGGAACCATCGTAATTTCGAAGACGGGTCAGGGTCAGCTTTCCAGCTCAATAAAGCACTGTCGGAAGCAACGAAGGCTTATCATGAAGAGCTTCCGAGATACCGTGGACGACCTGACCCACGGCGCTCGGAAAGACATTCAAGGGCATTAGCACGTCCCGTCGTGCGAGGGTCCAGTTTCGGCTCTTTTGTCTTTGGTGGTGACCATCAGTGGAGTCGGACGGGTCCTTTGCCGTTTGTACCACGGAATCTTGGGGGAAACATTAGAAACGCATTCTCAACAAGGCGGTCTGCTCTTCATCCCAGGGACGCAAAGACGGCCCGGGAAGAGGGAGAGAGGGATATTGAGGAGGCCAGAAGAAGGATTGAGGCACAGATCAAGGAGGAGAGAGAAGGCAGAGTGTTGGGAAAGAGGTTGAAGAGATGGAGGTATAGACAGAAAGTGAAGAGAGTGCTGCTTTGTGGAGCTGAAGGTAGGGAGGGGAGATTTTGGATTGAGAAGACGTAAGATTCAATTGTCATATCCTCACAGCCCAACAGAATGGCAGGAGTCATGATTCAAGCACGGCGATGGTGAGTGACCTGGCAGTCGATCGTCTTGTCCAAAGGATCTGGAAGAAGGGTGAAAGAAAATGGGTGAGCGAAGTCGGAAGGACGATCCCAACAGAGGCTCAACGCGATAATAAGAATGATGATGATAATAGTACTAATAATGATAACAATAACAATAACATGGAATTGATGATAATAATAACAATCTGATTATTGGATTTTGTTGTACTACTAGTAGGTTCATCCAGCAACGTGTGGCTCAACCTTTAATGAGGTGCAGGTGGCGTTACCCCGCGCTGGACTCGATCGGGGGGATCCCCACGGTGCAGACTGAGGTGGATGGAAGCAATGACGCTGCAGGTGACGCCGAGGTGCTGACTGACGACGGCGAGATCGAGTCGAGTCTGCCACCGCAAGCAGAAGCTTGAGTTATATCTCATCAGAAGTGATCTCTCATCCGCCAGCAGAGTGTTTCCCCGCAAGCTGCAAGCAATATGGATCTCCTTCAGTTGTTTAGTTGTTGACAAGCTAGGAGCGCCAATGGGGAGAAGCTTGGGGTGTTCTGCGGCGGAAGCGACTTGGCTGTTTTTTGTTGACGTTTTCTGATAAGCCGAGACTTTGTTACTCCCACCAACACGCGAGGAATGTTCCAGGTCCGGTTGACTGGGCTATGCCATGAATACCTATAGATATAGATGTAGACATCCATTGCCATTGACCCTTTGCAACCGACGTGCCAGTCTCTCTTCCTTCTTTTGCAATTCCTCTTCTTGATCTTCTTCTTCTTCTGGCTGCAGTCTTCTTGCTCCCGTCTTCTTCTAGTCAATCATATAGGTACCTAGTACTACCCAAGTACTTACTACTGCTGATAACAATCAGTCGTCGTATGACGTTGGAGCTCTGATCCCTGCAGACACCCTCACCTTTGAGATTGATCTCCATCTCCATCTCCATCTGCTTCCCGACTCGACCTCCAACACATCATCGTCAGCTTCTCCACTCCAACTGCAACTTCTCCGCATCCATATCTACTACCTCTCTCTCCCTACAACAATCCACAGCAAGCAACACACAAAGGCCCTCCCCCAGTAGCCCCTTCCTCGCACTAGCCCCAGGCAATCCGAATCGGTGGAACGAAGCCATATCTCCGCTCGGCACCTTCGTCTGTCAAATCTCAATCCTCTGCGGAAACAGGGCACGGCTAATCATCCAGCTGCAGTCCAATCATTTATCTCATCCTCTAACACCAACCATTTCCTCCTTCTTTCCCATTCCCATCCGCATCTCCATTCCCAGTGCCATTGCCATCCACCATCATGTCCGAAGGCCAGCCACGAGACGTGACGAACCATCTGCTATTCGAGGTCGCTACTGAGGTTGCCAATCGAGGTATGTCTCACATGGCACTTCCACCCATCGAATACCCAAGCTGATTGCTTCATCTAGTCGGAGGCATCTACTCGGTGCTCAAGTCAAAGGCACAGGTCACAACCGCTGAATATGGCGCGTCCTACACTCTTCTTGGCCCATGGAACCGCAACTCCGTACGTATCCAAAGTCTTTCCACCGCCCGCTAAAGCTGATTGCGCCTAGGCCTCTGTCGAGGTCGAAGAACTCGACCCTCCCACCCCGGCCCTTCGCGACACCATCAAGTCGATGAACGATCGAGGAATCCAAACCCTTTATGGCCGCTGGTTGATTGATGGAGCCCCGAGGGTCCTCCTTTTCGACACGAGCACTGCATACAATTATCTGGACGAGTGGAAGGGCGATCTGTGGTCGGTTGGTGGCATTCCCTCGCCTCCAGGTGATTCCGAGACCAACGAGGCCATTGTCTTTGGCTACCTCATCGCGTGGTTCCTTGGAGAGGTATGTCATTCACCTCCTTGATTGGGCACACACAAACTAAACATCAAAGTTCGTCTACCACGAGAAGCGGAAAGCAGTCGTCGTCCAATTCCACGAATGGCTGGCCGGTGTAGCGCTACCTCTTTGCAAGAAGCGTCGCATAGATGTCACCACCATTTTCACCACCCACGCTACCCTCCTCGGCAGATATCTCTGCGCCGGTTCCGTCGACTTTTACAACAACCTTCAATACTTTGACGTGGACGCTGAAGCTGGAAAGCGTGGCATCTACCACCGATACTGCATTGAGCGTGCTGCAACCCACTCTGCCGATGTCTTTACCACCGTCTCCCACATCACAGCTTATGAAAGTGAGCACTTGTTAAAGCGGAAACCAGACGGTGTCCTACCCAACGGTCTCAACGTCAAGAAGTTCTCGGCCACCCACGAGTTCCAGAACCTACATCAACAGGCCAAGCTCAAGATCAACGACTTTGTTCGAGGTCACTTTTATGGACAAAACGACTTTGACCCGGAGAACACGCTGTATTTCTTTACTGCCGGTCGATACGAATACCGTAACAAGGGAGTCGACATGTACATCGAATCATTGGCCCGTCTCAACCACCGCATGAAGAGCAGCAACTCCAACATGACGGTCGTGGCCTTCATCATCATGCCTGCGCAGGTAAATACGCTCACCGTCGAGGCATTGCACGGACAGGCAGTCATCAAGTCTCTGCACGACACCGTCAACACAATTTCACAGAACGTGGCCAAGCGCTTGTTCGAGCGCTCTCTCTCCTGGCACGAAGGTGGTGATCTTCCAGAAGACAAGGACTTGATCACCCAGCAAGACAAGATTATGCTACGCCGCCGTCTCTTCGCCATGAAGCGCCACAACTTGCCGCCCATCGTCACACACAACATGAAGAACGATGCCGAAGACCCTATCCTCAACCAGATCCGACGATGCCAACTCTTCAACCACCCATCCGATCGTGTCAAGATCATCTTTCACCCAGAGTTCCTCAACGCGAACAGCCCAATCCTTCCCATGGATTACGACGACTTCGTTCGAGGAACCAACATGGGTATCTTCCCGTCATACTATGAGCCGTGGGGTTACACACCGGCAGAGTGCACCGTCATGGGTGTGCCTAGCATCACGACCAATCTCTCCGGATTCGGTTGCTACATGGAGGAGTTGATCGAGAACACCCACGACTACGGCATCTACATTGTGGACCGCAGACTGAAGGGCGTTGACGATTCAGTGAACCAATTGGCCGAATACATGTTTGAGTACACCAAGAAGAGCAAGCGCCAGCGAATCAACCAGCGAAATCGAACCGAGCGTTTAAGCGATCTCCTCGACTGGAAGCGAATGGGTATGGAATACGTCAAGGCTCGGCAGCTTGCTTTGCGCCGAGCCTACCCTGGTGCCTTTGATGGCGAAGACGAGCCAGATTACTTCAGTGGCAACGAGATCAAGATCTCCCGACCTCTCTCGGAGCCAGGCTCGCCTCGCACGTCAGGAATGATGACGCCTGGTGATTTTGCCTCGATTCAAGAAGGCCGCGAAGGACTGAGCACCGAAGACTACATCGCGTGGAAGTTGCCGTACGTATCAAATTCATCCTCTCGTTGGACAGTCACTTACAAGATCACAGTGAAGAGGAAGACGCAGAGGAATACTCGTTCCCCCTCACATTGAAGTTCAAAGCCAAGAGCCCAGGTCCTTCGTCCCCTGCTCTCAATGGATCCACTAATGGCTTGTCATAACTGACGAGGTTTGCAGGCGGTTCGAACGAGTGGTAATACCCCATCATTTTATCGTTGACGACAACACAAAAAAGTGCGCACGGTTTCAATCCGATCTACTTGGCAACGAAGTTGGGCAGCGAGCTCATATCACTTTCTTTACGGCATCAGGCGGACATTGCATAATCGCCCTCGCGGTACTGGATTTCCTATGTTTTTTACATTTTTTCTTCCGTGCGCTTGATGTAAGTTTTGGGGCAAACCAAGTACTCTTTTATAATTGGTCTGCCGCTTTTCGATTTGTGGTTCGATATCCGGGACTGCTACTTCGTTGTTTTGTGATCTCTCGACGCGACTCATTGAATGGCATGTTTTTACATGTACTTTTACTACCTCATTGTTTGCGTTTCGTTTGTGGGTCTGTCAATTAATCTTTGAGTGCTTACATGGATGGATGGTGGTGGTGGAATCTTGGTTACTTAGGTTATGAATTGGCCGTGTTCCTCGATGTTGATCGTTGCCTTTGTGTATTCTGTGACATCGCGCGACGTTGTTGGTCTATTCGTTTCTATGCCTGAATTGAGCAAGCATTGCTCATCTCTCTATTGATGCGAGATGACCGTGGGGATGGGTGGATTGGTGACTCGAGGTCTTCCTCCTGGATCCGTTGTGATCAGGATGTACCCTCGGTGGTTGAGATTTGTGCAGGCAGGAGGTGATCGGGAGCTGGAGGATCGACAGATTGGGAAAGGAAGAATGGATGTTGAAATCGTCCATGTTCCTTCTCGAGTCGATATCCGCTCAACGAATGTTGGTGGTGGTGGTGGTGGTAAAGGGCTTTTATTTTGTTTTGGCTGTGGTCGAGTTATTAGTTAACTCCTCAGGATCTCAAGGAGAGCGGTGAGTGGTTGAAGAGGCTGCTTGGAAGGGAAGGATGAAGATTCGCTGCGAGCATTAAGAAATACCTCGATTATCTGGTTTTGTATTCGGTTTTCTGTAAAAGAAAGATTGTGTGAATCAATGCTTTGTTTCTTAGTCTCTGCTGCTGATTTCGTGGAATTCTTGAAATCATCAGGAGGTATGCATGTTTTTTTCGCTTTTTTTTCGCTCGATAGAGTTACTAATACGGTACTGAATTCCCTTTCTATGCCAAATATACAAAGGGACGGCACCATGTTGTGATTGATCAATCCACCTTTGATAGAAGTGGTGAATTTGATATCAAACCCCAAATCACCGGAACGCTAACAAAGCAACTTTTCGGGCCAAGAATTTCGGGATTAATGAGAAAAGGAATAAGGAATTCATAAAATCATCTCTCCAGTCAGCGCTCGTTCAATGTCTGGCGATTCGGAAACCGAATGCTGTCTGAAACCATAACGCTTCTCCGTTCCAATCTCGAATGCGATGCGGGAAAGCAATTGCCTAAAATCCTATCCATGTCCATACTAAGAAGCACATTCAATCCAATGTCTTCCTCCCCAACTGCCTCCTAGTTCAAGAACTTCTGTGCTGTTGCATTCTCCTTCGCAATTGCTGCCAACGTCTGTTCGTCCAAATCAGGAAGATCGGGTAACTCCTAGGGTTTTGTTAACTGGTCTGCCTGTCGTTTTTTTGGGAACGTGAGGCAAGGGTTGAGGGGAGGAGTCAGTTGTCATGCTGTGGTTTTTGGTGCTTTGATGTGACGGGATCTCGAACTTCTGTGCCAGAATCATCTGGATCCACTTTCGCCATGACTAGCTTTTCGCCCTGTTGCTCATCGCGGGATCCATCAGGACTACGAATTTGATTCCGAATGTCGCGTTGGATCGAATGATTGTTCGAATCTCGCTCCTTGTGATCGTTCGGCTGCTTCTTCTCGTGGTCGATCGAAGCACTCTGCCCACCGCCCATCTCTTCATCTTCACCAGAAGGCCTAACACTATCTTTCTTGCCCCTCCTTCCCCTCTCAGCCTTCGTCTCAACCATGCGATGCTGTTCCAAAGCCCGCACAGCTTCCCAATTCACCTTCACAAACGCCAGCAATTCGTCGAGTTCTAAATCCGAGGTGACCATTCCAATCCAATTCGGTCTTTCCGTAATCTCTTCCTTGTGATCTTCGGCCAGACAGGGTCGGCCGTTGGCATCGTAGCGTACAAAGCGTTTGAGACCACGCATTGTTTCGCCGAGTTTCTCGCCTTCGGCGGGAATTGTGGTTTTGATGCTGGCGAGTATTGATTTCTCCCACATTGCTTGTTTGTGTTCGGTCAGGGCTGCTTGGTAAGAGACTTTAGCGTGCGGGAAATGCCTGAGAGCTTCTTGGATGACATCCTCGCGAGTGAAAACCGGGCGGTTGGCGAACAATTCGGGATGCGCTGGGTAGTATTCGTTCATACAGGTGGTGAACATCGGCCGCTTCTTGTAGCGTTGGCGGTCATTTGCCGTCTCATTGCCGCCTTCTGAGGCTCTTATGAGGCAAGGAGTCGTATACAAGCGCCCTTGGGCACACCAATCGAATATCTCCTCATTTGAAGCAAATCGGTGATCAAAATATCTCTGGGGGTCGAGTCCGAGAAAGTCCATTACCTCCCTGGGGTCCTTGGAAAGATAAATCAGACTCTTTTTCTTGTTGTAAACCTCAATATCTTGAATCCGAAGATGTAGGCCTCGATCATTGGCCGTCAAACCAATAGACCTATTCATAACGCCAAGGATTTGCATCAAATCGCCATAAGAATTGTGGAACATTTCCCATTCGACGTCCTCGCTCTTACAAACATGGATATCAACCTGAACGTATTGTCTTTCAACCCGTGAGTCAACGTTTCCCATAGAATCTTCCGTTCCGATCGTGAGGGGGACAGCGAAAGACGTTGTTTTTCCGGTCTTTGTGTGCTCCACCGCTTGTAGTGCTTCTGCGAGGTCCTCGGTCGTGAAATGGGATGTTGGATCGGCAACGAGTATGTCGACGTCGCCGTGGTCGTCCTTTGATGGGGCTTCAAGAGGACATAGGACTTTTGCGTAGAATCCATCTCTTAGGAGGGCCAAAGTGCGATCGCGTTGCTTGTAATAGCTGGCATGGGAGAGACGAGGGCAAGGGTGCTTGGGGAATGCGTTTCCGCCCATGCTTGAAGTGTGTATCCCGGTATACGTAGAAGGTATTATGCGAAACAGAGCGAAAAGGTATGCGTGTTGAAACGATACAAAAGTTGTTCGTGTGGGTGAGGTCAAGAAGATTCGCGGCTAGTACTCTACATGACTGGGAAGGACTGGGTCACCATTGTTTGGCCGTTTGCCTTGACATTCCAAGCTCTTTGGACAGCATCAACGATATCCAATCCGACTTTGATTCTTCCGGCTGGCTGAAGGACAAAGCACGCGTCTCGATTGAGGAGTGTCTAATCCAGATGGAGTAGGTATACTATATGGGGATTTTTGATATCGAAATTGCCGGGAACGTTGCAGGTTCGCGCTCAGTTCAAAAGATGCCAAGTCACGACGGAGCGGTGTTGAAGCAAATAGCGAGGAATGGATCTTCAGTGGGGGTGGGGTACGGAGCCCCCTATTTATCTAGCGGCGTGCATTCTCTCCAGGCGCTTGTTACCTAGGCGTGCTAGGCACTCGTGGGGGGTCTACCACCTCCAATACCTAACAGCTCTCCCGTTGCCTCGAAGACCTGTTACTAGTAGTATCCAGTCTCCGTGGGTAACTATACCTCCTCCTGCGCCCCGTTACTGTGCATCCAATGAATGGCATGATACTCCCTAGCCGTGAAGAGACATACTCCTTGGTCCATCTGCATCACGAGTATAACCTTGTAAGGAGGATATCCAATACTCTCCACTGCCGTTCCTAAAGGTTGGCGACAAGCTGAGCCTCAATGCGTCGCGTGTGGCTCAAACTGCTAGTAAGTCACCACCGAACAACGTCATCACTTTTGTACATTTTCCCAACACCTGCATCTCTCATTTCCTCGCCCCCCGACGGACTAAATTCATTCCGTGCGAATTCAAACATATACAACCATCAGATAGCCTCAATTCCCCATGACTCAACCACTCCCTTTCATCATCTGCGTGCAAAATGGATATCACGCCTGCCGGACTCTTCCGCAACTTGTTCCCAGGAGTTCCTCGATTCATCTGGACAGCACTACAAGCGATTCTCGGCGTGTCGCCGAACGCAGATCATCAAGATGCTGTGACTGAGCTTGTCAGACTGATTGCAAGGCCAGTTCTAGGGACGCCATCGTCCCTGTTACAATCACAGGAAAACTCGTGTACCAACATCCCGATATTTGGACCTATGTGGATCTCGAAATGTACAATGCTGAAGCCCGAGGCTCGATTCAAGGGTTTTGGATGTAAACTTGGAATTGAAGAGGCTATGATCACGGCCATCGACTATCTGGGCGACACAAAATACGAAGGGAAGTTTCCTGAACTTGCTGATGTGGAGGCCGAATGGACTGGACATCGTGGTGGAGTATCCCATTTGGCTCGAAGACCTGATATTACTGAGTACGAACAGTACCGAAAACTCATGCAAGAGGTGGAACCGGACTCTATGACCGTTCTCTACTTCCACGGGGGCGCTTTTTGGTATGTCTCTCTGCTCCTATATCTTGTTGTTGTAAGCTGAGACAGTATAGCCTCATGGATCCAGCTACACACAGAATCACCACCTCAACTCTGGCGAAACACAGTGGTGGCCGCTGTCTGTCTGTTCGGTACCGCCTGGCACCACAGCATATCTTTCCATCTGCACTTCTTGATGCATTAGTTGCATATTTGTCGCTACTATCACCGCCACCAAACTCCTTTCATACTCCTGTGCCAGCCTCGAAAATTATCATTGCTGGCGACAGCTCAGGCGCTGGACTTGCGACTTCTCTGCTGCTGATGCTTTTGACCTTCCGAAGTCTCAATATCACACATTTACGATTTCACGGAAAGGATGTTGATATCCATGGAGAGAATGGGGTGACACCGCCAGCCGCGGGTCTAGCGATCGCATCACCATGGCTTGACATATCTCGATCTCTGCCCTCGGTGTACCGCAACGTAAAATGGGATATCATCACCAGTCCACTAGAAAATCCTTCATCCCCATGTCCCGCGTTCCCACCCGACTCCGTCTGGCCCGCTAGTCCTCCTCGTGTTGAGACATACTGTGAAGCCTCTCTTGTGAGCCATCCGTTGGTTAGCCCTCTTGCTGCTAGTTCAGATCATTGGTGTGGCGCCCCTCCCACCTATATCTGTGTTGGTTGGGAATCAATGCAAGACGAGAGCGAAGTCCTTGCAAGACGACTAGACACTGCTCGCGCAAAGGTGATGTTCGATGGATCAGAAGGGATGCCACATTGCTTCGCCGTGGTACCTTGGACGCAACGAGGCTTTTCGGCGCTTGAACGATGGGGTTCATTCTGTCGGGATCCAGATCTGTACAAGTCGTCTGCAACATGGACAAAAAAATCAGGGGAAACTGTAAAGGTGAATTGCTCTGAGCTTGCAATGTCCGGTGGAAGGAATCTAGATGATGCAACGGTGGAGAAGTTGATGTTACGAGAAAGAGAAAGAAGGGAAGGTCTAGAGACAAGCCTGGTGGAACAATGGAAGAGGAGTATGTGAAACATAAGTGGTGATTGTTATCGAATGAATCTCGCATTTCACACAAATGTCGGCCCTCCAGAATCTGGGGAGCGAACAAGGACCAAGATCACGAAGTACAAAGAGATGGGCTCTACGCCTCAGTATCACCAAGCCACATGGCTGACAAAGTACTCCGCGGAGGATGCAGATCGATCGATCGAAGAGCTTGCCTCCATTTGTGTTTCATTGGTAGCTTTTCTAGTTCGTAGACGGCGACACATCCAAGCTACAGGATCTCACAAATTTGCTTGTTTCGATATTCTCGGCGACCTCAGGTTTCACCACACTGCCATGTCAATACCCCAACATGTCATGTATGGAAATCTTCTCACCTTACGTGACAAGAACAACGCCATACTAGTAAGAACATTGCAAACTCGGATTCTCGTGGGATCGGTGTCTTTGGTAGAAATCGATGTTCAAGCTGCATTGGCAAGACCATTATCAGAACAACTATTCGTCTTGATATTTTCGCGCTGAGCACTGGCGGCATGTAAGACGTCAGTGTCGCTGATGGTGCAGGTTCACCCGTACTGAGAGCATCTTCTATAAGGACGTCACATCACCTCTTCCAAAAGGAGTCATCATTCGGGCACATTGTCTTCTATCGCGCACACTCTGAGACGCTACTGCACATCTCCTCATCAATTCATCATGAAGTCCTCAACCCTCTTCGCCCTGCTCACCCTTCAGAGCTTAACTGCCGCCACGCTCTCACCTTTCTACTGTCCCAAGGCCGCGGCAGGACTGCTTCAAGTCGTCACTCCCAAATGCTGCGCCCCTAGCAATGCACCACTGCCGCCAGTCGGCGGTATCACTTCTCCCACTCTTGGCGATTGCGAAGATGCCAAAAAGCAGAGTGCGGACAAGTCTTCGGGGTACTGCGATAGTACCGCTACCAGCAGCATGGCGGCCTGCTGCGGGATCCAGGTGGGTTATTATCCTTATCACGTGGATTCTTACTGACTTTATACCTATTAGAATGGGGAAACGGCGGCTGTATGTTTTCAGCCCGTGTACTTTGCTTCTTGCCCGCCTACAGTTTAGAATTCTGCTGGGGAACAAGGCCGATAAGAATGTTTCGAACTTGAATAGGTATAGGCGTTGAGCTGGATTCTAGGTCCGCAATACACTCATTTGGTCGAAGATTTTGTCTTGCAGAAATTGGATTGACGATTTAGTTTGTGATAGGTACTCCTTTGAATACATTGTTTTGATGGCACTATCGAAATAAAATCAGCACGATAATCGGATGTGGTATGAAATTCTTGAATTTGATGGCGCAAAGACTCCCAGCCTTGCTCTGGCTGTCGATCCGGCAGTCTATCAAATATACACTACCTACACAGTATCACAGTACTGTGTATACTGTATACTGCTTACTATGGTACATACTGCACTGTGGTAGGTACTTAGGTACTGTGTACTAGTACAGCTAGAGGTAGGTACCCCTGCTGAAACTACGGTTAGCTGTTTCAGCCATGTGAAACCCAGCAGAACTAGGTCCAGCGCCAGCGCAATAGCCATCCACTCCGTTTCTTCACGACGGAAGGAAGCTCCAAACAATCGCTGACCCGATGGGAGCGCGAACATCAGTTTCATGAAACACCGTGCCGGCTTCACAAAACATTCATTCATAGCAACAATCCCTCCTTCGTGATCACCGGTCCGCGTCCTCCAGGAAACAACTTACTGCAACCCAACTCTCTTCTATCGCTCGACAGCCACCAGCGCTGCAGGACATATCTCCCAGCAGCAATGTGGAAGAAGTTTAGAAACAAGGACACGGCGCCAAATCCCATTCGTGTCGGCGCGCCACAACTTCAAGAATCAACATATGATCCAGGTACGGCAAGCGATTTGTCACCATGTTCCCAATAAGCTCACCATACCTAGGGCAGTTGGAGCGCGCGGAGAACCTGAACATCCAGGACAGTCCAAACTACGGACAGGACCCTAACGCTCGCCCTCCAAATTCGACAAGTACCCAACGAAACAGAGATCATGCCCCAGCACGGTTGCCAACGATGCAATTGTAGGCAGACACGTCATTTCACTGAAGTACATTAAGGACTTAGCACTGACGATCAATAGTTCCAGGGCACCTCCTACGAACAACGACTCACCGCACAACCATCTTTCCATGGCGGCCTCCTCTGTTTATTCACAGCCCTCGCCCGATTTCCATAACCGCGAGTACAGAGCCTCTGCTGCATCTCCCTCGTACCACGGCGACGTCTCCCCACCCAGCTCCCCCACCAGATCTTTCAACAACGACCACGGCGGGGTCTCCCCAATTGAAGAATCATTTGGCAGTATTGCCCCGCGCAAGCAAAGCTCACGTCAGGGCAGCCAAATACCTGTTCCAAGAAAGATGGCTCCAGATGGAACAGTACGGAACATAACACCCACCAAAGCATGGACTAAGGATGTTGGAAAGAAGCCGATGCAATGGGACGATTATTCGGGAGAACCAACATTCGATGGTGAGGGAAAGCCGGGTCAAGTCAAACCAGGCGACTTCAACCTTCGAGCGGCCCTCAGACCCGTCGCCCGAAAAGCGAGTCAGCCTGTTCCAGGCACGGATCAAGAACCCAAAGCTGTATACCAGGACAAGAAAATACGTTCTGTATCGAAAGGAACGGCCCCTTTGAGCGTTGATACCAATGCTCGTCCTGCATGGAAAGGAGCATCGGGCAGACAAGCTTTGGTTCCTGCGCCAAAAGACAACCCAGGACTTCCAGCACCAAAACCACGAAGGAACTCGAAACAAACAGATGAGCCTATCATCTCGCCGGTCAGATCTCCGCAATCATATGCGCCACGGACGGTAGAACGTTCTGTGGCGCTCGCATATGAAACAACCCCAGTCGCTTCCCCATCGGTAGTTCAGAAACATGACAGTGAAAGCTTGCATGACGCTGCGAGCATTAAACCTACACCGCCGCTTAAGCTGAACCAAGACAAAGCGAAAGCAAATGTTTCACCGCCAGAACCATCAGACTTTGAGCGGACCGGCTACCCGAGCCCCGTATCTCCAAACGAGCAGGCCACAACGCCGACTCAAGCGACCCATACCCATGATTATCGTACTTCTCCTGTAGCTCCTAGTTCGGGGGAAATTAATCTCCCGAAGCGTGGAGCACAATCACGAACCAATTATTCCTCCCCATCTGCCGGACGATCTAGTGGGCAATATCAAGACCGCGATCCAGTCACCAGTCGATTTAGTTGGACTACTACGAATACTTCGACGACGTATCAGCACAGTCCTCCGCCTAGCCCACCACCTGCAATGCCGACTGCATATGCAAACATACGCTCTCCGCGTTCGCCTGCTGGTAGCCATGTTACAGCTCGCGTTGATCCCAGCGTAGCACCCTCTATACTGAGCAGAGGCCATCCCACTCGACGTCTAGGCGACCAAGCCGCCGAAGAACCCCCTTCACCACCCTTCAGCGGACGAAGCTCCAGCATTACCTCCAGAAAACCAATCCCCATTCCTACTTATAACATTTCCGAACCCATTCGGCAAGAGGTCCCCTTGGGTGACTGGCGCGAAGGCTCAACCTTCCGCGTTCCCCAACGCGCCGCCTCCCTCGCCCCCTCAACCGCAACAAGCATGAACAATAAATCTCTACCCAAAACTCCAGGCGAATTGAGCTCAGCTGATCTCATCGAGACTCTCCAAGCGCAACAGACCGATCTTCAGCAACAGCGATTCAATATCCAGAGGATAATCAGAGATTTAGAGAAACCGGGACAGCAGAATCCGCTTTACACTGATTTTCGGGCGAGAAGGGAGAAGGATAGGAAATGTGAGAACTTGAAGGCGGATCTGAGTGAGGTCATTGCACAGGAACATGATGTCGGGTTGAGGTTGCACAGGGCGTGGAAACGGAGGGAAAAGGAAGATCCCAACGCGCCGCAGAGTATTTTGTGGGTTAAGAGGGCGACCAGTGGTGTTTAGTCTTATGGCAAAAAGAGGGAATCTTCAATCTGTTTGAGTAGCGGGAAGTTTTCGCATTTTCGGGTGGGGGCGTGAGTGGACAAAGCATGACGCAGTGCTGTGAAGATAACCGTTTGGAACGTCTTTCTAGGCGTGGTTTTGTGGGTTTTCCTGGTCTTCCCTGGCGTATTATCCAGTGGACGTTGAGACGCGAGATTTGGTCTATGTATCGACATTGTAATGGGAGGATGTACTGTATGTATTTTAGCAGTGGCGTAATTTTGGGAAACTTGGGAAGTGAAAGGGCCAAAGGAGTGCATGGTTGTTGAGTGTAGGTATGGAAGACTCCAAGCAGTCGAATTCAGTTGTCATCGACATCTTGATAAGTATCTTCTTGGTGACGACGGTGAACTATCGCCGTCCAATGATTTGGTTATCCATTCGCATCACGAGACTTCGTGTTGAAAATAAGCTACGTCACGCCCCGGTTGCTTGACACCATCAGCCGCCTGAAGTTCTCAACTCCATCCGATGGACATCTTCTTCGACAATCCTCCAGCATGGGTGTCACTGGCCTGTGGACTGTCGTTCATCCATGTGCCAGGCCCGTCAAGATTGAAACCTTGAATAGGAAACGTCTGGCCGTCGATGCCTCCATCTGGATATACCAATTTCTCAAAGCCGTGCGCGACAAAGAGGGCAACGCTTTGCGGAACAGCCATGTGGTCGGGTTCTTCCGACGTATCTGCAAACTCCTCTTTTTTGGGATCAAGCCAGTCTTCGTGTTTGATGGCGGAGCGCCTGCATTGAAGAGACAGACTATCAACAACAGAAAGAGAAGACGCGAGGGCAGGAGGGACGATGCGGTTAAGACTGCAGGTAAATTACTTGCTCTGCAGATGCAACGACTGGCAGAAGAGGAAGAGCAGAAACGCAAAGATGAGGCTACCAGTGGTCGTTCAAGGCATGTCGATGTCGAGGAAGAGCCTATTCCAGAGAATTTGGTGTATGCCGAGGAGGCGCATATGACGACACAAGAACGGCAGCAAAACCGCAAGTTCAAGAAGAAGGACGCATATCATTTGCCAGAACTGGACAGAAGTATGGCGGAGATGGGTCAGCCCAACGACCCGCGCATAATGAGCGTCGAGGAGTTGCAGACGTACGCCGAGCAATTCAATTCTGGAGAAGATATCAATGTCTATGACTTTTCAAAGATAGATTTTGACAGTCCGTTTTTCACGAGTCTTCCCGCAAGCGACCGCTACAACATATTAAATGCCGCAAGGCTACGGAGTAGGCTCAGGATGGGGCACTCAAAGGAGCAGCTGGATGCGATGTTCCCCGATCGCATGGCATTTTCAAGATTTCAGATCGAACGAGTGGCAGAGCGCAATAATTTGACACAACGATTGATGCACATCAACAGTTTAGATGGCGATCTTGACTACGGTGGTGTTTCACGAGTAGCAGGCGAAAAGGGCAGGGAATACGTGCTGATCAAAAATGATGGTGTTGAAGGAGGATGGGCTCTCGGTGTCGTCACGAACAAAGACGAAGGAAAGATTCACAAGCCTATCGACCTGGACAAGCCTGCCGAAGTAGAAGCGGAAGATTCATCGGACGACGAATTCGAGGATGTACCAATTGTGGGCATTAATCGTCTGCCAAAACCTCCACCGGCCGATCCTGCAGCCGCTGATATACTAGCCCGGGATCAAGAAAGGCGAAGAGCTTTGTACAGATCACGAAAGGTAAATGGGACACGGAAGCGCAAGAAGGCTACCAACAAAGACCCGGAGTCGCTATTCGTTGCTGATGAATCTGAAGTTGAGGAGTGGGAGGACGTGGGTGGTTCTGGTGCGCAAGAAAACTCCAATACTCAAGACGCTCCAGGAGACGAAGATGAGGAACTTCAACGAGCGATTGCAATGTCGTTGCAGCAAGATAAAGCATCGAAAGATGAGGAAGAGGACGATTTCGAAGAAGTGTTTCAGCAGACTCGTGCTGAGGAAGCGCGACCATTTACCAAAGCAAGCGGAATTTCCATCGCTCACATGGCTAATAGTCGAAGCAACATGATCACACCGATGCCGTTCCTGGCAGAGGACAGTGACGACGATGAAATGGACCTACAAGCTGCATTGGCAGAATCTCGACGGACGAGACACAAAACCAGGTCGCCTGTGCCATCTACCAGAGCTGGTCCTAGCAATCGTCACGTACCAGATCCACCGTCGGCAGCTGTGAAGACACTTGGATTCGATGGGCCATTGCCGTTCGAGAAGCTGGATCTCGGATCCTCTCTCTTAGGCAAGAAGAAGATAGAGAAACTAATTGATGATGCCGCTGGCGGGTTCGAGAGAGAACCACAAGAGAACAAAAAGAAGGCTGCAGCTCCAATGCCTGCGTGGTTCTCCACTTCCCTAGAAGAGGGTATGTCTGCACAAAAGCAGCGGGAAGAGGCAGAACGCGAACGCGAAGAGCGTGAACGACTCGAGCGGGAAGCCTTGAACGAGGGGTTCATTTTTGATGAGCCTTTACAGCATCGGAAGCAGGGCGCTCATGGGATCATCGATTTGGACGCTCCGGAACAGACTCAGCGGAGCATCATCGAGATCGAGTCTTCGGATGACGATACAGACTCTGACGTCGAGATGCAAAATATTACCATGGACGAGCCTCCGGATGTTACGCCAGTCATCCGTACACGCTCTATCTCACTGTCCAGAGAGGTGGTTGCTAGATCGCTCGCTCCTGGGACCGCGCAGCCTCTCATGGATGATGTGGCTATGGAAGTAAGCGCTGATCCTCCGCCACTCGATGAAAATCCCGCGACTAACAGCAACAATGTCATTCGTGGTAATGATGCAATTGACGGCCACGGAAGACTGGTCGAGTCTGAAGATGATGAGGTTCTGGACTGGTCTGATAGCGAACGCGAGGAAATGGTCAAGGTCAAACACTCTCAAATCGAAGTCGCTCCGATCGAGCCTATCGGTGGCTCGACACAAGCGGTTCTGAATGAAGAGACGGCTGATGCATCAGATGAAGACGAATTCGAGGATGTGGTTGTGCCCGCTGTGCAAACTAGGGTCCCGCCGCCAGCACCTAAGTCCTTACAGGGTCTTGATGCGCTGGCGACAGTAGATGCAGTCGTACCCGAAGCGACATATAAGGTCTCAGAAAGACACGCGGATGACCCGCCATTAGATACCGGAGTGCCTGAGGCAGATTTCCGACTGGAAGAGGAGGAGGCTTACCAAGACCAATACTCGGATCCGGAAGATGAAGAACTGTTCCGCCAGCTTGCTCAAGAACAAGAAGAACATGCACGATTCGCCTCCACGCTCAACAACCGAACTCTGAACCAAAATATCGCAGACTATGAGAAGGAGCTGAAGCAGTTGCGCAACCAGCAAGCCAAAGACCGTCGGGATGCTGATGAAGTGACACAGACCATGGTATCTGAATGTCAACAGCTGCTCGCATTGTTTGGGCTACCCTACATTACTGCCCCCATGGAAGCCGAAGCACAGTGTGCTGAACTAGTGCACCTTGGTCTAGTCGATGGCATTGTTACTGATGACTCCGATATCTTTCTGTTTGGAGGCACCAGAGTATACAAGAACATGTTCAATTCAGCCAAATTCGTTGAATGCTATCTAACCTCAGATTTGGAGTCAGAGTTCGGCTTGACTCGTCAAAGACTCATCTCGATCGCACAATTATTGGGTAGTGATTATACGGAAGGTCTTCCTGGTGTTGGCCCTGTCACTGCACTTGAAATTCTCTCCGAATTTGACAATCTTACTGCCTTCAAGGACTGGCTGAACGCTGTTCAACTGGGGCAAATATCTAAACAAGATGATGCGTCGAGCGCGTTCAAGAAGAAGTTTCGCAAAAATGCCGCGAAGGTCTTCGTGCCAACAGCCTTTCCCGACTTGAGAGTCGAAGAGGCTTATCACCATCCCGAGGTCGACTCTGATCCTTCTTCTTTTGTATGGGGTGTGCCTGATCTTAGTGCGCTGCGATCGTTTCTGATGGCTACAATTGGGTGGACTCCTGATCGGACAGACGAGGTGCTCGTTCCTGTCATCAAGGACATGAACAGGAGGCAGAACGAAGGTACCCAAGCTAACATCACTGCATTCTTCGATGGGGGAGTAGGTGCTGGAGCCTTTGCTCCTAGGCGAAGGTTGGAAGGAGGTTCTAAGAGATTGGAAACGGCGCTGCACAAAATTGGTCAGAAGGCAAAAGGAGACACGAATGCTGCGAATGATGACGATCAAGACTTGGAAGTTGGAAGTCCAGCTGCTGCGACGGCGAAGACGAAACAGAAGGCTAGGAAAAGAAGTAGCAAAGAAATGTCTAGCCGTGCAAGGCCACTGGCTCCCGCTCAAGGTTCAGATGATGGATACGATGACCTCAACGACACGGCGCCCAAGAAGAAGGCTCGGAAGGCTACGAAGAAGACGAAAGCGCACAGCCAAGGCGTGATTCACGGGAATGACACCCAGTCAAACTAGACGTGGAAGAGACCGAACAGGTGCGAGCTTTGATTTTCCATGTAATCTCCGACCGTCAATATAGATCATCTGTTCGCTTTATTAATCACGGTGGAAAATGCAACTCCAACACCGCAATCGTTCAGAGGGAACGTAAAGTGCTCAACAACAGGCTTCTAGACTGGCGCTATCTGACACTCGGATCTACATAGTACTATGTATTTACTGTGAACGGGGAGAGACCAAACTTGCCCTCGACCGATCACAGTTGACAGAATGAACTACGGAGCGCCTCAATCCCGCAAATCCTTTCCATTCGATTCCGCCGGGGTATAATAATTCCAGCCCGGCTGCGCCTCAATGGATAATCACTCAAACTGGTTCCCTTAACTAGTATACCTGCCTCCGTCGCATAGACATAGTAGGGATTCTCCACAACTGCTAAATATGGACACCGATTATACGTCGGTTAAAACATCAGTGTTTGGAAAGCATTGTTTTCGCCATTTCATTTACTACAACAATATCGAAGTCCAGCACCTCATTCCCAGATTGCGCGAAAAGCACGATTTTGCGTCGTTGCCCCCCATAAATTTAAAAGTTGGGATCTTTGCGACAGTGATGAAACGTTCACTGGAGCTCCATGGGGAAGATGACGAAGACGAATTCGAGAAATACAGCGTGGCTATTGAAAGGCAAGCTGCCGACATCAATCGCCATCATTCAACAACGCTGCAATGTCATTCACTGCGATGATCGCACCACTTTTCCAATGAACTACATCGTTCAATAATGACAGGATTCCCCGCATTTACCACTTACTTGGCCCATCTCGATTCGGATGCATGGAACAATGTTGACTCAAGCTTCGGCCAAGACCTGTGGGACAAGAATTGATTGCCCACTACTTTGAACAACAGTTGTTGAACGTTTTAAATTAAACACCACATGTTCCCGACACCACATGTTCCCGACAGCTTCCTACCCTGAAATAATAATAAGTTTTCGTCTTCTGAAACAGGACAATTCCGGGTCAGTGCTCCTCCCATAATAATTTTGGGTGACAGCCCGAAATTCTGGGATCGAGCATGTTCTTATTTACAGCTGAATTAAGAACCGCTGCTCGACGCCCGGGTCCAGGGCTCCATGCTCGCGAAAGGGGAGCGAGCACTGTGGGTTACCGGGTGTGCGATAGTGTCGTCCGCTCCGTGGCGTTCAGAATGTGATTAGGTCTGTCGTTGACTACTCAGTCATAGGTGGAACAACGATAGTCCATTGTATCACGCTTTCAATGTCAATCTACAGTATGTAACGTGATATCCGAGGGAATGGCGACTCAAGGCCCGCAGAGACAGAACTATAAGGTCGCAAAGCCTTTCTGGTGGATAGAAAACCCCACGCTCAAACCTTAACTTCTATCAGCTTGCCCTCAGATCCAACTACCATCACTCTTTTCGCAATGAAATATTCTTCAGCTGTCGCCCTGGTGGCGTTCACGTTAGTACTGAATCAGGGTTGATAAACGTTTTCTAACGGCGACCTTAGTCTCTCCGCCTCTGCGCTCCCAATCGAGAACTCCGTCCAATCCGCCCATGACAAGTACCCCACTGTCAAGATTCCAAAGACAAGTCTCCCCAAGGTTGAGTTCCCCAAGAACGGGGGAATTCCACACGTCGACATCCCAAAGGTTGAACTTCCCAAAGTGGAAGGTCTTCCAAAGGTTCCAAAGTTTAACCCAAATGATTTCTTGAAGGGAGCCCCAAAGATCCCAGACGTAAGATCGGCCCATCTACAATGACTCCATTCTGGTACGGCCCGCTCACAATTTTCAGCTTCCAAAGTTTCCTCACGCCCGCCGTGCTGAGGAGGTTGAGGCCGCCGAAGAGGAAATCGAGACTGGCGACGTCAACGAACTCGATGTTGCCGCCCCCAAGAAGCCAAAGAAGAAGGGCGCCAAGAAGCTTCCTAAGTTGAAGGGCGTCAAGTTGCCCAAGCCTGGAGCAGTCCCCAAGATTCCTGGACTCGTTGTCCGTGACGAGCAGACCGAGCAGGTTGAGGCTGGAGAGGATGCCGTCGAGGAAACCGAGACTGGGGACGTCAACGAACTCGATGTTGCCGCCCCTAAGAAGCCAAAGAAGAAGGGTGCCAAGAAGGGTGCTAAGAAGCTTCCTAAGTTGAAGGGTATCAAGTTGCCCGCCCATGGAGCCGTTCCCACCGTTCCCAAACTTCCTGGACTCGTTGTCCGTGACGAGCAAATTGAGCAGGTTGAGTCTGGAGAGGATGCCGTCGAGGAAATCGAGACTGGCGACGTCAACGAACTCGATGTTGCCGCCCCTAAGAAGCCAAAGAAGAAGGGTGCCAAGAAGGGTGCCAAGAAGCTTCCCAAGTTGAAGGGTATCAAGTTGCCCGCGCCTGGAGCTGTTCCTAAACTCCCTGGACTCGTTGTTCGTGATGAGCAGACTGAGCAGGTTGAGACTGGAGAGGTCAACCAGCTTAACAACGCCGGCGGGCTTCCTAAGCTCCCAAACGTCCCTAACTTCAAGGTCCCAAACGTCCCAAATTTCAAGGTCCCAAACGTCCCAAACTTCAAGATTCCTAAGGTCAAGATCCCCGGTCTCAACTAAGTCAAGTCCTTCATGATGGCCTAGTCTAGGGATTTAAACCGGCGATGCGGCGATGAAATTTTGGAGGAAACAGTCGGAGGGAATGTTGCAACTGTAATTGAAAATGATTTTTTTTTTGGGACGTTGGGCGGAATGTATGTATGTATGAGTGATGCGATTAGTTGAGCAATCAATGGATTTGATCACTCTACTCTAGTAACTGCATATTGTGTTTTTCTCTGAAGGACGATACAATGTGACTGCGGAAGGCGAAACAGGACTTGGTACGCTGGATATTAGAGAAGCTGATGTGACCTATGGACAGTACTTGATCGCACGTCTAGCTAGGACTACAAAGGAACACCATTAGACTTGAAGCGAAGTCCTCCACGATATCATGAACATGAGCAACTGTTCATCGTGACATCTCCTTTGCGAATGAATGACGAACATCAGAACTCTTTCATCGTAGCATGACTCTCGCCGGGTAGGGTCTTAACCCTGGAATTTGGTATAGGTCAAATTGAACCTTGAACAAAAGAGTCGATAACGAGAAAGGTTATGGACAAAATACATGCAGGATAGGGCTCTGTGAGTTGGTGATGAGGAGAGTCTTCTGTTGAACCGGATCAGTCTGGAATAGCCAGGGATGTGAAGTCCGCGAACCCCAGCATGCCGTGTATTTGATCTCGCGGCACCTGGCGTTGTACTTTCATTCCTGATCTTCGTAATGACGGATGTATTTTATCTCATAAATCAGACTCTCCAGGCTTCTTTTCTCCTTTCCTACATCCTCCTAGATTAGGTAATCTACCAAGTTCTACGAAAAGCTACCAACTATTTTCGGCTTCGCCTCGCATAGCCCCCCCTACTTGACCTACCCTCTTAACCTAATTCGGCTTCGCCTTATTAATTTCGGCTCCGCCTCATCTTAATCCCAACTATCGACCCATATCCTCTTTCTACTAACCTAATTTATCTTCTACCAACGAATAACATCTTCTTCAGACATCTACCCCCCTGCAGACCTATATATATAGTCGTTTAAGCCAATCATAATCACGGAAAGAAGAAAACGCCTAGAGAGTCTAAGCAAAAATAGGCGCGACCTTAGTGAGCTATCGTTCATTTTTTAACTTAAAATTCTAACTAATATAATATAACTAAATACGCGTCTTATTTACTACCTATAGCCTAAATAGATCCCTTTACCCTTCCTTCAAGCTCCCTTCTATCTATACGACCCATACCGAGCCCTCTAAGTTCCCCCTCCTCGACGCGTCCCAATTTAGCCCCGGACGATATCTACGACCAAACCTCTATACCTTCTCCCAACCTACTATAACCTACCCGCAGCTACTCTCATACTGTAGAGAAGCTAGACCGCGTTCTCGATACTATATAGAGTAACGGTTAGCATTTCAAGGACTTTATACGGGTATAGGTCGACTTGAAAACGGGTAGAGTTAGCCAGCCACTCAAACACGAAGTCCAGTCTATATACCCTAAGTATAGGTACTTAACTACGAGGAAACAACTTCTCTACGAAGTAGTTCAAGAGATATTAGCTATAGGGACTATCTCTATTCCGGAATATAAACCAGAACTTACTACTATAATCCGAATACTTTAGGCGGAGATAGACTAGCTTATTTATTCCTATCCCTACTTTAGATTATTCTTAGATGATCTGGTTGAAGTATATATATTAGATAAGATCGACTTTTCTAACGCTATTACTACTCTAGAGTCGGTAGCGCCTCAACTATATTAGCTACTTTTTAGGATAATAAGTAACTAACGTGCTTATCGCGTTAGTTATATATAATCCAAAGATACAGAGCTCTCGATTTCGAAGCGAATCTTTCTTATTTATAGTACTATTTACTACTCACGCTAGCGTAAATCCTTAAACTTCCTCCCAATACTACTTAGGACGTACCTACTTGGTACTAGTATAAAGCGACGCGTTCTTATAACGTTGTCTGGATTTAGTCTCTACCTAAGCTATCCAACCCTCAATAACACTATGGAACGTGTTTCTAATCTCTATAAGGTCCGCTATTCCGTCTCTAACTCACCTCTTGATACTAATAAAACCTAGGAACGTCTCCGATTTCTTAGATACCAACTCCAGTCCTACTTCGTATATAATAACTTTAATTTCCTTGATATAAAACGCGATGAAGCTGTTGGCCATACAGTAACTATACGTACTATAACTACGGCATCCCTTGTTATTTGCCCTAAGATCCTACCTACCGGTCTTAAATAGTATATGCACGATCCCGCTATTCCGTTAAGAGCCCAGGATATTTTCAAGTCTCCAGCCCTATCCGGCAACGATAACGGTCAAAGTCTCTTACTATCAAAGGCTCTTATTACGGATACAATCAAGCAGTTACACCCGTCTTATATATCTACTATCTTCCAAGATAAAGATGAGCTCTACCCACAGATACCGTCAATCGATATTCTCCCTACGAAACCCACTCGGCATTACCAGTTTGGATCTATCTACGAGAATAAAGGTACTATTAATAGTACCTACAACGTGCACAAGGAAATGTTTATCAACTAACTAGCGCTCTAAGAGGATCGCGATTTCAAAGAGCGACTCTTTCTCGTCTATAGCGACCAGTTAACTATATAGAATATCCGCAGCTACAAGGCAGATCAATAACGCGCTAAACTCCCATTTGATCGCCGTAAATAGATCCTTCCCGTTCCTACCTGGTTCTATATTTAGATGAACCTCCTTAATATAATCGTTCGTACTTACTAGTCTTCCGAAACACCTGGGTAATAGGCCCACCACTACCTCTCCGCAGACATTAGGCTGTAGGGACGTAGCTATAAGAGTCGTAACAATACAAAATTCTACCAAATTAAGCCTATACTTATCCAGGGTTTCAGTACTCGTGTATGCGCCCTCCTCTATACCGCCCTCCGCAAACGTAAATACCTCGTAGACTATGATAACGATTTCTTTATTCGACCCGATAATATTGAACTTATTATCTCCTCTCTTAGTGTAGAGTAGTTTCTCCAGCTTATCGACGATATACAGAACTCAGCTTTTACCCTAGACGCCTAGGAAGGACATAGTCACAAGGACTACGAATATACTACGATATGTCGCTACTTATAAGAGGTCGAGCTCTTCCTAGCTATTCGGCATACTATTAAGCATAGAGATATTAGTCTACTACGTTGGCTCGTGGATCCTCTTATTGTCTACTTTCACGGCGCCTCGCAACACAAATATGGATAAGAGATGCTATATTATCGCTGGTTATTATCCGATACTAATACACTAGAATTGTAACGGGCTATCCTCTCGTCTAGCCTCGTTAATTAGCCTGGACGCCGTATAACTTTCAAGCTAGTTGACCTCGGCCTCGAGCATATAAACCTCTCGATAGCGATCTCTCTTCGTAATTTCAAGAACTCCACGCATGATACGCATATTGTCTTCGATCGCATGTGTCTCGCAAATACCTAGCTCGGGTTATTACGCTTTAAGATAGAGGAGATATTCGGACAGGGCATATCTAGTTCGTATACTATTATAGACGTTCGTAGTAACGTATTTTCCCTTACCCGAATCGTATTCTAGTATAGTCTAGCTAAACCCCGATCGTCTATAATATTAGCTACGTTCAAGCTAGATTCTCTTTTCTTATCTATTAATACCAAGACCGAAGGGGTTTCTTTAATTACCGACAAGGTTTAAGATTTCAATTAACAGCACGTACGCCGGCCAGGTATTCTACTCTCCGCTCGGCGTGCTATATACGACGACGGCGATAGGTTTATCGATATTAATTCGGGGGTATTCGATACGTAAGAGGAGGAAGAGAGACTCATTAATACTCTCAATCTAGCGATATAGGCTTTTCTCACAATCATAATCTACTTTCCACTCCTACCTTGAACTTCTACTATATGCTACTAAGATCTACAGACGAGATTAGACTCGGAGTAGACTCGGGCTAGACTTGAGCTAGACTTGAGCCGGACTAGACCTTGACTTAAGCTAGAGTTAAATAGGATATAAGCTGGACATAAACTAGATATACGCTAGAGTTAAACTAGATATACGCTAGAGTTAAACTAGACTTGAACTAGACTTAAACTAGACTTAAACTAGACCTAAACTGGACTTAAACTAGACTTGAACTAGACTTGAACTAGACTTAAACTAGACTTAAACTAGACTTAAGCTAGACTTAAGCTAGACTTAAGCTAGACTTAAGCTAGACTTAAGCTAGACTACGGGTATCTTCCGTATACATCTCTATCATCCATATTCTCAACTTCTACTATCAGATACTAAGATCTTCAGACGCTCTAGCTCGGGTATCAGTCGTACACATCTCCATCATCTATATTCTGAACTTCTACTATCAGATACTAAGATCTTTAGACGCTCCAGCTCGGGTATTAGTCGTGCACATCTCCATCATCTATATTCTAAACTTCTACTATTAGATACCAAGATCTTCAGATACTCCAGCTCGGGTATTAGTCGTACACATCTCCATCATCTATATTCTAAGCTTATAAAGACGATGGTTTTCATTACGACGTGCCAAAAGTCAGTTAACTATTAATACTAGACTGCGATAGACAATGATAATAGTTATCATTACGACGTACCAAAAGCCAGTTAACTATTAATGCTAGACTACGATAGATAATAATAATAGTTATTATCATTATGACGTGCCAAAAGCTAGTTAGCTCTAGACGACGTACTAGAAGCCCATGCCGATAGTCTTCCCACGCTCGATAAGCCTATACCGATAGTCTTCCCACGCTCGACAGATCTATATTGTTGTATCCTCAGCTTGATTACTCCTATTTAAATAGCTATATAGGCTACTTAGCCGTAGATAATACCGGTTATTCTATTATAGATAGTACCGGTCATTCTGTTATTAGTAACATGCCAAACGTTAAACCCTAGTACCGATAGTATCCCACCTTAATATCAAACCCCAGTGCCGATAGTATCTCTATGCCTATTTATTACATCCCTATACCCATCTATTACATCTCCATAGCGTATAAAGTTGGACATGCATGCAAAACGAGAGTTGTATAGAATGGCAGGCAAGTTGGGCTTGAAATTTTCCGTATAACGAATCGTAGATAGTCTAAGCAACACGAGGATAGAAGGAGTAATAGTCCTAGTATTTAGTATCCTTTAAGAAGTAGTGATGATGGACAATATTACGGAAGGAGGAATTATACTAGTATTCGGTTTCTTTTAAGAAGTAGTAATAATTCGGTATCTTTTCAAGAAGTGGTAATAAGGGACATCATTACGGAAGGAGGAATCGTGCTAGTATTCGGTATCTTTTCAAGAAGTAGTAATGATTCGGTATCTTTTTAAGAAGTAGTAATAAGGGACATTATTACGGAAGGAGGAATCATACTAGTATTCGGTATCTTTTCAAGAAGTAGTAATGATTCGGTATCTTTTCAAGAAGTAGTAATAATTCAGTATCTTTCCAAGAAGTAGTAATAATGGACATTATTGCGGAAGGAGGAATCGTCCTGGTATTCGGTATCTTTTCAAGAAGTAGTAATAATAGACATTAAGTTACGGAAGGAGGAATCGTCCTAGTATTCGGTATCTTTTCAAGAAGGATACTATAGGAAGTTGTAAGAAGACTCCTGTTTCTTGCTAGCGAGAGAGTACGGATATAGGTAATAATAGACATTAAGTAGTAGAAGGAGAGTTCGCTCGGTAGTAGGATTTTATCCGGCTATACTATATTAGGCAAGCCCTGCCAAGTTCTACGTCTATACTCCACGTTCTACTCTATAATTAAGCCGAAGAGTTTATCTTACAAGTCTCAACCGTACTCCGCACCTTATTACCTCTTCTATCCCTACATCCCTCGAAACCATCTATTCTCATCTTATAATTAGGTGTTCATAACAGTATTTCTCAAGCACGATATTATAACATTGGAGGATCAATTAACGTATACTACTAACTAGAATCCTCGACCAAACGTGGTAAAGGGCGGACACACAACCAAGCACTCGTAAACCGAAATAAAGCTACCAAAGCCACCGATTCCTATATAGCGATACTACTACCGCCGGCACCAGGTCCTCCATATGGATTGTAAGGGATAAAGGTATAGCCTATAGATCCAGGACTAGGTCCTAGTAGTAGTAGTAGAGGGCCCTTTTTAGTCGGTAACCGTACAGAGTAACTGCATCCCCCTTTTACGACAAAGAAACGACAGCGAGCGCAAGCCGAACCGTACTTAGACAACTATTTCCTCCTATCCTCACCGTAAATCTAATACTCCACCTTTTGCTTGTAACAGTAGTCGCACGGGGTAGAAGCCTACTCTCCAATCTCCGTCTCTATTATACGGCCTACATGGCCCAGTATAGTACGACGAGCCGGACGCGTATTATCCTATATATTATCGGATATAGTCTACTACTTACCCTCTATCATGGGCCTAAATTCTGTGGCAGGTAACGGGCGAGGGGAGTAGTCCCATTTCGTACGCTCTATAGGAGCCTACTATAAAGCAAGGAAGTCATTACGAGAGCGCCTCGGTGTAGATAGCTGGACGGCAGTAGGAGTAGCAGTAGGGACGGCAGTAGGAGTAGCAGCAGGAACGATAACAGGAGCAGCGACAGGAATGGCAGTAGGAATGGCGGCAGGAATAGCGGCAGGGACGGCGGCAGAGCTCGAACGCGAGCGACGGGATAGAAATTCAAAGTCCCTTTTTATCGTTAGTATCTCATTCTTAAAGGAGGAAAGAAAAAAGACTTATAGAGGCTCGTTCTCTTTATTACTATCCTAGGTAGGGACAAACTTATCACTATCCTAGGTAGGGACAAAGGTAGGGACAAACTCATTACTATCCTAGGCAGGGACAAACTCATCACTATCCCGGGCAGCGGTAGAGCTCGAACGCGAGCGACGGGATAGAAATCCTTTAAAGTCCCTTTTTATCGTTAGTATCTTATTCTTAAAGGATAAAAGAGGAAAGACTTATAGAGGCTTATTCTCTTTATTACTATCCTAGGCAGGAACTAACTCGTCTTCTTCTCCACTACCCTAATAATCATCCGGGCCAAAAACTTTATTACTAATATCCTTATCTATAGGCTTAGGATCATAGATATCAGGAGCTAGGACATTAGGAGCTAGGATATTAGGAAGTAGGCTAGTAGGCTAGACAAGAGGCGAGCCAAGACGAGGCGAGGGACTAGGGTCTAGGGTTGGTAATAGCCTATATTTTAGTAAGTAAGAGCTCGGGAATAAGTTGCATATTCTAGTCAAAACTTACGGCTCTTAAGTAAGCGGCTGAAGCAACTTAGGATGGATACGACGCTAAGGTATAATAGCTCTACGCTAAGGCAGCGGCTGAATCAATATAGGTTGGATACGACGTATAGCACCTCTATACTAAGGCACTATAGAAAGAAGCGGCAGAACGAAGGCAGGCGGCGTAATAAAGGTAGGCGGCGCGGCGAGGGCACGAAGACTACGACGACGAGGAATGTATATATAACTAGTACGTATAAGGCGCGGGAAATTCCTTAATTGCTGTTAGTTAATATGAAGTCAGTCTTGGAAGTAAAGCTTACTAATTACGTCGGGCTCTTAATACGCCACGAGGAAGCGAGCGAATAGAAGCCTAGAAACCGTCGAAGTAATCAAGATACTAGCCGATAGGAGTAGAGATAGGCGCAGAGACAGATATAGTAGTAGTAGTAGTTATTAGTAGGAGAGAGAGAGAGAGAGAGAGAGAGAGAGAGTAAGTAAGTGAGTAAGTAAGTAAGTAGGTAAGTAAGTAAATAATAGAATTTAGCAGACTATATTAAAAACTACTACCGATATCGGTATAGTATTACTATTATTATATACCAATAATAGCCCTATTATAGTCGGATGTTTGTTGGGATTTCTAAGCCTACTGAAGGAATAAGAGATATTTCTAATATTAGGCATAATTCTCGTAAGTCGAGCCGATGGGAGGACAGTTTCTCCAAGCAACAACTAATCTAGGAAAGCCTACCAAAGAATTCGAAGTTCTACGCCACGGAGAGCTCGTGCCGGGTCGATCCAGGTTAATAGCAAACCCTTATTAAAAATGAAGTCGTACTAGCTACGATCTGAGTCTATCTAGGTAAGGTTCCAAGTCGTTAGGTATGTCGGTAGCCTTCTTATTGTTCACAAAAACGACCGTATCGAATTGAAGATTGAAATCCTACTACGGAATATCAACTTCTGTACCTTATATTCTTCGGAAGGGATATGGTAAACTGAACCTATATACCCGGTACTATTATCAAACGCCTAAACGCATCTAGCTACTATTATACGACTCGGTTCTATAGAGATCACGTAACTTCCTTATAATACCTCAATTAGGGGCCGCCTAACACGAGTGGTAGGTTACACGCGGCACGTCGGCAAGTCCTTTCTCGATGCCGACATGCGGTCGGAGTAAGAGGACTATATATACCTCCTATTTATCTTAGTTTAACAACTTCTTCTTTAACAACTTCTTCTTCAACAATATCTTACTTCAACCTCTTTAACCCTCTCTTTATCTCTCTTTATCTCTTTTAATACTCTCTTTATCTCCTTTAATACTCTCTTTATCTCCTTTAATACTCCCTTTATTTACAGCCTTTAAAGTAAGTATACAATAATCTTGAATAAAGTCGAACTCTACTAATAATATTTCGTAGTTAGTACCAACGAATCTACTAATCTTAATATGGCTCTAGTCCAGCGTGGAGTTCACTTCAAATATTAGAACGAGGACATGAGCGATGGCGTCGGTCTCCCCGAAGGTAACGTAAGTGGATAGGATTTACAGCTACCAGATAGGCGAATCTTGTTAAATAACCACCTAGCACTTATCGGCAGATAGAGTAAGGATACCCGCATCTATATTAGACCTACCCGTCTGGTTGCAGACTACCCCATCGATCTAACTATCTTAGTAGACTATATAGATCGCAATAGTAATCAGTTAACACGCCACTGCCGATACGTCTTTACCCAGCTAATCCAGGTTGGAGAAGAGCGTAAGAAGCGCTACGATATTAAAATATTTATCCACTTCCTTACCGACCTCGTTCCGCCCGAGCTACGCAAAGTTTACAAAGTCTATGACCGTGCACACTTCCACCCTTTCCTCGAGGTTATCGACTATAGTTATATTACTTTCCTCCTAGCCTTCCTCAATAAGTTGCCAAATAGAGATATAGACTATAACACTTCGCCAGTAGCCTCTAAGGCGTTAATCGTGAAGTACTTAAAGCCGAGCGAGGAGCCGAGCGAGGAGGTAGATAACTATAAGTTTTTCCTCTAGATAATACTTAGTCTCAGGTTGGCTAATATCGAATCTAGGGGGTTTGGATTAGTGAACAGGATTAGTAAACGGGTTTAGGTTCGGGATTTATTTAGGTTCGGGAGGTATAGTCTCTATTAATTAATTACTCAATATGGTTTTTAGGCAGAGGTTCTTTTTAGGTAGAGGTTCGGCTCGATAAAGGATAAGGTAAGTAAGACTACTATAAAATAAAAGATTTGGACATTTACTTACTCTAAGTAGATAATCTCTTTCTTCCAGGCCACGAGAGACTGGAATTCTACCACAGAATACGAACTTCTACGCTGTCTTAGAGTCCAACGATAATAGCCGATAGACAGGCTATAGACATACTAAAATTCTACTAAAGAATACGAACTTCTGCGCGCTAAAATATATTCGAACCGAATCTAATCCTTATCCTCAGCTTTAACTTCACTACTCCTCGCATCCTCTTCGGCCTATCTAACTT
This sequence comes from Venturia aucupariae, assembly GCA_003693225.1. Classification (NCBI taxonomy): domain Eukaryota; kingdom Fungi; phylum Ascomycota; class Dothideomycetes; order Venturiales; family Venturiaceae; genus Venturia; species Venturia aucupariae. Next base: position 231,244 of record QWZN01000028.1, on the reverse strand, counting down.
TCCAAGATAGAGTTCGTATTCTCTTTAGGGGGAGAGATATAAGCGATTCCTTAAAGATAGACGAGCCTCTACTCGAGGTATTACTCGCAGCTCTTCCACGCCGGGAACCAATAGTATCCGGCACAGGTGTCGCTATAAGTGGAGTTGGTGTACTCGGTATATATAGAGTTGGTATCCTCGGAGTACGGGGAGTTGCTGTTTCAAGAGCTGTAGGTTGTAGATTTGGCGTTTATAGGTGAGGCGCTTAAGGAAGAGAAGTATTCTCTTCCTCTAAGACTCTTAGTATATGTATTACACTGCTCGGAATCTGGTTGGGGGTAGACTCGACTGGACGGAGCGAAGACGACGTAACTGTATAGAGTAAAGGTAGTAACTCGGGGGAGCCACTAGCCGTATTAGTAATCCACCCTCTTAGGCGAGATGCCGGAGAATCCTTAACGGTCTAAAGCCCTTGAACACGCTACTAAGCTATTACTAATTGACAAAGTCTAATACTACTCGTAGTAGCTCTGTCGGAGTTGACCTACTAGGCTACTCTAATAGCCTCCGTCCGAGCTACGGTCAGGGCAAGGGTATTACCTGCCGGTTCTTCTTCTTCTTCTCTAGGACGTGGAGTTTCAGACGTTTCTATATCCGACGTAGGTACAACCATACCTAACGAAGAAGCCTCCTGTCTCTTTCTACGCTTTTCAGCTATTACCGCCTAGTACCTTTCATCTACAAGGGGATGGAGTTCTTAAAGTCTTTGGAATAGAGCCTAGATATGCGACGATCTAAACTCCTAGGTTTATAATAAAGGCATATCACGGAGGAGAGTATCGACGGTAAATAACTCGGATCGAGTAGCTTTCTTTATATAAAGCCAAGCTAGCTACCAGCTAATATTCTTCTTAATTAGTATCGACCAATAAAGGGGAAATCTCCGAGACTTGGATGGATATATAGGCGCTAACTATTCTAGATACTATATCTGAAGGAACTCTAGGGCAATCCCAGCCTATAATTCCTTAGTTGGGGACCGTATAACTAATCGTTCCTTTAGCGGCCGAGTGAGCTGAGGATACAAACTTAGATTACACTTTGAACAGCAAGTCTATTTAGGTGTTAGATCGGGACGAGGAGATACCTTTTCTTCATTGAGATAGGATAAGAATATACGACGATAGTAGCTTCTATTAATCATCTCTTTTCATATATCGTCAAGTTTAAGACGGTTTACCTTATCCCCCTTGTCCTAGAATGGTAGAGTAGGCTTATAGGAGGGCGACTGTATCTCCTACGACTATTAGGTCTCTTAAGAATCCTAGGTCTCTTGAGAATCAATATCGATATCGCTACAATCACCTGGCGTTATTGCTTGATTTAGTCGTGAGGGCCTAATCGTCCTAGCCTTTCTCTTCTTTCGACTCGGGAGACGATTCCGACCACGACGTACACTAGAAAGTATAGGGGTAGTAGCCTTAATCGCGTCGTTACGGGTGGATTCTTTCGATACGCCCTCCGAATCAAACGCCCAATAAGGGAGGAAGATGTAGGCAGTACTTTTCATATCCTTACCACGGCCACCACGTCCAACACGTTGCCAGAAGTCACCAAGATCCTTCCTAATTAGAAAACCCTAGAGACATACTCGAGTAACGTTAGGTATATTAATACCCATCCCAAGCGAAGTTGTCGCGAATATAATACGGATATTAGAGCCCGGCTCCTTAAATCGATCGTATCGACGCTACCGGTTATATTCTACGATATAGGCGGTATATATTTCGATGATATTATATACATAGAAATAACTATTATTCAGGTTGATTATATACTATTTATACATCTCAACAAGTAGCCCTTATAAGAAGGCTGCCGCGTCCGCGATTGCATAGCGACTATTAATAAAGACTATAGTCTTCGGGATCTATCCTAGTAAAGCGGCCCCGCCTGAAATACTATCTTTCAAGAGGAAGTAAAGCTGGAGGACTTTTATAGTCTCCTTCCTAGGAATCGGGTATACACAGAGAGTAATATCGGGCCTATTAATAGAGGTTCTAATAATAGATATCTAGTATATTCTCGGACCGACTAATCGAAACCCCCCGACCTTTAGTACCTACTTCTCCGCCTTAGTACTCAACGTAGCAGTACAACCGAACTAAAGAATATCCTTTGGTAGTATTATGCGCAATTTACTAATTATAGTAAACGTTGGTCGAAACTCCTCCCATTACTTGATAAGATAGTATTTATTAATCGCAACTAGGCCTACCATATAAAAGAGCCCAGTAGCTTTAAGAGCCTATCGAAAAACCTTAGACGCTACTTATTCAGGGCCGAGTAGGATATACGTATACATCCTACTTTTTACCTCGTTAAGTAGGCCCTCAGTATCACGCTTCGTCTCTATAGAAACAAGGCAAGGACGAGTTACTTGGCTATAGCGCTTGATTTCCTCTACCTACTCCTCTCCAAGACGACTCAACGGAACTATCTAGAGGGTAACGAGGCCGGTTATAACACCGAAGGCGTGGAAGATAAGACTTTTACCGAAACCGGTACGAGTAATAAGGATAGTATCACCCTTCTCAAAAATGAGGCGCCGAAGTACGGTAACCTACTTAAGTCTAGGGCGCCTATTCTCGCCGGGATAGACGATATCAAGGATCCTTTAAAGGTACTATTCCGTAACGCTTCGCTAAAGGGGGACGTTAAAGATAAGGCGAGCTTCATCAATAATAGTAGGTATAAAGGAGAGATCGCTACTAGAAAGTAATACGAGTAATTCGTAGATACGCTTAGTTAATTAGGCTTCGCGTCGCATATTCCTCGTACCACGTCCGCGGCTACGAGTAGCTCCTCGATTTCGAACGTAGGGTATTAAATCTCCATCACCTAGTCGATCCTTAATTACCTACTCGCCAGCTTTGGACTTCCTCTTAGGTATATTATTCAATTCTCGATCCGGCAGATGTTAGTAGATTTTATTTTGAGGAGGTAGAACTTAATAGAAGATATTTTAGTAACCGGTACTATAGTAGGAAAGTTAGCTAATTCACCGGGTAGGGAACAGCAATAACGACGCAGCAAAATCCGGTATAAATTAGTAGGGTCGCGAGTTTAACTATGATCTTATAGGCGTTTGAAATTTTAGAAACAGCGCCAGTAGTTAAGGTAGTCGTCTTGAGGCAAAGGAAATAAACGATAAGCGAAGGTAATAAGGCGTTAGACTGGCTACGCGGGAAACCTATCTAGTCCCTAGTCTTTTAATAATCGAGGAAGTAATAGATATAATAGTATAAAGAAGAACTAAATAAAGAGATTCACCGTAGCAGATTTAGGATCTCTTTCGTGGTAGGATTTTTATCTTCGAAATGGTAGCAGAATGGTGTTTCTGAAAAGCGTAGGAAAAACGATGAATACGAAAATAGCGCCCATTCTTACTCAGACGCTACCATTGTGCGATTTGGGGTTGCTAGGGTCGGAAGATTATAATTAGTAGAAGGGCACGGTAGAAGATGTATTAGGTTAGTCTATAAGTTAGGTAGGTCAATAGCGAAGCCATTAATTAAGAGGCATAGGTCGAGATATAGGGGGGCCAGGAGGCGAAGCCGGATTCAGTTTGGGTGCAGATATTGAACCAACTTGCCGGGACTTCGTAGAAGTTGACGAATTGGGGTTAGTACCAACGCCGAGGTCACGAGGCAAAAACACAATGGTAGCGGCTGATTTGTGAGATAAGATGTATTGAGGGAGAAGAGATCAATTGAGCTGTTGCTGTTCACCTCAGAGCACCACAAATGATGATGACTAAAGAGTAAGCTAGTAGGACTTGCCGAATACCTATCCCGAGGTTGCTTCCAGTATTGGTACTGGGCTTGCAGAAAAGACGGCATCTTACAACGTCTCCCTCGCTAGCCTTAAAGTACCTCGCGTACGCATAGATGTCATCTACCAACTACATACAAAGTATGCGTGCGTAGAATGCCGTCCGGGATCCGTGCGAGCCAGGAATATCAAGATGGCAATCATTGTTATTATTGAGGCCGTGCTCCGTGCATACGACAATGCTTGAAACGCGGGTTTGAGAATCAGATGGGCATATGGAATCTGATGTGATGTGATGTGATGTGATGCCCCTTGGGACATGATGTATCCGTACAGATGTACCTATTCGTTGGATCACGTGAGCCTAGCACCAGCTTCGATGCTTGCTTGGAAGGTAACTCGAGTATCTTAGTATGTACCATCAGACCATCAATTACTCAAGCAACGTTTCCTTGCCTACAGACATGTCTCCGTCGTCTTCAATCAACTCGATCGGCTTTACCCAGGCACCTTCACCTTCTCGCCTCGCCGCTCACTTTACTAGTAGGATGTGCTAGAGGACGCTTGACGTACTGAGGTACTACTCAGAAGCCACATCGGATCCCAGGGTTTGACATCATGAACGACTATACGATGGCAACCGTCTTTCACCACTGTCCTCGTATGCTGTGAAAGCATCTGCCGGTGGTGACACAGAATGGACATATTTGCGCACCCTCGAACCGAGCTCCGGAAATGCATCACCATCTCTACCGCATGCATTGTTTGCTTCGCTGTTGGCATCAATGCCACGGCCGTTCTTTCAGCAGCTACGGAAATCACCTCGGAATATCGCATTGATGAGACACCATTCCCTTATTCCTACTTTCTAATCACAGCTTGGAATATGGCCGCGGCAATCTTCCCTCTGTTTGTTCTTCCTTTCATGGAAGATGCTGGAATTCGACCCACCTATCTCACAATGTACATTGTCTTCATGATATTCGCAATGCTTCAGGCTGTGGCTCCCAATTTCGCCACGCTCATCGTGGCGCGAGTCATCGCTGGGGCTTGTGGTGGAGTGCTACAAAACTCCGTCGATGGAATGGCAGCCGATTTGTGGCAGCATGACATAGAAAAACGAACAACTTCGTTGACACTATATACATTCTCTCTGCTCGGAGGGGTCACCTTTGGACCCGTGTTTGGTGGCGCCATCATCAAATTCCTCGACTGGAGATGGTAGGCAAACTGTTCCCTCTGCCGTGATCCTAGCTAATACCGATAGGATATTTTACATTCAGCTCATCATCTACGGCGCGCTATTTCCAAATGTCTATCTTGGCTTGCAAGAAGCAAGACCGAAGGACGACAGAAAAGATCCATGGACCCTTGGAAAATTTTGGAAGCAAGGCAATGAGATGCTGACTACTATACTGCGTTCCACGAAGCTACTCACGACAGAAATCATCGTTGGCACCTTCACTTTGTGGTCCAGTTTCGCATTCGGTTGCGTATTCATGTGCTCGCAATCTGTGCCGCAGGTTTTCACGGCTCTTTACGGCTGGAGTGAGTGGCAGACTGGCCTTGTACAAGTCTCCCTTTTCATCGGCGAAGTTCTCGGATTCGGAATTTGTCTGCTTCAAGACAACGTCATCTACCCGTACTTCACGGCAAACAGATCCAATCCCGAAGCACGATTGTACACATCCGTACCAGCCACTCTCTTTGGGCTCATGGGAGGTTTCTTTCTATATGCATGGTCTTCGTACTCCGAGACTCTGTGGATCGTGCCTGCTATCGGTCTTGCTCTCATTGGATTAGGCATCACCTGTATTGTTCAAGCGGTGTCTGTCTACGTCACGGATTCCTACGCTTCCCACGCTTCTAGCGCAATTTCGGCTGTTGCGTTTGGTGAGAACGTGTTCGCGGCACTACTTCCGCTTGCCACGCGCGATATGTACGACCGACTTGGTTTTCAATGGGCCAGCACTCTATTAGCATTCGCCGCATTGGGTCTGAGTCTCGTCCCTGTGGTGCTTGTTCTATCAGGAGATAAGATCAGAGGAAGAAGTAGGTTTGCTGAGTCGTCTTGAAAAAGAGAGTTGGTTCCTATCTTCAATCTCGCCGAGGCGAGCTCTCTACTATCAATGCGCCCAGTTAAATGAAAGGCATACTCGATAAGACCTAAAGTCGCGAAGTCAACGAAGGAATTCAGCGCAAGCCGATAGATAGGACAGACTCGCAGCTCCACAAATCTTACCATAAATACCCATCCCGCCAACACACAATTATCAGTGTTGCCTACAGGGCGTGGCGAAGCTCAACGAGATCACGCGGTCTCCACCGGAAATTCGGCAACATGCGGACAATGGCCGACAAACAAACGACACGAAAATCAAAGTAGTTGATTTGGAAAACCTAGTTGTTGATTTCTTGCATTCCGAAGCTTTGAAGATAGGTTTGGAAGTAGTTTTTTTTGAAACATTTCCAGCAAGCAATTTGACATTGAGTCCTGGGCGGGAATACAAATACAAATGGCGGGTGTAACGATTTACCTACCTTTTTGCTCTTTGTGTGTGCCCAAGATCTCTTCAAACCGTTCCTAAATTAGCAGCATGAAACCGAACCTTGGGAATTTTTGATAGTTTTCTTTCAGTTTCCAACCTCCAGCCGTGGTAAATTTCATGACCCGAAGATGTATGTGTTGTTGAATGTCGATATTGAGGGATTGACTACGGAGGCGAACTTCGCCTACCAAGTATTTTTCGGATTTCTCCGTGTATTCGGCGTAATAGTAATTATCATTCCTAACGAGCAAGTGATGCACGCGAAGGTGTTATCATCCCTATATCAATGGAAGAAGGGTCTGTAATACACGCGCAGGTTTTATTATCCTTATGTAAATAAAAGAATGGTCTATGATACACGCGAAAGGGTCATCCTCCTTAAATAAATAAAAGAATGGTCTATGATACACGCGAAAGGGTCATCCTCCTTAAATAAATAAAAGAATGGTCATACTTTAACCCAAGCCCTAGAATTACCTCGACGTACTAGAGACTACGCATATATGACTTTTCTAGTGTCGCACCACTCCCTCGTTCAACGAATACCTATAGAAAAGCCTAAGGCGAACTTCATCCTTTAGGCCTTTAGAAGGCGATACTAGACGAACATTAATAGACTTGAAGGGATTATAAATACGCGGGGTTGGGTCCGAATGCACTGAGAAATCTGAAAAATACCCCGATTTTGAAGGTAGGCAGTATTCCTCGCAGCGTTCGAAACTTGGTAACTTAGGTGCCTATACGCTCATAAATGCGTTACTTCTAATACAATAATGCTTTGCTTTACTTTTTGTTTTGCCTTGGTCGTTTTTAACTTCTTCATAGAGCCGAGCTCGCCGAGGTTAGAGGTCAGCAGGTCAGCAGGTCAGCCTTGCGGGGACATCAAATAAAACGAAAGCCAGCCGTCACACTGGCAATATCTTCAATTCTGTCGAGCTCAGTACATCTCCACCATCTTTACTTTTATAGTCCGTGAATTGGGAGCAATCGAAAATGACATCTACCTCCGACCTCAAAATTGTATGTCCCGCATTTCTTTGTCTCACTTTTCCCAAACAATCGTGTCCAATTCATCCATCTCACGATCTGTTTTCCTTTCTTTCTCACTCGCGCACTTGGATTGAACCCCCGAAAGAAATGCGTAACTGATTCTGTCCCTAGCCAAGTCTCTTCGACTTCTCGAATCATGTCGTTCTCGTCACCGGTGGCGCATCGGGACTAGGAGAAATGGCCGCACAGGCTTTTGTGCAGAATGGGGCTAGAGTCTTCATTGCTAGTAGGAAGGAGAGTGAGCTCAAGAAGGTATATTTGGGATTTGTTTTCTTGGAGAAGAGGGACCAGACGCGAGGCAGTCTGGATTGAGTGGCTATGCGTCGACAAACCAAACTCGCATTGAAATTCTGTCAGTAGTCAGCATGAAGAGACAAAATACTAATTTGACATTGGTTGTATAGACGAGCGACAGGATCAATAAGCTCGGGCCTGGAAAATGCGAGTACATCGTTGCCGATCTAAAAGACAAAGCTGGATGCCAGGCGCTTTGCGCTGAAGTCGCAAAGAGAAGTATGTTCGCTCAAATTTGCCTGAGTCGAAAGATGAACGCTGACAAGAAGCAGCTGATCGATTGACTGTTCTCTTGAATAACTCGGGCGCCACATGGTAAGTCCTTAGGTCATAATCATGTCGACAGCCTTCAACGAGCCATTTGCCAATTGTATCTCAGGGGTGCACCCTACGACGACTTCCCAGAATCAGGATGGGACAAACTGATGGCTCTGAATGTCAAGTCCATCTTCTACAGTACCTCTCTCTTATCCTTCCTCTCCTACGATCAATCTCCTAATATTTCAAAGCAACCGTGGGCCTCCACAACCTCCTCCTCAAAGGCGCAACCCCCGACTCTCCAAGCCGCGTGATAAATATCGCCTCCATGGCCGGCATAATGACCTCCGACGTCACCTCCTCAGCAACAGGCGGTCTCGCCGCCCCTGGCACCGGCACCTTCTCCTACGGTCCCAGCAAAGCCGCCTGTATCCATTTGACTAAAATTCAAGCTTCAAAGGTCCAACTCCCCCCCTTTCCCCAGAGACCTCTACTGATCCCGCCACCAGCTCGTCCCCCAGAATATAATGGTAAACTGCATCTGCCCCGGAGTCTTCCCCTCCCGAATGACAAACTTCGGAGTCGAAAAATACATCAATACCCTCCTCGAACGTCAGCCCTCGGGAAGGATAGGAAAACCTTCTGATTTTGCTGGAACGGTGTTATTTTTGAGTTCGCAGGCTAGCGCGCATATGACAGGGAATGTATTGGAGTTGGATGGGGGGAGCACTTTAAGTGGGTGGAAGAGTTCGAAAGGGAGGGAGGTCGGGAAATTGTAGATATGTATAGGAGAATTTATATGTAATATTGAGGAACAGAGACAAGTCGTCAAACGTAAATAGTTGACTCCACCTTTGCTACCCAATCTCCTGCCATTCGATCACGATAGTGAATCAACTCGATCCAAAAGCTCTAAGATGAAGATGGCAGTATGCTCACACGTCTATCCCGCAGCCACGATCTCTCCTTACATACCCCTTCCATTCATCTCTTACTCCTCAGCTTTCCTTCTACAAGAAAACCTGAAAGACCTAAACCTGACCACCACAAAAATCTCAACCAGGACCCGTATCAAAACAGCAACACGACAAAATCAGAAACGTCAAGCTCGACTTCCCCAGCCGCCAGCGACACCTTGAGTTCCCCTCCATCTTCTCAACTAACTCTAACCCTTTACAACGCAAAATAAAATCCCGAGAAGGATACACTCTCATCTATCGACCATAAGGCACAATCCGAGATGGATTTCGGTGTCTCCGATCAGTCGTCCAAATACTTGATCATAATCGATATTTCCTATTCAGAAAAGGAAGGCGGGAAATGGAAAAGAAAATAGACAATTCATAAACACAAATAGCAGAGAACCAGGTGCAGCAGTACACTCCACCTGAGGCCACTCATAGCTAGGACGCAATATCAGGCTTGGAAAACAAATGGACGCTGACAGATCCGTCGTCACCTGCTTAAATCTCAATTTTCAACACTTTCAGAGATAAGTATCGATAAGTTTCTGGAGAATAGGAAGCATTTATCTTCCACAAATTGATCCATATCCATCGCAAATTGCGAACTTTATTCGAACATATTAATTGGTTAGAATACTAAAGGTACACGATCCCACCAGAAAACATATGGTACAGGAGCTTCCTCTATTGATCATGTCATCCGAAAATCTGATCAATCAGAGTCGTCGTCGCCGTCGCTGTGGTAATTGAAGTCGTCAGGGACTTCTGCTTCTTCTCCATCATGTTCATCTTCATCGACCGCAGTCAGTACACCGGCGGCAGCGGCAGCGCCACTCAGCATGTCAAGTCCCGGTGCAGGCGATCCGCCATTGGCATTGTCTCTTACCGGTGCAGGTTGTGTGGCAGCCTTCTTCACTTTGAGCTCGAGTAAAGTCTTCGAGTCTTCCGGCGTAGTGTCGTGGAGCAGTATGACACCTCCAGTGGGCTATAAGTCAAATTAGCTTCAGGTATCCCACAGAAACAAAGATAAATGTTACCTTCTTGACTGGCACGTATCGCTTGCCTGGGAAGCTGATATACTTAAGCTGCGTCGGCAACACCCTCGACATGTTTTCCATGTCATAGCCGACCTTCTCGACCTTCTTCTTTTGCGTCTCGATGGCAGCTTCTTTCTCTTCTTCGGTCTTGTCACCCTCCTTCTCGTCCGTGTCCATCTTGTCCTCGTCAGAAGATGAGATCTTTGGCGTCGCAGGTGTCTGGTCAACATCCATGCTCACACTCTCACGGCGTTGCTGGCGCTCCTTGGCTTGCTTTCGTCGCCTCGCTTGAGCCGTTGTGGAGAGCACAGCAGTCTTGACCTTCTCTGGCGCCTCTTCTGCCTTGACCTCTTGCTCCGGAGGATAGTCGAACATGCTTGGACGAGTGTTGCTGTGAAACTTGAAGTTTGGAATTTCCAAATCCTGGTCAACACCAATGATCGAGGTTGGAACAAATGCAAGGGACAGGAAGTGCGTGAGAGGGAACCAATACCAGTATTGAGTGAAAACAGCCATACCAACGATCGCAGTCATGTTCAGGTTGCCGGTTTGCGTCTGGAGGCTGATCGTGCAATTGCGCCCCCCAGCATCGATGATACCAAGAGCCAATGCGCAACCAAACTTGGCCATCGCATCCTCATGTCGGTCTGCGATGATCTTCTGCAGTGTCTTTCGGATCGTGGCTACCTTGGGGTTCATGGCCTCATTTTGCTGTACCATAATCATTGCCAGCGAAATGAGCGCACCTTGACGGACGAAGTCAACGGAATCTTTCATCATTGGCTCCAAGAGGTCAATGGCCTCGTCGAGCCCGGTGCCTGCGCAAGCAATACCTAAAGCCATAGTGGCACCGTAGCGCACGTGAGGGTTGTATGACTCTGCAAGAAGCTCAACCATGCGTGGAACACTACCGGGCTTTCGGAATAAGACGAAGCCCAGACTCATCACAGCAACTCGGCGAACGTCGTCACTGACGTCGCTGACAGCAACGTGGAGAAGTCGGCGGACAGCCTTGTTACTGCCAGTTCCGCAATACGCCAAGGCAATGGTCATGATGCCACCATATCTCAGGGTCGGGTCTGGATCATCCAGGAGACCATTGACAAGCTCATCGGCGGCTTCCTGTCGAGCGTACATAACGAGTGCCATTCCCATGGCCAATCCACGGACGATCTTCTCGTGCTGGGTATCGTGTGCGTATTGTATCATGTCCTCGAGAGCCTTGATATTGCCAGTTCCAAGCTGAACAAGACCCATAGACAAACCGACGGCCTCTCCATTGATGGCTGAGTCAGTGTACAATACCTGCTTGAGGTCATCGTAGATCTGGTCTGAACCAGTTCCCATGCCAGCGACACCAAGACCAAGAGCCCCACCGTGCTGTACAACCTCTTCAGTTGCCTTATTGAAATGTGTTCGTAGGTAGTCCAGGACGTGCGTTCCGTGGTTGGTATAGATAAGTCCAAGTGCATAAAGCGATCCACCCTGGCTGTAAACAGACCCACTCATCGATGTCTCTTTGGGCAGGTACGGTTCCAATAGCTTCTGGCCTTGTGAGATGTTTCCGCGATGGATGACTCCTAGCGCAGCTGTCGCGGTGAACTTGGACCAATTCACAGCTTTTCCAAGCCATTCGAGGTTCTCCCGAATGAAAGAATCGTTGGTGGTGCCCGAGTTCATGAAAGCGTTGGCAAAGGTAACTCCAGTATGGAAAATGGAGTTTCTGGCCTCGAGACTGTCGCGAACCTTGTGGAGGATGTGATTGTCGGTGTGGTTGTTTCGAAACAAGAATTCAAGATTCAGCGCGATACTCTTCGTACCACGCAGGATATGTCTAATAGAGGTGAAAGCCTTCTTCTCCTCGTCGGTTGCAGGTTTCACTTTGGTACGTGAGACCATGGTGGTCGACGACACCTCATCATCCGAAATCAACGGGATAGTCTCGTTGGAGTCATCTGACTTTTCAGCAGTGTGGGCGCTACCATTTGCCGCAGGAGATTCATTCATCTTTTCTTCTTCGGATTTCGGGAGTTCCTCCATCACCTTTGTCAAGAACTCTTGCGTGCCATTGTCATACAGATCGAAGGAGATCTGGTACGCTATTGCAAGTGATTTACCGTCCCCATTTTCAACCAATGTCTTCAACATGCCAGAAGCCATCGAATGCTGGCCCAAGTAAACGACACATTTGGCGATGGCAAAGTAATCTGGGTTCGGGATTTCGTTCAGGAGGTCCAAAATGAGACGGAGAATCTCATTTCGGAGACCACGTTCCTGAACCACATTCATGCAGATGTCCAAGACATATTCCATGAGCTCTTCACTCTTGCCCGTACTCGCAGTTACAGGCTTCTTTCCTGCAGTCTTGTCGGCCTTGCTGGCTTCGATGATTGTTTCCTTCAAGATTTCAAGATTGCGTGCCTCGATTGCGATTCCGACCACTTGGCGGTAGTCACCAGTGGCGTAGCAGCTGTCAAAAAGACGTCGGATGATTGCTTGTAAATTCTTCTGGACGCTGCGTTGAAGCACCAGAGGCGAGGGATGTGCCCCGGCAACTCCAGCGTTCCCGCCACCGGGTAGAGATGGATCAAAAGCCGACGAGTCTTGTCTTGAAAGAAGTGACTTGGATGGGAGGGTTGACTGGGAAAATGGAGTCGTGGGAGACGTCATGGATGCAGCTGCATTTGCGCCTCCATTGGCGTTGCCCGAGAACGAGGTTGTAAGGTTCGTGGGTTTCTGATTCACGGAGCTGGCTGGCGAGGCAGGGTTATGCATGGCAGAGAGCGCGATATAGGTATCGATACATTTCACTGTTTTTACGTTAATTCGAGGTTCATTGGGAATGCCATCCGCATATGGATGACTGCAATCATTTTATGCAACGTACTGATGATGGTGTTCTCAAATTCACCGGGCTGGTCGATGTTGAACAGCTTGCCGGCGCCCAGCGCGAACTGCATGCTCTCGTCATACTCTTGCAGCTGATAGTAAACCTTGGAAGCAACCAGAGCAGCCAGTTCCCGCTGAGAGAAGTTCTCGTCCTCGTATAACGCCTCGCTGTTGATGATGTTAGTAAATGTGTCTGTTGATGTTGTTTTCAGGAGCTACGCCACGCGCTCGACGGCGCCGGGAGGGAGAGCTGTCTTGTATCTCGAGAGACCGAGTACGATAGTGTAATCTTACATCTCTCCTATTGATGCTGAGACCTCGGGCCATAGCAAATCGATGTTCTCGTTGAGGCTGTTGAGGGCGAAGCTCTGGAGCGTTGGGTCTGGTTCGGAGAGGAATCCCACCAGGCCGGCTGCTGAAGTCAGACCGACCATGTCGACTACGGTGGGTAGCGAGTAATGGAGTGTTTGTTCGTTATGTAGAGTAGGTTGCGCCTGAAAAAGAAGATGGGCCGATGCTAGATGGCTGATGTGGGATGCTGATGTGCTGTGATGGCCTTGTTGATCGGGTTGTGTTGTGAGTTGATGCGGCCGAGTGTTCGGTTTGATAAAGTTTCTGACAATCAGGGAGAGTTCGAAGGCGCAAGTGGGACGTGAGAGGAGTCACGGTCTGATGGGAGAGGGTGGTGATGGGAGATGACACGACAAAGGCTCACAGCTCCTGGTGTTTGGATCAACGCGGCACGACTGGCGCATCATTGCCTGCAGCCACACAAGCGTTGGAAAGAGACTAGCATGGACGGAAATGGAAGCTCAAGCGAGACCTGTGCCTGAACGACGACAGCCACAACCACATTTCTTCTACACATGGAAACATTCTTACATTGTTGTGTCTACCCCAGTCTCGTCGCTACCAGCAGCAAGACTGACCCTATCCACCACCAATCCATGTTACGAAGCGTTGGCCGTTCTCTCTTCCACAGTGATAAAGCTGGTTCAAGGGGGGCTACCCGTCACATTCGTTGTACCTCCGTACGTCTTTGGTCATCCTCAACCAAGTCTTGATATCGCTTGCCTTCAAGCCGTAAACAGATTTAGCTGCTTGCTCAGACAGACAAGGCGTGGCATTATATCTACTATGGTGTATTCAGCATGTTATCTGCCTTCTTTTTCTAGCAGACTTCTACCAACCAGTGGAAAGTTCGAGAGAAAATGCTAGGTACATACGTGATGAGATACTAGATCTGATTGGATCTCTTGATTTGGGGAGAAGATTAGACATTGTATTTTCTCGCTTGACGATACATCCCTTTGTATTCGTGAGGATGTATCGTCAAGCGAGGACTTTGATTGAGCATGGAAGCTTGAAAGAAACTTGAACCATTCTCGATTGGATCCCCCATTGCAGCACTTGGTTCCTCAAAGGTTATTTATTTCCTGGCCCAGACTCCACGAGTTCTCGGTACCTTACTAAGTTAGCTACCTCCGTAGTATCTCAAGTAGTATATAGCTTTTCACTCCAACTATACGAAAGCCCCAAGTATAGCAAAGATCTTTGCACAGTGTCACTCCATACAAGGCTTTCTTGTTGTTCGTTGATTCTCCTTGTCGCTTGTCTCCAGTGACTTTGAAGACGATTAGCGAGCCAAGCAGCTGCAGTATCCTCGAGTACCTTGGTTGCTTGTCTTGCAGCGAGATGCTAGTGTACGACATACAGATGGAAGTCATATTCGAAGAAATAAAAGTCGCAATGGTTGACAAAAGGTGAAGGTCGGAGGAGTCGGAAGGAATGAGGGTCGATCTGGGGCTGGTCCGTCAAAACTCACGCCTTTCTCCTCTCCTGCACACAGTCCCATCGCAACCTCCGCCGAATTCCAGCGCCGTGCAGTCATAAAGCCAATAAAGCAAATATGGATCTCCGTAACATGCTAAATCCCGTTAGCGATGCCACAGCGCAAGCCCAGACTCTCAGTCTGAAGACAGCGCAACGCAATCACTCACTCGCCGCATATCCTCCTCCGTCGCCTTCGCCATCAACCCCGATATACCCAAGCCGGACCGCTTCACTCCCTGCTGCCTCTCACTATCGCGAGACTAGTGTGAGTGTCAGTCCCAAGACGATGCCGCCGCCAGCTCCCATGCCCCAACAGACATCAACATCAACACCATCGCCGACCATGTCACGAAAACGCAGCCTGTCCAGCATGAGTGACCATCAGCAAACACCACAACCCGCACCCAAGAAAATGCGCACGCCTCAGCCCCCTTCAGAACGAAACCATACACCAGTCCACATCAAAAGCGAAGGTGAACAAAGCTGGACAGGGAACCACCCACAAAATACGACAGCCTCAAGCTCCAGCTCAATGAGCCAGTCATCACAACAACAAAGCAGACCGCGACGTGCGTACGCGGTCGGTGATATTCCGATACATGCCCTCATGGAACGTGATGGACACAGACATACGCCAAAGAGACCCGAACCCATACAACCACCTGTCGCGGCATCTCCGGCAACTCAGAACGGCGTTCCTTCAACCCAATCCGGCCCACTTCCAGTTCAACCCAGTCCACATGGCGCTCCATTCTCATCGTCACGAAGATCGATACTGGAAGCGAGCTTGGACAACCACGAACCGTACAGTGACATGTCAAGACTGGTCGCAAACTGGCTGTGGGATCATGTTGTAGCTGCTCCTGACTATGGCCCAGGGACGCATATCGAAGTCGAAGCCAAGCTTGGAGAATTACAACACAACGGAATGCGCATCAGGATTCCGATACAAACAGAGGCTGTGGTGACTCCTGGGTCTGGAGCACAGTTCAAAAGCTCGATGGGCGTAAAGCATCATAAACGTTTGAATGACTACCTTAATGACGCGGTTCGAAAAGCAAGCACGGGGGGCCGTGTACCCATGACCTACAAACACACCGTCGAGACCGACAAACTTTACGACTTGCCCACGCATATCATGGCCAGATCAAGCCTTCCCCAAGCAGTCAAAGATGCACACTTAGAGGGAGGTAAACCTGCCCGTGTGCGCGTGACGAGGGACAATAAAACGAACGCCGTTACAGCGGCAATAATCAAATTGCGAATGGCAGATCTCGAGGTATTCTGTCCCAGCGATGAATTTGACATTAGAATCAGTGTCTCGCTGGAAACAGCATGGCCACATCCGACAGATGGTCTTCCAGAACAATTAGATGGGGGTGTTCCGACGGGGCGAAGCAAGGACCGAGTGAGTTACACTCATCAAGGCTTCCAGGTTGATCTTACCCAAGTCACACAATTGTCGGGTACCAATCGCACGAAGACTCACGAACTCGAAATCGAGCTTGATACCAACCAGTTGAAAGGAGAGTCTGACAAGATTAGTATGGGGGTTGCCAACAACTACGAGGAGCTGGTGGGGTGTTTCTTAAACAACATGAGAGTGGTGAATCGGGCTGCGCGGGCTATTCCACCGCAACAGAATGGTAGTTGATTCGAGTGCGTTTTGAATGAGCTTGTCTAGGACTTTGGGCACAGGGAGAAGGAAGACAAACGTATAGAGAGTGTATGATCGCATATTTTGGAGACTGGGAGAGCGAGGCGCTCAATATGATATCCAGGGACAGCGGTGTCTGCCCATCTCCTTTCTCCCCATTTTCTTTTTTATGGACTTCAGTATTGAGATGCTAGCACTTTGATACTAGTTTTCTCTGAAATGTACTTTCGAGCTACTTATCCGGATGCAGTTTGTCAAGCTCTTAATTATGATTCTCGCGCGAGGAGAGCAGATACGCATCCAGATTCAGGCGGTCTACAACATGAAGAGGAATGGCGGCTCTACAATCTACAGCACAAGAAGCTAAATAAAATCGATGCGGTGGCCATTGCATGGGTTGTCAGCCTTCAAGAATGAACATCTCAGAACGATGGGTGATTGTATCCTGCCAGGGTCGATGCGATAAACTACCGGCGGGTTTTCGAGCGGTGCTACGGATTTGCCTGAACTCACAATGACATTGCCATTGTCGGACGATGCTTCTTTTCTCCTCGGCCTTGAAGCGT
Source organism: Venturia aucupariae (assembly GCA_003693225.1). Lineage (NCBI taxonomy): Eukaryota > Fungi > Ascomycota > Dothideomycetes > Venturiales > Venturiaceae > Venturia > Venturia aucupariae. The sequence continues at coordinate 214,333 of QWZN01000028.1, read as the reverse complement.
TCATTCGTTTCTGATGCTGACACCGTCTGTTCCCGATGCCTGAGCCAACGAGTAGGACCATCTGGATTGCCTCAGTCCCCGCACACTTCCGATCCATCTCGAGCATCCAGAGCAACCCACCAGTCCCGCCGCAATATCGCATCCTCCTCCACGCAGCGGATTTCATCCCAAGATGTCCCGTTTTTCAATGGGCGCCAGAGACTGGCAGCTGAGAGATCGTTTTTCTGGGCGAACGGGGTGCTGAGAGATTTTATGGGACCTGCGCGAGGGAGTAGGTGGAAATCAATTTCTCGGAAGCAGTCGACTGTCATACTAGGCGGCGTGAATGCAAAAGCAACCAAGATCGATTCTCATGCTTCTTCAAGACTGGAGGAGACGAGTAGAACCACACACGGGATAGCAAAAGAGGAGGAGATCTTGCCACATCGGCGACGTCGAAACCGGAAGGATGACACGCCCAACACATTGCCGCTCGATGCCTCAAATCGCCTGACCACCGTCGCGGGCAACCTCCCCATCAATTCACTGCGAAGGCGATTTGCAACATATCTATCACTTTCCAAGCCACGACTCAGTTTTCTTATTGTTCTAACTACGACCGCTGCTTATAGCATATACCCCGTCCCTACTCTGCTTCTTACTTCGACAACAGCAGCGCCGTCCCTTAGTACCCTTACCCTCTTTTTCCTCACCACCGGAACGTTTTTGACATGTGCGTCCGCCAATTCACTGAACATGCTCTTCGAGCCGGAGCACGACGCAAAGATGAGTCGGACGCGAAATCGACCCCTGGTCAGGAAACTCATCAGTTCGCGTGGAGCTCTCATTTTTGCTGTACTCACGGGCATCACTGGAACGGCAGCCATTTATGCTGGAGTCAACCCTACAACTTCGGCACTGGCTGCGTTCAACATCTTCTTATACGCTGGAGTGTATACACCTATGAAACGGATCAGTGTTGTAAACACCTGGGTTGGTGCGTTGGTGGGCGCAATTCCTCCATTGATGGGATGGACAGCGGCTGCAGGACAATGTGCTACTGGCGCTGGAGATTGGAAAGAGCTCCTGTTTGGAGAGGGGAGCGCTGGAGGTTGGCTTCTAGCAGCATATTTATTCTGTTGGCAGTTTCCACATTTCAACGCATTGAGTTGGCCCATAAGAGATGAGTACAGGAACGCCGGATATCGAATGCTCGCATGGGTGAATCCGGCCATGAACGCACGAGTTGCATTGCGATACAGCGTGCTAATGTTTCCCGTCTGCATCGGTCTCGCATATGTTGGCGTGGTTGAACAAACATTTATACCGCTGAGCTGCGTTGCCAACGGTTGGGTTATGTACGAGGCGGTCAAGTTCTGGAGACTGGAAGGAGCCAAGGGATCAGCGAGAAGTCTGTTCTGGGCGAGTGTGTGGCATCTGCCCATCGTTTTGGTTCTAGGGATGGTCCTGAAGAAGGGCCTCTGGGAAAGAGTTCGGTCATCGTTGACTGGAGTGGCCAGGGACGAGGAGGACTGGGATGATGAGTACGAGGAATCGCGACCCTTGGAGAGACAGCCAGTGCCAGTGCCAGTCTCATAAGAACGAGGATGAGGATCGACGACCCACATATCCGAACGTCCAGTTGGAGGTCAATCTCCGCTCGACAATCGATTACAGTGTATACCACCTGCCAATTCAGTAACCATCAAACTGTCAGACTGGCTTGAGCCTGTCTACTCCCACATTCGTCTCCTGCCTCTTGGCTTTGATAGGTCTGCGTGGCCCGCAATGTAATCGCCCGGGCGACACTGCTCAAATAACATGATGGCACCATCGACGCTCCAGATTCCGTTCGACGCCGTTGGCAGGTGGCAAGTACCTTTTCGCTTGATCCGGACAAGTCGACATCAGCTCGTCTCGTGGCCAAACAAAAGCCTTCTCAGCCTATTTGCCTTGGCTGAACATCATCTCGCATAAACATTATTGGAATTCGCCATTCGACTCTGGGGGTTGCTTTGTATTCATAGGATTCCAGAATTGCACGAGTGGAAGCAACGGTAGTATCATTATTGCTGTGGTATGGTCAACATAAGCTAAAGCACCTCGTACCTTGTTCTAACGACAAGGGCAAATGAACGGGATTTTCTTGAGTTCGGTTTCCGTGAATAAGGGCTCGCATCTTGACCCTGGGCTGGGCGAAAGCTTACCACAGTACACACCAATCCCCTTCGTTTCTGCCGACGGCGTTTATTTTCGTGAGGTGGGCAATCTATGTATCTCATTTATTCAATGAGATAGCCAAGGCTAAATAACCTTGCACGACATGGAGCCGCCTTCCTAGTAGAGAACACCTTTCCCATCAACCATCGGATCGATCAGACTTGCCTTGACAGGTTAGTTACCCGCGGTTGCAGTACCTAGCATGGTTGCACTGTGGAGTTTGCTATCTTGTAGCTTTCTGGACCACTGAGGGCCAAGCTAGAGGGCTACAGAATAGCAGCCCTCACTTCTATTGCCTTGCTTACAAAGCAGAAATCTTTCCCACAAGACTGACAATTGTCTACAATCAATGCCTTTTCCTCTGCTTCTTTTCCTAACACTAAGCACGTGTTGTTCTCCGTTGCGCAGCGTTTCGTTCATCTTTCTAGTACGTTCTCCGGAGCTTCTCTTTCGTCTGTTGCTGAAACATGATCAAGCCGAATACTCAAACAATCGAAAGATTGACAATCAGCAAGGCTGTGACCACTTGCGCTACCGACTGAAAAGGTAGATTTGGCAGATATCTTAATCCGGATGGGGAAATTGTCGACTTTACACGTTTTTGGTGGGTTCCATTTTTCTTAATAAGTTCAACCGTCCGAGCGTCCGGTAACAGATTGCGTACTACATGGATCTTCCTTGCCCATGCTATTTAATAGATAGTGACATTTATGTATCATGACGGACGGACGCTACACATCAAACTAATCCATTTCTTCCGTATCGTCAGGTAGACGCAAAGGTGATAAGACCAGTCTTGTCCCCATTTGCAAGAACAACCGCACCTGCGTGTTTCAAGATCCAGAGTCTTGTGACATTTCCCTCAACCGCAATATTCGGGTATGCTCTGGATCAGATCTGTGGCTGTCGCCACTGCTTTTGTTGGGTATGGTGTTGCGAGGGAATTGGTGCCGAATGATGTCTTGGGAGCGGAGTTGTATGAGAGTGGCGTTATGATGGAGAAGATCATGATGCGGAAGGAGGTTTGTCGAGCGATGCCGATTTCAAAGCTAAGGACTGAGGTAGCTGACTGCTGGTCAGACTAAATGGGACCAACTTCGAAAATCTGGCAGATTCGCCTCGGAGCAGTATCCGAGCATCGATACGGTAGTCAAATGTGTCGATGGTCTTGCCACAGCTATCCCAGGAAATGCGTCCTACACTTTTCGATGCAATAACGTTCGTTCACTATCTTTCCCCCATTCTCTCTGGCTGCTAATCTCCGCCAGATTGATCTCTACAACTTCAAATCCCACGCCGATCTTGGCTCCAAGACTGGCGAGGGCTCCTCCTCTTGGGGTTGGACTTCCCCCGAAGGTCGCGAGTTTCTGGCACTCGGCCAAGCCGATGGAGCCGCTTTCATTGAAATTAGCAAGGAGGGGAAAATCATATACTTGGGCAGATTACCTCAGACGACAGGTGCTAAACCGGCTATCTGGAGGGAGATTCGGGGGTTCAAGGACTATGTCATTATCGGGAGTGAGAGTGATACGCATGGGATTCAGATTTTTGATATGAGAAAGGTATGTCACAGTCAGCTATCAAGCCAAAATCTGGCGTCTGCCCATGACAGTTCGTTCGCGATGTTCTGGAGTAGATCAATGCTGATTAGAATATAGCTCGTTGCCGTTGATCCAGCCTCCCCTAAGATTTTCTCCCACGAGAAGGATCTCGCTGGTCACTATAATAAACTCCCCATCGGCCGAACACACAACGTCCTCGCCAACGACGAAACCAACTTCATATTCTCCGTTGGCGCGGTCCCCCGCAATGACACCTGCAGAGCTGGCATCATATTCATCAACGTCACCGATGTCGCCAACCCCACCTCCCCGGGCTGCGCATGGCAAGATGGATATGTCCACGATGCTCAATGCTTGATTTATCGTGGCCCGGATAAAAAATACGTCGGTCGCGAAATCTGCTACGGATACAACGAAGACACCCTCACCATCTACGACATCACTGACAAAACCAAACCGACGATTATTTCGAGGACCTCATACGAGGGTGCTACCTATACGCATCAAGGTTGGGTCCTCGATAAGCAGTGGCAGGAATGGCTTTTACTGGATGATGAGTATGACGAGGTTGAAGAGGCCGGACCCGCGGAGAACGGATACCCCATAACGTACATCTGGAACATCGCCAATCTCAGCAAACCACGACAAACTGGCTATTTCAGGTCAAAGGCGCATTCAATTGATCATAACCAGTATATACACGATGGTCACACCTATCAGTCCAACTACGGATCTGGATTGCGCGTTCTGGATGTTCGCAGCATACCCCGTGATCCGACGGGTAAGAGTGTGAGGGAGACGGGATTTTTTGATGTATACCCGGAAGATGATAAGGAGGAGAACGGTGGGGTCGTGGAATTCGTGGGGACCTGGAGTTCCTATGCGCTTTTCAAGAGTGGATTCATCTTTGTTAATACGATGGAGAGGGGGGGCTTTGTGGTGAAGATGGCCAGTTAGATGGATATATAGGGATTATAATTCGATGTTGAGATCTTATACGTTATCAAATGTTGCTTGTTACTATGTTTCTTCTAAGAAGAGTACAAGCAAGTGATTTAAAGGGAGAGGGAGAGAGAGCTATTGATACTTGTCATTCTCTGACCTTTGAGATGACGTCTCAACACAAGAAGTACGGCTCAAGCAGAGTGGATCAAGTGCCAGACTCCCAGCACCCGAAGTCAGCACCTATCTTCTGCAGTACTAGACCAAAGAGCGAAACACTATGATATCGTAAGCTGGTGCTTCAACACGAATACTTCGTTCTCTCAACTCGTATAGACTTCTCTTACTTTACCAATGCGAGTACCGAGGCGAGAGAGGGAGTACTATGTTCTTCACGCCTCTGTCAACCATCCATCTTGTAATGCATCTCCCGAGCCCACCAAGACCCCTAGCAATCGAGTACGCTGCATCACCTTCAAGCATGAAACTTTGCTTCGTGTCAAGAACGGTCTATATAACCAGTGTTCTTTTAAATTTACAGTAGACAAATTTGACCAGTTCGATTAACGTATATCCGATAGAGATCTTGAATCTGACGGAAATCGAGAAAAAACTCTTCTCTTGTTTAATAGCTAGATATTTTATATACTACCCGGTCCTAGTCTTATCTAGAGAACGTGGAGACTATAGCCTCGTTCTATCTTTATAGCTTGAAAGCCCCTTGATTCTTTCGAATACTAAAGTATATCATACTATATACGACCGAATTCCTAGCGATTTATATTTACTAGTATCAACACGGCTCGAGGGCTACGTAGACCAACGCCTTAAGGATATAGTCGTTGATGAAAGAAGACAGGTCTGAATAGAGATATACAAATTCATTGCTTACTAGAACCAACCACTCGAATACGCCCCTTACGTTTTACTCCGGTCCTCCTAACTAGTGCCAACGCAGCGACCGCGCCTCGTCCGTTCTAAACTTAAATCCGGTACGCATTTTCACGATTAGTGAAAAAAAAACTTGCTTCGATTTTGTCGCAAGCTTCCGGAAATGACAGAGATATAGAAAACGACAGAGAGAGCCAACCGAGAAGGTGGGAGAGTTCAAGATCATATTCTATATATTACAATAGATGCGTAACAGTACCAAAAAAGCAAGGCAGAATGACTTAACGGGTAGTGAATGAGAAAAGTAGTAAGGAGAAAGGAGGAAGGAGCGATCGGTTAAACACTCTTGAACCCCGTAGGAATCGCCGCTGGTCCCAACGCTATGACTTGTCTCGCCTGGGTGTTCCTATTTCTGGGGAACATCAAATTCCCATGCAACATAAGCGGGAAAACAGCGATGACCCAGAACAAACTCACAATCCCCATAGCAGCTGTCAATTTCAGCTCCACCCAAATAGTACAGACCAAGGCGTAGATCCAGTCGAAGACCGTGTTTGAGAATTCGCAAGGTAGAGTGGAGGTGATCTCGTTTTGTTCGATGGTGTGGATGAGTTGCCAAGCTACCCTGTTGTTGATTTGTTCCCAGGTTGTGCTTTCCGCGAGTCGTCGGGCGGCGAAAGATGTTGAGGTGCGAACTGAATGATTTCGGATGAGCAGTGCTGCTTTCTCAACGAAGGCAGGTTCGTCATCCGGGGCGACGAGGAAGCCGCCTGAGCCGCTACGAAGGATATCGATGGGACCACCGGCAGCGCGGGCGACGACCGGAAGTCCACAGGCCATGGCTTCTAGAACAACAAGACCGAATGTTTCCGTAACTGAGCAGTGTAGGAAGACATCGGCGGAAGCATACGCACGAGCCAGTGCTGCTCCCTCGAGGAATCCAGTGAAATGAACCTTGTTTGCGACGGGCGCGAAGAAGTTTTTGACCTCTTGCTCGACGGCCGGATTTCTGTTGCCACCAACAATGACCAGCTTGTAAGGAATGTCAAGCTGAGCGAGACGGCTAGCAATGGTGGCGAGATATCTAAAACCCTTCTCAGGTGCGAGACGTCCAACACAAAGTAGAATGACTTCCCCATTCGGTGCAATCTTTGCGCGAAAAGACTCGTCCCTGAACGCTGGACTGAACGATTCTGTGTCCACTCCCCGCCCAAGTTGTACAAGCTTCTCATCATCGACACCAGAATCAACTAGGTAATCCCGCACGGGTGATGAGGGAAAGAAGACCGTATCCACACAAGGATGGTTGAAAAGGTAGCTCTGGACAATCTGGAGTAGCCAACTACCGTACTTGTCAAGTGGAGATGGAAAGATGATCTCGCTGTATGCTCCCAGATCTGTCTGAAAGTTGGCAATGATTGGTGGTGGATTCGGAAGTCCTCGAGCTTGTAGCATGACTTGGAATCCGACTGATGCAGGGCTGGCGAGATAGATGAGGTCGGGCTTGAAGTTTCCGTATACTCTGTCAAGTCGGAAGGGATACGCTACGGAAAGCTCTGGACTGTATGGTAGAGGAAGGCCATTCAGACGACGAACATAGCCAACTGGAAGTGGTTGTTGTTTCTTTCCAAGGTAGTGGGGCGCCACCAGCTTCAGATGGACGCCATTCTTCTGGAGGTAGAGAATGAGTTGCGTAGTCGTTCTTGACACACCGTTGATAGGTCCAAGGGATTCGCTGGCGAGGAGAATGCGTTTCCCTCTCAGCGCCTCAGGGAATCGTGTTAACTCGTTCAAAAAGTCGGGTCGGTCGCTCATTGAGGCTGGCAAAGTCATGATTGTAGTCATGGAATGTTTTATTCAAATGGAGGCACCGCGGTTCATACTCTTCAAAGCGAGCGTCACCCATTTTGAAAGCTTATTGCTTCCGTTCTTCGGCGGCGACTGCGCGTATCATGCGGAGCAAGTGACTGCGAGAAGATCGTCAATACCATGATAACCGTTTTCATCAGACACGAAAGCAAACAGTGCGAATGGCATTCGACTTCAGGTCCTCGTGGTGTTGATGTTGGTGTAGGTGGAATGCCGGGAAGAGGTAGGTTCGACGTGAAAACCTCAGCCAATCGAGACACACGTGCTGCACACACCGTTCCTCGACCCTTTTCCAGATGGCACTATATATGTGATCTGCCCAAGGTTTCGTTTTCTCCGCGTGATAACATCGGAACCCTCATCAGTTTTTGCGAGATTTCGGATTGGTTGGAGGTGGTGTCTGGTTCGAATTGGTTGGAGGTGATGTCTGGTTCGGATTGGTTGGAGGTGGTGTCTGGTTCGAATTGGTTGGAGGTGATGTCTGGTTCGAATTGGTTGGAGGTGGTGTCTGGTTCGAATTGGTTGGAGGTGGTGTCTGGTTCGGATTGGTTGGAGGTGGTGTCTGGTTCGGATTGGTTGGAGGTGGTGTCTGGTTCGGATTGGTTGGAGCCATACCTTGGCCATAGCATTCTCACCTCACAGTAGTACACAGTAGGTAGCTGCAATCTCGAGAAGGGTTCCGACCCCTCGCTATACCGCAGTAGGAACGCGAACGATTCCTTTGATGATATCGACGTCTACCACATCATTGCCGATCCACCCGGAGTCGGTGAGTTTCATGCAAATTACAATGGTTCAGATCGTTGGCAAGGCAGATGGGCAGAATCACAGGCCGGCTAGACAGGGACTACCTGAAGACACAGTACACCTATCGATACACTCAATGAAGCTTTACGATATTAATAACGTTCCCGACGTGAACCCTTCTACACAGTAGATTCAAGGATCCAATCATCAACTCCAAGCTCGAAATCGTCGAACTCCTGGCGAATTGCTGTAAACGCCTTGGCCAGATTGTATCGACACGGAACCCATATCGATGAAGTGTTGCTCGTTACGGTTCGGACAGGCATGACTTGAAGGCTCAACTTGACCACATGGATTGCAAAATAGCCAGTTAGTCGTATAATTTACATTCGAAAAAAACGTCAATCCCAATTCCAAAATCAAAGCTCTTCCACACTCTTCTGGTCCCGACTATTCAAGAGGTGCAATCCAATCAGATAAACACCAGCAGTTCCTTAAGTATTCGATGTTGACAACAAGATAAAGTAGGATACATGATGAGCCCTGAAACAGCATATATAAGCCAAGTATGGTAGGTAGGTATCTTCAAAAACACACTCCGCGCTATGAAATACACCCTTGTCCAGAAGAACGCAATGCGACAGAAAACAAAAACGCAGTCATAAATCCCGAGTCAAGCGTTAGAGAAGACGTCACCTTTTCTCCTGTGCCGCTGCCGCCGGCTCCGGCTCACTCGCAGCAACTTCGCCATTCTCCATCTTAATGTCCCTGTTCTGAATCTGCTGTTGCTTCGCAGCCTCAGCCTCTCTCAACTTAGCCTGCTCCCTCTTCTTCCCATACCTGTCCAGCCACCCCTCCGCGTTTTCAATCGTAGCACTGACGATCAACGTGACCTCTGCAATCATATCCAACCCTTGAGTAGCAAAAGCAGATAACCGGTTCCCCTTTCTCACACCCTCGGTCGTACTCGTGTTGTCGTGTTCCGCAGCCTCTCTTTCTGCGTTTCCCCAACGGTGAGGAATGGACATGAGCTGTCGTCTTACCAGCGCGCCAGCGTTCTCTGGGAGGGCACCGCCTGTATAATGTGATATTGCGTTTTTGATGGACTGGATTGATGTCATGATTTCTTGGTGGAAGGCTTGCATTCGTTCTGCCAGGCGCCGAGATGCATCTTCCTGTTCAGGCGTGAGCTTGCTGTCTGTCGATTGGTCCTGCGTGCTCCGCTCGTAATCTCGTATCAACTGCTTGATAGCAGCATTCGTTATCGTTAGGCGGTTTGTCGCACCGTGAAGCAGTTTCAGACACAAACGCAGCTTGTTCAATGAAGTGTCGCTCAGGGCTGCAGCGAGACCAGATGTGGTGACAACTAATTGCATCCTCCACGGTCGTGGCTCTGGCCTCTCTCTCATGGCCATTGCAGCCGGCGGTGGCGGCGTCTCTTCGTAATGAGGAGACCTGTGTTCATCGTAGGGTGGCAGTGATACCATGGATTCAGCGAAGGAGGCTTGAGATCCAGCGCGAGAGCGATGAGTACTTTGAAGTATAGGGGATGCTAGACCTTTTTCGACGTCTTCTTCCTGCGAAGAAGACTCTCTCAGCCTTCTTCTCTTTCTGCTTGCATCTCGGTCATCCATACTCGGCCTTCGATCGCCGAGATATCTTCGAATGCCACCCTCTACACCAGTATGATGACCGACACTGGCAAATGTACTAGCGATTGGGGAACCAATGTTTCGTTCCACAAACTCAGCACTTGATCGTACGAAAGCTGGCGAGTAGTTCTTGGTGGTATTGTAGGCCGACAGTGATCCGTTGATTGTGCCCCCAATCCAAGGGTGATTAGACGTGACTAATGAGAGTAATGGCTCCACCTCCCCATCACTGCGAGTCGTAGTGAATACCGCGAGACTGTGTTGTGGCATGGATATGGTGGTAGTCTTGGTCGATGGTGAACGAATATAGTCTGCATCAGATGTCAGCCTCGTTTCGAACAATTCTCCGACAGTGGATCGGCAGATCAGCAGCTCAAGCACATGTCTACCAAAAGTGCACGACATGTGCCATAGAAGAAAAATGGAAGGTCCGTAGAATATACGAATGTCTCCACAGATGAACTGGTGTAGCAATAGGAGAGAGCATGGAATGATTGATGGCACGTACCAGGGTTGCGTAAACCGGACAAGGCTTCGGCAGCCGCCCTCGTGTCGGGGTCGTCCATGCTCATGACACTCTGAGCTCTGTCGCCATGCTCATCAGATCCAACCTCTGTTGTCGGGCTAGCGAGCGGCAGCTCGACTGAGGCTCGTAATGCGCCTGAAGGCACAGAAGGAAATGCGCTGACTGGCAGCGTGCCGTGATGCCATTTAGCCCCGCGATCTTCGGTCGAGAAATGCGATTGAGTGTGCGAGAGGGTCGAATGTGATTCGGGTAATCCGAGTGACTGCAGAGCAGGCAGTTGCAACGCGGAAGAACTGGTGGGTGGAGGAAGCAGTTCGTGGGTAGGCACAGAGGGGAGATTGAGTGTCTCGTCGTGTGCATAGGATGGTGGGCGTTCGCGTTGGAGGTCCATGGTGGGCGGCAGCGGGAGTAGTTCACGATGGATGACGGAGGGGAGGGCGAAGTTTTATTCGGGGTCAGGTCTCTTCGCAGGTATATAGGTATGCGAAGTGGTTTGCAGGCTGGCTTGTGAGTATAGGCGTGCAGTAGGAGTACTATAGCGCTCCTGGAGGGCAGGGCGGTCGGAGAGTCGGGCAGTTGTTGTATGAGCGACTCTTTAGGGATTTGTGTCGCGAGAAGAAGTTTCAAGGATATGCCAGCGTTCGGAGCTGGGGACTCGGAGGCGGGACGTAATCTGCTAGTATCATATCACATGAAGGAAAGCATAATACTGTAGCAAAAAGAAAACTAGGCCCGATGTGATTGGTGTGCAACGCTATGGCACATGCAATTCAATGCTCCAAATAATGGAAAAGAGGGGGGTAGAGGCAGGTGAACGAAACGACCAAGGGAAACCTCGCCGGGAACTTTCGCTGCCCTTGAGCAATATTGTCATTATCACAGCTGATCGTCGGCTGATGGGAGACACTGGCACTGGCACTGGCACTGGCACTGGCACTGGCACTGGCACTGGCACTGGCACTGGCACTGGCACTGGGACTGGCACTACTGGCACTGGCACTGGCACAGGTACTGGCACTGGCACTGGTACTGGCACTGGCACTGGCACTACTGTCACTGGCACTGGCAGCCTCTATCGAGCAGATGCTGTGAGCAGTTCCCCATGGAGTAGACCCGCACCAACATTGGAGTCGGTGGAGTCGCATTATGATTGCTCGCCATCTACTCTAATAATTACTTCGTGCTTTGCGACGAGAGTCCGCAGCACAACCGCCGTCCCACATGTCAAATCTCCATGTCCCTAGCCAGCCCAGCCGAGTAGTCGACCGTCACCGTTTAACGTTCCAGAGATACCGAGTGATTTCCAAGCATCTGGAATCCACCTTCACCTGCATCCAACTGGAGGGAGCGAACTTGAACGAAGGGAACTGATCGAATTGCTCGCATCACACAAGACAATACGAGGGTTTTCTTGTCTAGCCTACGATCCCCCGCTAATCACTCTCGAGTGTTCCTGTCGCCAGTGTTATACTATAGCCAGCTTATCATATACAAACGACGTCCGTAACCTCCGCTCCACATCCGGAGAGGCTGAAGTCTCTCGAGGCACATGTTCGTCCATGCGTCCAAGCCAAAACTATTTATTTCAATAGCTACTCCCTGCTGGGCTTGTGACGCGGGCCGTACACAGTGTTTTGCAGCCTCGCGAGTAAATGCCAACCTCCTTCGTTCTTCGTGTTTTGGACCCTTGATCTTCACCTGCACAGATGATACAGCTCGCGCATTCGAACGCAAGACGGACGGACGAGTTCACCGTGCACGTGAGCTTTTCCATTCTGCGAACGCACCACGGCCAAGATCATTGGCGTTTGCACGACTGGCTAGTTGTGCTGCGTGCGCTGCCTTAAATGTCAGATTGAGCTTCGTTTCAATGTCCTTCTGGTGTTTCTCTGCGGCCTGTCTGGATCCCGCGGCGACCGACTTGTCCAATATTGTTTTCGCGAGCTTCAATCCGTGCCATGCGGGCAAATAAAATGCTAAAACCCTGCCGAAAGCTGCGCTATCTTTCTTATCCTCATTGGATTGCTTGGAAGTAAGTGCCATCTTCTCATAGGAAAAACTCGACTCGAAGAAGTGTTAGCACGTGGAGATTGGCAGTGACGATTGTCCCTTACCGATTCTGACTTTTGCTGGTCAAGTGCAGAAGTTAACCGTGTGAAGTATGTAGCTACGTGTCCTTCTTCGTCTTTGCCTGCAAATTCATATTGTGCCCGTCGCGCTGCCAGCTCAAGTGCCACTCCGATGGTGAGAACATCAGCTCGAGGGTCTGAATCTGACACCGTCCGGCTCCCACAGTGCCCAGGCTTCTCCATCAGCTCGAGAACCGTTTGGATTTGCTTGAAGCCCTTATTCGTGCTCTTGCCCCATCCCGATCTCATAGCATTGCCACGGATTGACTGAATTACGGTGAATCGAAGGTCAGGATCTGCTAGCGAAAGTCCATTCTTTTCCACCTGCCACAAGCACTGAACGATGGTCGACACCTGGCCAGCTTCGCTTGCCTGTGTCACGACTTTGGTTAATGTAGATGTTGGCGTATTCGGGCGGGCGTGGTGCCAGCCTTCAAGAAGAGCTGGAAGATTTGCCCAGTCTTTGGACCCGTTGGCCATGTCCTTGAATTGTAAGAGAACTGTTTTTCGTGGCATGTCCTTTGTGATGTCCAGATGTGTAAGCCTTATTTCTTCCTCGCCAAAAGTGGCGAATACAGGATCACTCTCCAGCTGTGTTCTGGCCTTGGTTGATCGAACGAGCTTCGATTGGCTCTTGTTGAGGTATGATGGAAGGAAGACTTTAAAGCGGATGGACTCGAGGAGTGTGTCTAACTCTGGAGAGGATGTGGGCATGAATTTTGGGATGGCAGCTGGTAGCGGATTAGCAACTACACCTGTGAGCATGGAGAGTGACTGAAGAGGAAGAGGTACCATTTTGAACGGCTCGCGTTATGGAGAATTGGCGGGAAAATATACGCTGTTGCGGGCGCAATCCATCTTGACAGCTACGGAAAATCCACCGCGAGGTAATGCGAAGACCCATTGTGTCGCGCAAGATCAAGTCGAGATGCAACTGATGCAGGTGGGTTTCGAGGCAACGACGCCGACGAGCACTGCTCGATTGAGTAATCTCCAGAAATCTAGTTGGGCCCTGAAAGAATTGCGAGTCATGTCTCTCTTTCTATGTCTATATATATCAACACGACTCGGAGCAATCAGGTTCGCAAGACAACATTCCCAAACTGCCTGACCACAACAATTTGCCTATAATAAGTGATGACCATACGAACGAATCAGACCATACTGACCGCTGGGACTTCAATCCTCGTCTTTGTCGTGCCCTTTGAGAGAACTCAGCGTGGTAAGCTGAACTCTGATTTCTGTCTTCCTTCAAGATCGATTTCGATAAGTTCCTGGCGATTCCTTGGGACCAGACTGCCGGAAAATCAGGAACATTGATCACGAATCAGGCACTTTATACTTTATCCAATAGTTTGCCGGAGAGACCAGAATTGTATGCCCAGTGCGCATAGATCATCTTGCTTCCAGACCCGACAGGAAACTACGATGCACGTAGACAGCTGGGATGAACCGATCATACCCTATAGATAGATCGGACTTTCTAGACGATTACTAACACGGAGAACGAGGCACCTGAGCGGGAACCTTCGGGAGACCAACGTCGATGACCCGCTTGGAGCGATTCGAATACAGTAAATGGTCAGTACCACTTACAAACCACTTCACGATTTCATATCATCTCTCCTAATCATCATTGACCACAGACGTCCTGTGACTCTGGGATCATCAAATAGACATGATTCCAGGAACTATGATAAGATAGATACTGTATCAAGATCGATCTCGTTTCCGCGGACCGTTGATCATGCTATTCCGGTATGCATGATGCTTCGGTCAACGTGCCCTCAGGCAGGCGCAAGACACTGACAGCACAGATCATGAACCAATGCGAGTGTCTTTTCTCTTCGGCCCCATCTCGTTTGACCCGGAATCGGAATTCATGGCATTCAGCTCGTGTTGATTGACCCTTCTCGGCAGGCAGTAGAAGTGGCTTATCTCTGCCAACACCTTATTCCTACATTTTTTATCGTTACAAAAGAGTAAGAAATAGGAAACAGTGTCGTCTGTCGAAGGAAGTTGACGTTCAACGCACATCACGTCGCGGAGAATCGATTTCGGCCGTATAATGTTTCACGACTCACTAGAAGGACTTGTTGAAATCCCAGTCTTGCTATCAAGGATGCAACCCGCAGGCAAGTCTAGCCTATCTGATGCTTCAGAACTCGAGGGCCATACGAGCCCTACGGGTTTTGGGGTATGGCGTAAAAGTCCTGTTATCTGCCAAGCATGTGCTAATTTCTTGTCACTTGGTAGCAGGAGTCATACCTATTCACAATAACAAGAGTGACAATAACATGAGTGAAAATGAACTCATATAGCTGGAACCCCATTTTCTGCCTTTTCAACAAGCTATATGCCGTCCGCGCCAAGTATGGAAATCGCCAGACTTATACTATTTGTCAAAAAAATTCATGCGCCCTTTTTTTGCAAACCTTGCTCGGAGACTATTGCCTCATCATTGGAAGCTCACAAGCTGTCAAGGGAAGGCATATGATCAAATTCAAATCTAAATCTTTCCACTCGTCCACAGCCCTGCATTTACTACACTCGATTCTCACTGACAAGTTGACTCGTTCATGCAAGCGCATGGACAAGCCAATCGATATCTGATCACTTGATCATTTTTAGCGGATGTCCATAGCTTGGGCTCTGTCGACGCTGTTGGTGGAAGATGTAGAGTCTGATACTTGCTGCTAGAGTTAAGGGTGTTTGGCGTATGTTGCCATAGCTTCCCTCCCGAGAGCTATCTATTTGCAATTGTAGCAATTGCAAAAAATTTAAAGCATAGGAGTGTAGGAATACGCTTGCAAGGATAAAAAGGAAATCGTCATCACATCTGGACCAGGGCTATCTATGGATTCTTGAGTCTTGGCCGCGATTTAGAAGCCGGCCATTATCCAACCATTGAAGACGTGGGAACTTTAACAGGACTCAATTTAGTCCTGCCTGAGGCAGCAGATTTGAAGACACTCGAAAATTTCCATCCGGCCGCTTTCTGTTCATTGGGGAAACAGCCGTCAATGGCAAGCTATGTTTTGGAAGCCCGATTGAAAAGCGTCATTTTCAGATGCAACCTGAGGTTAAGCTGCATCAACTTAAGATCGCTGGGAATTCTAAACAATCTCATATATCTCCTAAGTAAAATATTCCTGTTCTCAACTCGGTTGATCATGTTGTTCGTTGCCAGAAGTGATTCGGAGTCAAGCCCCATACCGCTGCCTTCCAAGTCATTTACCTACCAAACAAATGCGAAATATCCTTCAGTCTTTCTGAAAAATGATTGACCAGGACTGAGATTTTGGGTTACTGTTACATTATCACCACAGAATCCATGTTCTCGAGGCCTGATAGATCCTGTGACTTGATAGCGACTTGTTGGTCACATACAAGGCTGCCTGTGAGGCTCAAAAAGCCCCACGGCTTGGACCCTTGTGATCGCTCACTTCACGCTCCACGACTCGCGACTTCCACTTTCACTTTCCAATCAAAGCAAGCAATTGATTGAAACCTCACTCAGTACGTGTAATCTCTCCATTCTTCAGCTAATCTTGCCTTCAGATAACTGGCTCCTATGTCTAGAACCTACTGCTCTCTCGCTCACTGCTGCTTGCGCTAACTTTCCATCCATCTTGCTGCTTTCGCATAACCTTGCCATGAACCTGAACTGACTGCGATCATAACAGTATTACAAGGAATTCGATCCATCCACCATCTCTGCACCGCCGCAACCTCACCACACTGGGTCAATTGACCTCCAATTCCCTCCATCATGTCTACCATCCCCCACGGCTTGAACAAAAGCTCCAATCCGCCAATTATCCCCAAGTCCTTCGATGCCAATCAACCTGAAGTTATCACACTTCACCCATTCAGCAGCAACAACATCAGCACAAAGTCGGCTCAGCCGGAGGAGGATGCGTCGGTAGAGGAACGCCTGACTCGTCTAAGGAAACACTATGAGAACCATGGCATGCGACGATTCTGCGAGGGTGTGATGCTGTGCCATGAGAACAGCCATCCACACGTCTTGCTCCTACAGATTGCGAATTCCTTCCACAAGCTGTACGCTTTTGCAACTCTAGAGGAAGTAGTAGTACACTGACAATATCCACAGGCCGGGAGGATGGCTCAAGCCCGAAGAGGACGAAATCGAAGGATTCCAGCGTGTACTGGACGAGCTCTTCGAACCTGATAGCTCGGCCGGATCGAACAATACAAAGTGGGAGATTGGCGATGCATGCGGCTCATGGTGGAGAGTGAACTTCGAGACACAGCTCTATCCATATCTGCCAACACACGTCACGAGACCGAAGGAGTGCAAGAAGATGTACATTATCCCACTGCCTCAGAAAGACAGTGAGTCCTACCAACACGAATGGCGCTGTCCTCTCGTGTCAAATCCAATGTCATGGCTGGAAACAGAGGCCCTTTAGTCGAGATCGACATCGCTGAATTTCTGACCATTTATTCGCGAGAATGGCCAAATATTGGGCGGCATCGATCTCAAACTGAAGACACTTCAGTAGTCTTAGCGATAAGAAGGACAGACAAGTATCGGCAGCCTGTCTATCTGTATGGTCTTGCTAACCTCATTGCCACACAGAAGTTATTGCGGTCCCCAAAAACCTCAAGTTTCTAGCGGTACCTCTTTACGAGCTCTACGAAAATGCATCAGCATTTGGACCTCAACTAGCCGCCCTTCCTCACTACCTCGCACGTTACCGGTTCCAATATGTCGACGATAATGGAAACGTTCTTGCGGTCACCCCTGGCCCAGCTCCGGAAACCGACGCTCGAACGACGCTAAACGATCCTCGTTTCGTTGACCAGGCAGCAGCTACAAACGGAGATGCGAATGGCCATAGTGGAAATATGAACCAGGCAGATGGTGGAGATGTCGAGATGCCAGAGTCGACTTGAAGGGTACGGCACAGGTATTGCAAATGAGTTCTGTTCTGACACAGACGCTCAACTCAGTCTTGGCGATTTGGCAATGAGCTTCGAGGATTTCTGGCATGAAGGGGAAGAGAACCCAATCAGCAGGGCGTCCTCGCGCAGGTCTTTGATTTTTTCTGACGCAGACAGCATGGCAAAAAGCTTCTGGCGATCGGCGGCCATCATGAAGTCTCAGGATGATATGCGCAGTAAAGGTACGATACCTAGGCTCTCGGGACTTTAAGGTGCCCTTTTTAGATACTATCAATCAGTGGAAATGCCGTCCACACAACTCGTTTTGAGTCTGCGAGTCGTCCTTAGGTAGACCAGAAACCCAGAGTTTTGTCGACCGACAATTGGAAAGAAGTGACTCCTGTCTCGAAATGAAAGAATAGGACATCAAATATCTACGTGGTTGCGTTTTTGTTGCCAAAGTCGGACTCAGACTTTAAGTGAAGCTTCGACCAATGAAAATAAAGACGCAAGCTCCGCCTTTGAACCTTGGATCTTGACATCCGCGGCCCTTTCTTCACGTCGATCATGGCATTATCTTGACTACACTGCAAACATGACCTTGAACAACTCCGCATTGCCAGCTAAACAATCGCAATTACGTATCTTTGAATCCCCGGGTTGCTGATTGAGAATCGCCAACGCAGTTATACGCATATATCCCAGGTGTTGGAACGAGTAGAAAGTCGCAACGCCTGGACTCACTCCGAAGCAACAGCAACACTGCATCAAGACGAGTTCTCGAACGTGACACCCATCGTAATCTTCAAATCTTTCAACCTCGAAGCTTCTTCCAATAACCCCAAAATCGCCCTTCGTTTTCCCGAACTCCTTACAGTCGCTTGCAAAAATGCTGCTCCTAGGCCTGACCGGGTCCATCGCAACCGGCAAATCAACAGTGTCAAATATCCTCCGCGCACCACCTTACAACTACCCCATTATCGATGCCGATGTTATTGCGAGACAGGTCGTGGAGCCGGGACAACCGGCTTATGAAAAGATTGTCAAGTATTTTTTGCCGACGACGCCGGACTTGTTAGTTCCCGTTGACGATGAGGCTTGTGGGGGCCTCGAGAAGGGGAAAGAGGGGAAAGGACGGCCTCTGAATAGACCAGCTTTGGGGAAGAGGGTATTTGGGATGGAGGCTGAGAGAGTGAAGGATAGGAATGTGTTGAATGGGATTGTGCATCCGGCCGTTAGAGGCGAGATGAGGCGGTTAATGGTATACACATCCCTCCTCCCCTCTCGTCCCTCCTTCTGTACGATGTTGGCTAATCTGTGTACGCGTCTTTATTAGCTCAAGCACTTTCTATCAGGCCACCGCATAATAATCCTCGATATCCCTCTCCTTTTCGAATCCGGCTGGGAACGCTTCTGCGGCACCGTCCTCGTCGTCTCCGTCACCGACCCCCAAATCCAGATCCAACGTCTCCGGTCCCGCGACTCACATTTATCACAAGAAGATGCGCAGAACCGCGTTTCGTCACAACGGGATGTTAGAGAGAAGGCGAGGCAGGCACTAGCGCGGGGAGAGGGTAGGGGTGTGGTGGTGTTGAATGATGGGGACAAGGAAGATCTAAAGAGGGAGATTGCTAGGGTTATGAGTGAGGTTGAGAGGGGGAGTCCGAGGTGGTGGGCTTTGCTTTGTTTGGTTGTTCCGCCTGTGGGGATGATGGCAGCGGCTTGGACGGTTTGGAGGAATTGGAGGGCGCAGGTTGAGTGGACAGAGACCATGAAGAGGGAGAAGGCGAAGCTGTGAGGTTTGTATTGATACTGATGATGATACTGGTGTGATGAAATGAGTAATGAGTTGATGGTAACCCACGTCCGTGGTTGGAGACGCGATTGATACTAATCGAATCATTATAAACACCAACGACGGATGACGGCCCAGAGAACCCTCGAGACCATTCACTAAGCCCTTGATTACAAGGACCCATTACCTGCCTATGGACGAAGAGTCTCCCCCATCGCCCTTCTTTCGGTCTTTCCACATCATCCTCTGATGTGTACTTCCGATCGAAAGAAAATCTATAGTAATCCATCCTGCCCAGGTCAGGTTGGACCGATGTGATGCAATCAATTCGAAATTGCCGAATGGTTTTAACCAATTCAAACTGGCCGCTTTGCATTTTGGTGGTATCCTAAGTTGTCCCCTCAACCTTCCCATGGATTTTCGTGACTGTTTTGGATACAGAAATGTTCTCGAGCAGAGTAAGGTGGGTGATTGTGAAGCCGTAGTTGCGAGAAGAGATTTGAGTCAGAGCTTTGTCTTCGAAAGCATAATCGTCGTCAAGGACTGTGAGAATCGACTGCACTGGCTGATGCTAGTGCAGATGGTTGTCACTGTCCTTGTCGGTTGTAATGTTCTTCCAGATGAAGTCATTGTTGATGGTGTGGAGGTGAAGAGGCCACTTGGAGGGTGAAGGGTCAGTCGAGATCTCTGGGACAACGTGTCCCTTTGTTCCTCAACGACCAATGCGAATGCGGTTGCTGGACTGATGGTGGTCGGTGGTTGCGTAAACAAGCTGGTAAAAATGAACAAATCAGGAGAGGGTCAAAAAGGAGTGGAAGGGTTGACATTGGTAATGAGTAATGAGATCAATCAGAGGTTTGCAACACACAGCAAAGTCAAGGATTGGTGGTGGTGAAGGGTAGGGCGACATCAAGAGTGAGAGTGATTAGGATTGAAGATAGTGAAGGTCCCTGATAACAACACGAGTGACGGAGACGATCAGTGCGGTGAGATTGGCATGAGAGGAAGAGACGGTGCGAAGATAACGTCGTGGTGGTGGTGAGAGTGGTAAGTGACAAACGAGAGGGAACTGGCCGGCTGTGGATCGTAACACCACGATCAAAGTCGACGACGGCATAGCTGACGAGATGAATTAGATGAAGGTCAAGGCAATTGACTACGAGGCCCAGAAATGATCATAAGCAGCTAACAGTCACCATCGAGACGACCACGAGCCTCATATCAAACCCCAAAAGAACCCACCTCACGCGAGCCCAGGCTCGAACCTACGTCCTCATTCTTACAGAAGCCACACACAGCCCCTACACATCAATATAACCGCACACCCCGCAAAAACTGTAAACCAACTCCACAGATGGCTTATGTATAAGCTCGATCGCTTGCGATCTTGCGAAATCATAACGGGGCTCCAAGTCCTCGGCTTATCCGCTCCTTCATCGTACAGGCAACTGACCGTCCCTGTGCGATGTCTGAAGTAGCGTGGATCTATCTTAGGGGTCTTGGTCCCCACGCAGTTACGGCTGTAGACTGGTAGGTTTTCGCATTGGCATCTGTGGTACGGTTTATACGGGCCGCACCCGGCAGACAATTCGCGGTTTTTTTTGCCCTTTTTGTGGAAGGGGTGGGATTGGGTGTTATTGTTGGTAGTGGCTGTATCCCTTGGGCTTTTGACAAAGTGATGTTGATTCTTTTGGTGTTGAGTATGTGAGATTGAAGTTGATCAATATCATATTTCGTGTAAGCGACTCTCGTTTCATTTTTGTATAGCATGAGCTGTGGTGTCTCAGTTTCAGGTGTTCGGGGACGCGGTTATCTCGATCTTGATACTGTGCATTAGAGAGAGCCGCATCATTCACGACAAAATCTTCAACTCATCGTCTCTCTCTTGCATGTGGGACATTGCGGCTGATCTGTTTCTGGTATTTCACCGACCATGGAGGCTTTCAAGACTCGGGAAAAGACAGAAACTTGCCAGCAAGGATTCTGTTGGATATGATATGATCAGCACGACTGTGGTGTATTCTTGGAAGTTGGAGTTGGAATCCAGGTCAGTCGAGCAAGTCACGTCTTCGGCAGGCAAGGACGACCAGATCCGCTGTTAAACAACATCACGGACGGCCATGAGACATGAGATACAACACCTCATTCCAATCGCCTCGACCCGGCACTTTGTTCTCGATCTCCATGTTCCGACTAGACCTATAGAGTCAGAATGGCCTCGACAACGGACTCCGATGTTTGCGTGGATCCCGATTTTGTTGCCCTTCGCAACGATCGAGGCGTTCCCAGAGGACAGGAACTCCCGACACTGTCAGTAGGGAAAGAGGCCGATGGTCGCCCATCTTTGAAAAAGTCTGGCGTCCATGTCCGCTTCGAAGAAGAACCTATCACGGCCAAGTACTCCGAGGCAGCAAGCATGAGTTCTACCACAGGCTCTTCCATCTATATTGACCCCATCGGCTTTTTGGGTCCTCTAGCTCGTCCAGTGCTCAACCACACCACTACTGCCACTGACATCGGTCCCGATTCACCCAAATCACACCCTCATCGATCGGGCCCTTCCATTTCCACCTTTTCATACCACCACGACGAAGACGGCACCGCGCACAGCGCTGACAACGCCAATCCGTGGAATTATCCCAAATTTCTCCCATCAACAGCTCAAGCAGCAATGAACGCCATCGAAGCCGACGCCCATGGCCGCGCCTTGACAAAGCGCCAACTCGGTGCCATTCGGAAGATTGTTTGTCGCCCACTTCAACTTGAGGCCGAAGGACAGAGCAAACCCATTCGACCGCCATCACATCGACTCGTTCTGGATATTGCGCCACTGGGTTCCAACTATGCCCCGAGTGAGGTGTCTGGAAATCCGAGCCATCAGAAGGCCAAATCCGCGTGGGATTATCCAAAGCTCGAGACGTGTCCGCCAAAGCCAGCGAGCAGGCCCAGCTTCAGCGAGAAGCGGAAGAGCAAGGTTCGTAAGCCGGAGAGTGTGGTGGATGTCATGCCAGACTTCCTTGGTGGATTTGGAGATCTTGAGTCAAATCATTCTGAACCAGTAGTAATCATCGAACCTGCGCCAAAGACTCGGAAGAAGCAGAAGGGCAAGACAGACAGACAGAACGGGGGACAAAATAATCAGCAAGCTCAGAAGAATGCCAAGCAGTCGGAGAAGCAGTCTAAGAAGCAAGCAGAACAAGAGCCGCTGGAGGAGGAATTTCATGCGTCCAAGTTGTACGGCGGCTACAATGGAGGCGCCTCGACCGACCGAGCGCGACTGCCGACCGAGCTCGATGTACAGTCAAGCCCAACGCCTTCCTCCAAAGTTGCAGGGTGGGATATAGATGTTCACATCGCACCACCATCGGAACCGAGGATGGGAGGATTATCACGTTCAAAACAAAGTAGCCATCACAGTTCAAGGAAATCAGTCTCGATACAAGCCGACCAAGAGGACGACTGGGGTGCGCCAGAGCTACCCAAAGAAACAGGGTCCAATCGAGAGTCGAAAGGTTCGCGACAATCAAGACACAGTCATCACGGTTCATCAAAGTCAGAAATTTCACGCTCACGCCAAAGTCTTCCTGGATCGAAGAATATACAGAGCTCACGACACTCGAATCGCAGTCACCACGAATCCAACAAGGCGCTCTCGGCAGCAGCAGGATTGGTGGCCTGGGGAGAGGCTGAGGGCATTGCTGGCGCAGGCGCGGAAATGTGGGCTAATAATCCAGCCGCAAGTATTCATGAATCTCAGAAAGATAGTGATCGCCACTCGAAAAAGACTACTTCCAGGCATAGTAGCTCGAGGAGAAGCAATATGTTTGCCGTTGAGTTACCATTGGACACCATTTTTGAAGATGCGCCGTTGGAGAGCGTGCGACGAAGTTCTTCCAAATGCAGTCAAGCTGCAAAGGGTGATGGACGGCTATCTAAATTCAATGAAGAGTTTGATGAAATTGACTTGAATGAAAAGCCGGCATCGCGAGACCAATCTGGCTCCAAAAGGAGCGACGATCGTCAATCGAGGTCCGGCGACATTGTGGATGATTGGGACATGGCCGAAAAGCCAGCTTCTAAACATGGCTCTGCTTCGAGGCGAAGCGAAAGTCATCGTTTAAGGTCTGGGGAACATGTGGATGACTGTGAGACGAATGACAAGTCGGCATCAAGACAAGGATCGAAACGAAGCGGAAGCCATCGGTCAAGAACTGGTGATGGGGTGGATGGTTGGGATCAGCCAGAAAAGTCGAGTGCAAAGCAAGGCTCTCATCGAAGCGATAGCCGACACAGCGAAGCAGTCGATGGCTGGGATCATACGGAGATATCGGTGTCAAGACAAGGCTCCCATTCGAAGAGCGGAGGATGGCAGTCGAGACAGAGCGAGACAGCAGATGCTTGGGACCAGCCGGAGAAGTTGTCGTCGAAGCATGGCTCGAAGAGTAGCAGCAGACCTTCAAAGCACAACAAGGATGACGTTGGTGGTGCTTGGGATACTAACGACCACGTTGTTTCTAGGCTAGCTTCTGCGAATCGCGGCTCGCAGGCCGGCTGGGACACAAGGACTTCATCAGATATACATAGCCATGCGGACAAGGGCTGGGAAGAAGACGGCTCAGCTCTCTCAAAGCACGGACACGGATCACGATCACCTCGCACTGAGAGCCGTATATCCTCTTCTCAATCGAAAACCTGCGTAAAACAAGTAGATGGAAGAAAGCCACGACACCAGTTACATCGGTCTGGCTCCGGCTCCCAAGAAGCCTCTAGCAATCCGAGAGTATCAATATCGCGCTCTCCTTCAAAGAAAGGCACAATAGCAGGCTCCTACATCGCTCCAATAGTCGAAGATGACCCAGAAAACTGGCATGGCTGGGATGTGGATGGTAAAAAGTTGAGAAGCATATCGCGCTCACACAAATCCCAATCAGAAGCTGCGGTTGATCAGTGGATCCAAGGCTCGATGAATGCGGGCTCGTTCAAGGCAGGCTCAGCCAAGGGACACAACTCCCCGGCCGTGGCGTTGAGTATAGGCAGTACAGCCACCAGTACGACATCAATCGATCCTTATGCGCCAAGCTTGAGGAATGATCCGATCGAGTCATGGGGAGCAGGGAAAGTCCCTAGAGACTCTAGTGTTGGTACGAGATTTGGACACGCTTCTCCAGTTAGAAGTGGGTTTGATGCGCCACCTGGTTCTGCTGCTGGTTGGTCACAGTCTGGAAGAGTGGAAGGTGAAGCTGGAATGGGCAGCCGGGCCAGTGGATCTAGACTGTCGTCCAGAGAGATGAGAGAGGCGGCTGAGCAGGGTGGATGGGATACTCAGACCTCTGGTGCTTCGCGGCAATCTTCTCGTCGTCATAGGTCGCCTATAGAGGCACAAATTGGAGGTGGATGGGATACTCAGACTTCTTCATCACTCGACGTTTCAGGGGTATCATCTCGTCGCGTTTCCTGTCATCAAGAAGAGCCTTCTTCACGAGAAGCCTCAAAGGTCTCCTCTCGGCGCAGTTCTGGTCATCAAGAAGGCCCAGAGAATTGGTCTCATTCTGGCCGACTCGAAGGCAAAACCGGAAAAGACAGTTACCAATCTTCTCGCCAAAGCTCTCGCCAGAGTTCTCGCCAACACGAAGCTGCACCCGTGGATGACGCTGGTTGGAACACTCAAACTTCCTCCCCCCAAGAACATGACTCTCGCGTTTCGAAGCGCAGTAGTTCTATACGTCAGTATGTGAGTCCGGCATTTGACGAAGATGCTCAAGGTGGTGGTTGGGAAAATTCCGGTCAGTCTTCGCATCATTCTGCAGGCTCGAACAAGTCGAGTGCGAGTGTCGCTCAAGATGATGGCGGCTGGGGCGATTTGGAGCCGCAAGGTGACTGGGACGGTGTTGCTGGTGCGCCACAAGACGATGAAGGGGGATGGGGAGGTGGTAATGGGCATGCTCGTGGTGCTGAACGATATTCCAGTCTGTCCAGAAAGTCTGGATCGAGAGCATCTAGGGGATCGAAGAAGGGGGGTGACAATTCTGAAAGTTTCTTCTAGACGCTATGCGGAGGTATCATGAGCGAATTGTTTATGTGGTGTGTTATATATCGAGTTTATACATATCTATACTTAGTATGAAGAAGTTGTGATGTGAGAATTGGTGATTGTTGTCGTTGATGGATGAGATGATCGGCGCGAGGTTGATATGGAAGAGCCTCAAACGCGAAACCTCCGCATTCGCCCCTACGAACGCGGGCAGACGCAGACCTGGAACGCACAATCTCAGAATCCCATCGTCCCGGAATTCTTTAGCACTGTGCCCCCATCGACAAACGCGACCGGACTTTGCGTGCATGTCATTGCGTCGAATTGGCGCACATGGCCTAATATCCCGATCGGCTACACGAGACCAGACTCGTGCATCTATTACCGGTGCATTGCCCAGCTCTTTGTTACCCAGACCTACCATAAGACGTTTGTCTTGGCCACAGGCTCACCTTCCTCATCCTCATCTTTCGCCACGATTACTTTACACGGGCACCACTCCGCCGGCTATAACTAGAGCCCAACAGCACACTCCTCCTCACTACTTGCGCCAACGACGGCGACATCTCTCAACTCAGACGCGCCTCCTGACTTCAACACCTGCCATGGCCTCCAATACAATGGCCGAGCCACTGAACAATCGAGCGGCTCCCCTGGAGCGTGTTGCCGACAATATGGAGAAGCCTGTGCTGGACAACCGGTCATACCGCGTTGTGAAGCTTGCCAATGAACTCGAAGCGCTTCTGATTCACGATCCCGAGACAGACAAGGCTAGCGGAGCGTTGGATGTGAATGTTGGGTCTTTCAGCGATACAAGTGACATGCCCGGGTTGGCGCATGCGGTTGAGCACATGTTGTTCATGGGCACTGAAAAGGTATGTGATTTCAGCTGTCAGGCTGTCAATCCTTCTCTCTAACCCACGTCCGTCACCGAGCATACCTATCATTTCAGACTATGCCAAATTCAGATCGAGGTAGATGAACTTCTAGCAATATCGAAGACAGATTGCCAGAGATGTATCTGCATTGATCTCGAGCTGGGAAGTTGTGTACAAAGCAAGCTTTGGCTTTCCTATCGGATTGGCAGAGGGAATAGAACCACCGAGCCGGTGCCTCCGTGGCGAAGAGAGACATGCACTGACGATTTTGCTTCAGTACCCAAAAGAAAACGCCTACAATCAATACCTCTCCTCGAACTCTGGCTCCTCGAACGCATACACGGCTTCCACCAGCACGAATTATTACTTTGAGGTTGCTGCCTCTTCAACCCCGTCCAAATCCTCCGCAACAGTTACCACGGAAGACCTTACACATAAGTCTACATCGCCATTATATGGTGCCCTAGATCGCTTTGCACAGTTCTTTGTAGCTCCTTTGTTTTTAGAGGATACGCTCGACCGTGAGCTCAAAGCCGTGGATTCCGAGAACAAGAAGAACTTGCAGAGCGACACTTGGCGTTTACATCAATTAAGCAAATCCCTCGCGAACCCTGAACATCCATACTGCCACTTCTCGACCGGAAATTACAAAACATTGAAGGAAGACCCCGAGGCACGAGGTGTTCGCATCCGTGACGAATTCATTGGCTTCTATCAAAAGCACTACTCGGCAAATCGCATGAAGCTGGTTGTTCTAGGCAGAGAGAGCTTAGATCGACTGGAGGGCTGGGTGGAAGAGTTGTTCTCTCCAGTCGTGAACAAAAACCTTGAGCGAAACCGCTGGGATGACGTTTCTCCTCTTACTGAAAATGAGCTATTGATGCAAATATTTGCGAAGCCGGTCGTGGACACTCGAAGCATCGATTTCAACTTTCAATATCCTGACGAAGAGGCCTTATTTGAGGCTCAGCCTAGCAGATATCTATCGCATCTGATTGGCCACGAAGGACCAGGAAGCATTTTGGCCTACTTGAAGAACAAGGGCTGGGCAAGTTCATTGGGGGCAGGAGGGTCACCTCTTTGTCCTGGATCGTCTTTCTTCAGCATCTCGGTTCGTCCCACAGAGGATGGTCTAAAACATTACCAAGAAATCGTGGAAGTCGTTTTCCAATACATTGCCATGCTGAAGGAAACACCACCTCAACAATGGATATTCGAAGAACTAAAACGCATGAGTGAGGTCGACTTCCGGTTCAAACAGAAGAGCGCCGCAAGCAAGACCACAAGTGCGCTCAGCTCGGTAATGCAGAAACCGTACCCAAGAGACTGTCTGCTGAGCGGCCCGGGTTTACTGAGAACATTCGCACCAGAAGCCATCAGAAACGGACTGGCAGCGCTGAACTCCGAGAACTTTCGCCTCACAGTTGTCAGCCAAAACTTCCCAGGAGACTGGGATAAGTCTGAGAAATGGTATGGTACGCAATACAAGTATGAGAGGATCCCGCAGGATTTTATGCAGCGTATTCGTAGCGCCAGCAAAGCCACTGCAGACCAACGCCCGAGCGAGCTTCATCTACCGCACAAGAACGAATTCTTACCTTCACGACTAGACGTTGAACGCAAAGAAGTCAGCGACCCGCTCAACTTTCCCAAATTGGTTCGTAATGATGACCATGTACGCACTTGGTATAAAAAAGATGACCGCTTCTGGGTTCCAAAAGCCAATCTTCACATTACCTTGCGCTCTCCACTGGCAGGCATGACGCCGCACACAGGCGCCATGTCACAGATCTATACTGCACTCGTGCAAGATGCCCTGAACGAATACGCATATGACGCAGAAATATCAGGTCTCGATTACTCTGTGGGCACCCATTCGATTGGGCTCGACCTTTCCCTTTCAGGATACAATGACAAGATGGTTGTTCTTCTCGAAAAGGTTCTCAAAGGTATGAGGGATCTGGAAATCAAGCCGGATCGTTTCGCCATTATCAAGGAACGTTTGATGCGTACTTACAAGTGAGTTTCAAAGTTTGCATATTGAGATCGTGTCTAATGACACAAATCCCTATAGGAACTGGCACTTTCAACAACCATATCAACAGGTCGGGACGTTCACAAGATGGCTTGCCAGTGATAAAGGCTGGTCATACGAGCAATACGAAGCAGAGTTGCCACACATCACTGAACAGGACGTTCGCATCTTCTTCCCACAATTGCTCCATCAGCTTCACATTGAAGTATTGGCACACGGAAACCTATACAGAGAAGATGCACTAAGGTTCACCGATTTGATAGACTCCACTCTTCGTCCACGGAAACTTCCTCAATCGCAGTGGCCCATTCGGCGCTCACTTCTATTTCCACCGGGATCAAATCATCTATATGAACGGATGCTGAAGGATCCCGCCAATATCAACCACTGTATTGAGTATCTCTTACATATTGGTAATAATCAAGACAGGGTGATTCGCGCCACGACCATGCTATTTGCTTCCATCGCCGACGAGCCATGTTTCGATCAGCTTAGGACCAAAGAGCAGCTCGGTTACGTCGTCTTCAGCGGTGCAAGTATACACAACACCACGATTGGCTACCGAATTCTCATTCAGAGTGAGAAAACGCCTAAATATTTAGAATCCAGAATCGATGCATTCTTTGGGAGCTTCAGAAAGCAGTTGGAAGAGATGCCTGAGGAACAGTTCAGCAAATACAAAATTTCTCTGATCAACAAGCGATCAGAGAGGCTGAAGAACCTCACTTCAGAGACATCACGGTTCTGGAGTCACATCCTCGCTGAGTCCTACGACTTTGAGCAAGGTGAGAGATGCGCGCGTATCTGCTAAAAATTTACAAAGTTAACCTGCTCGTGCCTAGTTGAGCATGACGTACATCATATCGAGCGGCTGAATAAGGAAGACCTCATCAAGTTCTTCGATCATTACATCTCACCAGCCTCCCAAGACCGCGCCAAGCTAGCCATTCATCTTGTCGCTCAAGGTGCACCATCAACTGTGATAGAATCTGCTCCTGCCGGCGCCAAAAACGATTTGATGTTGGAGGCCCTGACCACGCTGTTCAAAGCTCACAGCATCGACACTGACATGGAAAAGCTGGGCGCACATCTCGAACAACTCACCATCTCGGCGGATAACCCTGCTCCACTCGCTGATGCTGTGTTGAATTACTTAATCAAGGACGCCAACGTGCCTGAGGCTACAGCAAAGACGGTGGTACAGGGGCTTACCGGAGCCGATGATGCAGAAAGAATTGAAGTCAAGGCGGCGGGACGTTCCGATGCACCCACGATAATCGAAGACGTCCACGCGTTCAAAGCTAGCCTCGGTGTCAGCCGGGGGCCGCAAGCAGTCAAAGATTTGAGCGAATTTGAAGACCTTGAGGCGAAACTGTGAAAGATCACACTTCTGCGGGAAGCGGCAAAGCCCCGCTTTGTCGGATAGTTCCCATTGGCCGTTGGACACAATCTGGTTAGTGTTTTGAAACACTGTGTTGCAATAATGCAGCATTAACCCGCTGTCAGAATTGACACCCTGGTGCTCTTCAGCGGCAAGCGGCGCCGTAAATCGTCCAATATACGTTCTTTTGTGCGCTGCTTCCTCCTCGTCAAATTGTTGTTGCTTGTGAGGTTTATGCGCCCATGGCACTCGCAGATAAATAACCGCGATATGCAGGCCTGATATTAATAAGAGCAGGTTTGCTGTGAGACTGTATAATCGATAGTGCAGGATCTTTGAGCTGACAAGTATAGGGATCCTTCCATCCCGTGGATCCTGCCAATTAACGGCCAACACTCTGGCTGTCAGTTCCTGGGATGAGGTCGATTCTTATAAGTTCGTGAGTTCAAACATTGTCGTTACCGCACTTTTTCTTGCGCCCTGCTGCTATGCTTTATTCAATTGAGCATTTATTCCATTCGCGCACTCGTGAACTGCCACCGCCTTTGACGGAATTCCACCAATTAGGATTTTTGTCCGGACAAAGCGACGAAACATCAGCTCAATGGGCAATGTTGATCCCCCAGGCCACCGGGCATTTTGTCATTTGTAGTCCGATTCGTGGCCCAGATATTCCTTCACAGGCCTTGGAGACGCATTTTGCTGAAACGACTTGAATGGGTTTTCAAGCGTTTGTTCCGCTCCAAAACGCAGTAGACGCACTTCGTGTGCAGCAAGCACAGGAAGGATTTCCATGAGGAACAACAATGTTGCCCCGCTCATGCAGGGGGAAAAGGATACAAAATCTGATCGTTGAAGAAAAATATACTTGACGCTCGATCCCTGGGTCATACTATATGTACGCAGTAGGTACATACGCGTTAAAGGGGCTTTAGAAGCGATGACGGAGTACCATCCGGGTTACTGTTCCGTCGACTTTTGTCTGCGCAGTAACTTCTGGCAAGGGACAAATTGTGCTACCCTCGACACATCAAAGACGCGGGGAAATTGTGGTGTCGCGCTGCAAAGCCAGGTGAAAACGATCCATTGGTGGTCGCTACCAGGCTGAGGCTGGCGTTGTTTCGAGTAAACGTGACACGGGCATCCAGAGTTTGTTTCGTCCCTTCCTCGGTGCGCGTATCCCAGTCGCACCTCACTAACTCTATTGGTCCAGGACAGTCGGCGCCTAATGTGCGGGTACCTGCCCAAACTAAAGCTCATCTATTTGGAAACTTTCAGACAGAGTTATAGTTATAAGCTGGGAGATACCTCGCAGCATGCAGACTTCCGGTCGACAGCGATACACCTACAGGGGTTTTACACAAGGAGTCCGAGGCAGAATCAATATCGATGCTGTGAGGCGCTGGCTAGTGACGACGTCGGCGCAAATTCTGCTCATTTCGCCTGTATGGGCAATTATTGGGTGACAAGGCAGTCCTTCATTCATTGCGCACTTGCTTCATATACTTTGCAGGAGAGCATCTACCTGTGCCCCTCCCTACCTATTGCTGCCCTATCCCCCAAGTTTCATTCATTTCCTGTCAAGTCTCATCGTTAAGTCTCTGTCATAGCAATCTCTCAACCATTCCATTCACTCATTCAAATTGGTTTTCAAATCCCACTCCTTCCATTAGACCGGTGTAGAGTGAGCGACGCACAAGCGTGTCCTTTGTGACAATGGTTCGTTACGTCCTTGTAGCAGGTTTCTACGCTGCGGCGGTGCTGTCTGCGCCTGCGCCGGGGCAAGATGCCATTGCTGCTCCAGCTGGCTGGAGTGATGGACCTGCCCCCTCTGGCTCATCTCTGTTTGGCTGGGCCAGACCAAAGAACAACAAGCCTGATTCAACGGCCAATGTCCCTGATGCGGATCCTCCCTCTTCACTTTACGCACCGGCAGGTGGTTTGAGGGACTGGGGTAGTCTTCTAGGGGGAAGCAGAGGGGACCGAAACGGGAAGGGGTCAGGAGCTGGGACTGGTGCTCCTCCAGCTCCGCCATCGAGAGATTGGGGAAGCCTTTTTGGAGGAGGAAGTAGAGCTGGATCAGAATCTAGTGCACAGCCGAAAGCATATGGGGGACTGTTCGGTGGTGGAGGCAGGCCGTCATCTTTCGGGTCGTCTTCATCCTTCGGGTCGTCGTCATCTTTCGGGTCTTCATCGGGTGGAACTGGATTTGGATGGGGAAGACCACAAGCACAAAAACCGAAGCCGGAGTGGAAACCAAACGATGATGCTTGGCCGCAAGAACACGAACCCAAGCCTGCCCCACAGGCTCCGAAACCGAAGCCAGATTGGAAGTCATCAGAGGATGCTTGGCCAAGCCCACCGAAACCTACCAAACCTGAACCCGCCAAACCTGAACCTGCTCAACCGAACCCGGAGGCCGCCGTACCAGAACCTATGCCTGTCGCTGAGCAAGCACCAAAGCCCGAACCTGCACAACCTGTTCCTGAAGTTGCAGCCCCGGCGCCAGCACAACCAGCTCCAGAAACGGCTGCGCCAGAGCCCGCTCCAATTGTCCCTGAAGTCGCTAAACCAGAGCCCAAGCCAGCTCCCAAGCCCGAACCAAAGCCAGTTGCTAAACCGGAGCCCAAACCAGAGCCCAAACCAGAGCCTGCAACACCTGATTCTGAGGTCAGTAAACCAGAGCCGAAGCCCGCGCCCCAACCTGAACCAACGCCTGTCCCTGAGGTTGCCAAGCCAGAGCCAAAGCCAGTCCCCGAGGTTGCTAAACCAGAGCCAAAGCCAATTCCTGACGTTGCCAAACCAGAGCCAAAGCCAGTCCCTGAGGTCGCTAAACCAGATCCAAAGCCAGCCCCTGAGGTTGCTACACTAGAGCCAAAGCCTGTCCCCGCGGCCGCCAAACCGGAACCAAAACCAGCTCCTAAGCCTGACACGGCCGAAGTCGCAGAGGAGACCGACGCAGAACAACAAAACGTTTGTGGAGCAAGAAGATACAACAAAGTTGTCGACATCGAATCAGTCCGCCGAAAACTGTGGCAACCCGCTGTTGGTGCCAAGTGGCAAATCATCCTTGACGGCGTTCCTGACACCAAAGGTCCCATGGAACCCAAGGAAGCCACAGTCTGGGACATTGACGCCTGGGACGCCCGCCCCTCCGACATTTGCGAAGCCAAGAAGAAGGGCAAAAAAGTCATTTGTTACTTCTCTGCTGGAACGAGTGAGACTTGGAGGCCAGACAACGATTTGATTGCCCCTTACAACATTGGGAAAATTTGTGCAGATACAGAG
The DNA here is from genome assembly GCA_003693225.1 of Venturia aucupariae. NCBI lineage: Eukaryota > Fungi > Ascomycota > Dothideomycetes > Venturiales > Venturiaceae > Venturia > Venturia aucupariae. The sequence continues at coordinate 181,497 of QWZN01000028.1, read as the reverse complement.
GTCAAGCCGGGTGCTACTTGCAAGAACTTCTGGAAGGGCGAGAATTGGATTGATATCAGAAGCCCTATTGCATGGCAAGTCATGAAGGGTAGGATTAAGATGGCGGCGGACAAGGGGTGCGATGCGGTTGACCCTGATAACATGGGTACGTTCTGTCTCTCTCCCTCGACTCCACAATACTCCATTTCGACTCTCATCAACCAACTACGAGGTAGTAAAGACTGAAGCTAACGAACGTTTACCAGACATCTACGACAATCAAGTCCTAAGTATAAACGCCACCTACGGTCCACTAGGCAGAGCAGTCAAATTTTCCGAGAACGACAGCGTCAAATACTTCAAATTCATGGCTGACGAAGCAGCGAAATACGGCATGTCCATCGGCCTCAAAAACTCTCTTTCCATGGTCCCAAAAGTCAAAACCTTTATTCAATTCGCCGTAAACGAGGAGTGCGCCAAGATCAAAGAGTGCGCCGAGTACAAAGAATTACTTGCTGTGCGAAAGCCAATTTTCCACATTGAGTATACGGACTCACAGGGAGGGAGCAACCAGGCGACTTCAAGGACGACGTACAAGGACCCAGCCGGGGCGAAGAAGAAGTACTGTAACCCGCTCAAAGAGGCGGTCAGTAGGTTCTCGACGATCATCAAGGCCGGTGAAACACTTGGAAACCAATATCTTTACTGTGATGGCAAACCGGCGGGTTTCACTAAGATGTCGTTTTATGTTGATAAGGATAAAAAGGGAAAGGGTAAAAGCAACTTCATTGATTTAGGAAACGGGAGCGAGGCTGGGGATGATGGGGAGAAGGATGTGGATGCGAATGAGAGGTTTGTGAATGGGACGGTGACGGATGCTGCTGCCGCTAACTCGAATTCAACGAACGTGATTGTCAAGAGAAGGGCGCCGATCAAGAGGAGGCATCATCGGTGGGCCGAGTTGGAGAGGAATCCCGACTGGACGGGGTAGAGGGTGGTCGTCTTCGTTGTTTGAGGCCATGATGAAATGACTTTTTTTTCGATTCTTATACATAGCTCTTTTCGAATGGGATTTTGATGTTGGTACGATTTCTCACACTGGTTTGGTGTGCAACAAAATAAATTTGGTTGATGTGACAATTCACACTATTCATCGAAGTCTTGCATCGAGCGTGGTTGAAAGCTCACTCTCTCTTTTTCGTCTGGGTACTACAACAGTTGCAGTCGTTCAATCCGCCTCTCCCATCACCCACAAATTCACATCGTCGCCATACCAATCTCTTGACTCGCAAATGTCTGACCCACAATCTAAATCATTCCAAGGCTATCCTCGTAACGAAGTGATAAAAATGGTCTAGGATTTGGATCTTATTAGTCCATTCGTTTCTCACAAATTGCAAAGTGTAGATCTGCAATAATTTAAGACATTTTATAGTGAGGGTTAAGACATATTGCTCGACTTTAATTTTGTTGGCGGGGAAATGAATTTCTGTTTTTGGATTGGTGATCCGGCCTCGTACATGGCGATTGTACCTTCGTATCGCGGACGGGCATTGTGATTGCTGTTCTTGTGGTTTTGGTGTGCGAGATAGATATTTTGGTGATGCAGGCAAGCAAGCGCGTCGCCAACCTGGTACTTTCTAGCACCAGTGTTTGATCACACTACGCACGCCTGTAGATTCCGTGCTACAGTCAAAAACTCTAGATCGAAACAGCCTGTTGGCCCTCCCTGGCGAGACTCGGTTTCCTCCGAGCTCTGCAGATTGGATTCAGTCCCCAGAATCCAGGTGGTGATTCAAATTTCCGGAGATCTGGGTTGATTGATGGGATGGCCAGGAGACGGATACTATATACTATAGTAACTGTCACACTGTACTCTGGTAGGACTCAACCAGACTCCCATGGAGATCTTCGTTATTAGTAGAGTGGGGATATAGCTTGGGGTCCTGGAACACTGTGGCCTCTTTGTGGCAGAGTCGGATGGTCTTCATCTGGAGGCGGTGTAAAGACTGTTGGTACTTCAATGCCATGCCATGCCATGCCAAGCGCGAATTTCCTTTGATTGGACGGTTCTTTTTACCACTGAATTCATTGATGGTTTGAGACCAATATACAACCCTTTTCAGCCACAGGTCGGTCCTTTGGGCGGATGAACCTCTCCGTGTACAGTTCGTCGCTATCTGATGGTTATTTTGCTCGTTTCCGAACTGTCCGTGTTGTGGTCGATTATTCTCGGATTACTGGTCAGCTCATGGTGCGTCCATACAACACACAGTCCTCTTCTTTGACGTGCTGCAATCGTGTCAGGACAAAAATTCCAATTGGTTGAAATGGCCAATAAGACCTTCACGCCCTTACTGCTGCCCTTGGAAGTTGTCGAAAGCTCGAGTTTGGAGCAATGTTCTCCACCCGAAATCGATGGTGATACATATCCGGCGAATTTAATTGTTAGCATTGCCCTGTAACCATCCATCGCAATGCTGAACAGCGAACCTGTCAAAGCAAACAGAGTCTTCCGCTGCTGCTGTGTGTTGAGGAATGGGAGTGGTAGAAGTGGACAGAATTGAGGTCCTTCCAAAGGTTCATAAGGAGATCCTTCCAAAGGGTCATAAGGAGATAACCAGCATCTTGCTAACCCCCTATCCATCCCGCGCACTCCCGTCGCGGCTCACGGACCAGCATCCTCGGCAATAGGACTTTCTCTTCTCCTCATTCGAACCTCGCTGTATATCGAGTGCTGAATATGACTTGATTTGATATATACAGTGAGATGGACACCCCCATTTTCTCATCCGCCCATCTTCTAGTCTGTTCCTTGATAACAAATCGTCAACAGTCACCATGTCGCCCCGGAAGATCCCCGTCATCGTTGGCGTCGGCGACATCAAGAATCGGTCTTTAGCGATCGAAGATGCTGTCGAGCCAGCGAATTTGATGCTAAGAGCCATCCAAAATGCTTTCAAAGACACCAAGCTGCCATGCGAGACCGGACTGGAGCTGTGGAGAAGTATCGACAGCGTGGATGTTGTTGCAACGTGGACTTGGGAATATGAAGATCTCCCAGGTCTTCTATCACAAAAGCTTGGGATAAACCCCACACATAGACATTACAGTCCTCATGGTGGCAACCAGCCAGTAAAGTTGTTAGATCAAGCGGCTAGAAGAATATCTTTAGGAGAGAATAAAGTAGCTATAATTACTGGGGGCGAGGCATTGGCATCTTGTATAATTGGAGTCTTCCTTTCATTATCCATAGATTGCTCACCTTTTCAGTGACTACCTGCGCTGCAGCAAACAAGATGCCGCCCCCAGGCTGGACAAAACCAAAGAACGACGTGGACGGTGTTTTCTCACCAACGAATCGTGAGCTGGGGTCAAGTATGATTGGCAGAATTCCGTGGACCAAATCTGGGCTTACCAAAAACCTTGGAAATGTAGATCTAGGCGCAGTCCATTCCATCGGGGCTCCAATACATGTTTACCCTTTGTACGAGAATGCTTTTCGGGCACACCGTGGGCAATCGCTCCAGCAAAACAACGCCGAATCTGCCAAGCTGTACAGGAATTTTGCCAATGTGGCTGAGACGAACCCTCTGGCTTGGAATCACGGAAAACCTGCAGAGACTGAAGTAAACATTGGGACAGTCGCAAAGAAAAATCGGATGATCTGTTTTCCATGTAGGTTTCGGCAATTCTGATCCATGTCCAGTGATTGACCGCGTATAGATCCTCTCCTCATGAATGCTTTCAACACAGTGAATTTGGCTGGCGCTTGCATTCTGACCTCGACCGAATACGCAAAGGAGCTCGGGATCCCCGAAAGCCGCTGGATCTATCCTTTAGCCGGAGCAGGAACACAAGACGCCAGTAACTTTTGGGAGCGGCCAGACTTTTATACCTCACCATCAATATCCCGGTCCATTGATGCCACACTCGAAGGCGCCAGTCTCAAAAAGGAACAAATCGATCTCTATGATTTCTACTCATGCTTTCCTATCGTGCCCAAACTGGCATGCAACCATCTCGGTCTTTCCATCACCAACCCCATCAAACCAATTACCCTCCTCGGAGGCCTGACAAGTTTTGGTGGCGCTGGAAACAATTATAGCATGCATGTAAGTTTTGATATTCTCCCTCTGCCTCTTGCTCGACCTAAAGCCCGAACAAGGCGATCACAGAAATGACCCGCCAGCTCCGCACCAAGAAAGCCAAAACTGGTTTGATCCTCGCAAACGGCGGCGTGCTATCCTATCAACATTGTATCGTTCTCTCCTCTCAACCGCAAAAATCGTCATACCCCAACAAAAATCCACTCCCAGAAATGATAACAGATGTTCCTGTCCCGGTTATAGAAGGAAAGCCAGAAGGCGAGGCTATTATCGAGGTAAACCATTCTCCCAAATTTGCGACTCAACTAAGCCCGCCCTTTCTCGCGATGTTTCTACTAATCTTGGGGCCTAGACTTACACCGTCGACTTCAACCGCGACAACACACCCCGTCTCGGCCATATAATCGGCCGTCTAAAATCCACCGGTGCTAGGTTCTTGGCAAATCATGGTGATGAGGAGACTTTGAGACAACTAGCCAGCTCAACGAGAGAGCCAATTGGGCGGAGTGGGTGGGTTAGAATTGATAATGAGGGCCCAGATGGTCATAATTCTTTCTCTTTCGAGAAGATGGGGAAACTATAGGAAGGGTAATAGCGATCAGTCTTCCTGCCTGCTACAAATGTGTGACGAGAAAGGTACGACTTCTCTTTCAGGAGGTAGGCAGGGGCGAGACACCCGCTCAATCATTCTTCTTGATTCTCAACATCTGTCTATCATCTCGTCTCCATTGAAACCACCTATTTGCACTCAAAGTGTTGTTGAGGAGAGAGAATCGGTTGTCCGACTGCCTCGCCTCCTTAGCTTGATCTTTACTCTTGATTCACAATCCTTCGTCACAGAAATAAACATCATGCAAGACGGCAGGGAGACTAATCAAGACCTCCCTTTCTAGGTTCAATTTACTACTACCTCCTTCTGTCTTCAAAACCCAAAAGGGTATCATGCGGAGCACTCAGGCGACGTTCGTTTGGTCTTCAGTCATCATAACTTAACGACTTTCCTCTCAAGGGAAGAATTGCTTATTGTTGGCTTTTAGTATATCTTTCAGAGATTTAGTAACATTCAAGATACACTCAATCTTTCAGATGTGGGCAATAAACTCGTTTGAAGAAATGCAAAGGACGGCCGATCGTCTTACTTGGACGTAATTGGAAGGTTTCACAATGTGTTTAGAGCGGTTACGCCGTGGAGAACTGGCGGCCGCTTGGTTATTACCTGACCCATTGGGAGCTCATTTCAGTACTGCCATCTCTTTTGAAGCACTTGAACACAACATGGCTATCGATATCGATGACTCTCCGGAAATTTGGAACTTTCAAAATTTCCAAAAACATTTAGCTATCCATCTCTACTTAAACAATCACTTTTCGAACGCTAGTGTGCGTACTTTGAGATGACAATCCCATTTTATTTCTTACTGGTGTAGATGGTGGGTAAATTGGCTTTCTCAACCATCTTCCATCGATATACGGCTGTATCAACACTGCCCTCACGACCTCTCCAAGCACCTCATAATCAGTTTCCCATCCAAGTTTACAGACAAGTATTATACTCAGATCTTCTTGATTACCCTCATGTCTTCTGTTGCAGTGATGATCTTCCCAGCAGGCGACTTTCGAATGCCAAAGTCTTTGATTCCTGGAATTATCTTCTGATTGAGATTGGCGCTCGCTAGATACTTCCCTTTCTCGCCATCTCAGTTCCGTATATCCTGCCTCTCCTCAGAATCCCCTCTTCTCACCACCTCAATCTCGTAATTCAACGCGTGTCCTCTCCAAATATTAAAGGACAAAGACTCAATCTACCTAATGGACTTCAACTATTCACCAGCTTCTCGCACAGCTACGAAGGAAACAACATCAAGCGATCAAGGTAATCTCATGCCTCGTCTGAGGTCTTCATTGCTCGAGCGCAAATTCCATTGGAAGATGTCCGTTTCAGTCTTCAACCTTCTTTCCTCATGTTAAGCTTCAATATCAGCGTCCTTGATATAGCCTCGAAATATCCTTCAGATCTGACCAGTACTCCGTACGAGGAAACATCGCTTCATATGTGATCATCGAGTCTACCACGCTGTCGTAGAGTGACTGCGGAATCATCTGGACGGACGACACGATGGTCCATTGGCGGAACATTGGTGAATATCCACTCCTCTTAACCCCTTCTCACGAGAAGAGATGGTTGAGCAAGGCATTACGGTCCTTTCCCATCCATAGTATCTCATATAAAGTCTACCTGCGACTGAGACTCATCTTCAATCATTCTTTGCTATCATCACGGACATTCAGGCCGTTTGACGGAGCTCAAGGCACAATCTGAAAATGAGCCGGCAATAAACTCCTACCTATCCCGTCAGAAGACTGATGACCACAAGAGGGCTGCCTGGATATGTCCCGGTGACTTAAAAAATGTTGACAGCTAGGTAGTCAGAAACCACTCACGTCCTACGTTTCGAATTGCGGGAGTTACCGTAAGAATCGTCAGGAAATGCGCCATCGACGTTTACAGACGTCCTCTTGATCTAAACTACATCTCAGCAGTACATGACTCAAGCTAACAAAAGCCAAATGCTAAATATACAGCAATGCCTTAACATTCCGTTCAGTTCATGGGTCCCGGCATTACGCCATCCTTCCCCTCAAAGTCCTATAATGCATAACCCCTTCAAATATAAAACGCGCCATGCTAAATCATCAGAGTTCCAACATTCCCAACACAAACACCACCCATTTTGATAAAAAAAAAAGAAACAACGCCACAATAACTCCTACCTAAAACCTCTCGTTCCGCCCCTCCCTTGTCGCACTACCAGACCAATCACCTAGAAATAAGCCATCCAAAGCGGATCAGTCTGACTCAACTTCTTCGGATCAACAGCCTCAGCAATCCTATCGACACTCGTCTGATTCGCCGGTAAATTGTTAGCCTCAGGCGGCTTCGCCAGACTCTCCGCCCTCTTAACGATAACACCACAGTTATGATCCACAGCCTCCCTAAGTAAACTCTCAGCCGCAGACTGTTTATGGGCTTGCGTGAACCAAAATGTGACTTCATCGCGTACGAATACGGCAAGTTGCATTTCCATCTCTCCATCGCGTTCAGTCAGGCAGCGACCGAATGTCATGAGTGCAGGTGCGAATATACCCTCGGTGACGATGGGACCCATGAGGGTTTGAAGGTTTGGCGTGAGGCGGAAGGGGACGACTTCTGCGTTTTGGAAGACGGGACGTTGGTTGCCCATTGAGGGGACTAGTTCGGAGCTCCACACTCGCCCTGAGGCGCGGGAGACACTGATCTTGTGAGGGTAACGAGCGGCCATGCACATGATGTACGTCATAAATGAAGTAGCCGCGAGCTGGTAGCTGAAAGCTCTGCGGAACAGCCAGAAATCGTCGTAGGCTGGGAAGGTCGCCTGGAAGTATTCCTGAACGACGGTATTCGGAATGTACTTCTCCTGTACCGCAACAAATGTCTCCAAACGGATGTGATTCGCTTGTTCAAGATTCTTCTGCGATGGGTTAGGACCGTTATGGGGGAGATGTCTCAATTCGAGATGTGGATTAGTCGCAAAACCTACCGGACTGAGCGTTCGTAGCTTCTCGATGGTGTACAAAACAGGTTCGTCCTTGTTGACACCGTTCTTGCGGCAGAAATCCTCATAGACACTCTGTAAACTCATGTACGAGACGTCGTCCTCAATAATTCGCACAGCTGGAGACAAGGGAATCATAGCTGGAAGGTTGAATTGAAGGTTTCGTCGTCTCGACTCCTTGCGTTTCATCAGAACCTCATTGAAAATCCTAAATAGCTGCAGGATACGCTCCTCGCGACGGCATGAACGACCAGCTGGATGTTGGACCTGGTAGGCATGGACGCTGCCATCGTGTCCACGAATCTTGAGGCGACGGTAGCAGACCTGAGCTCCACGCACAAGATCAACGTCAGGGAGGAATCGCTCAATACGGACGAAGTCCTGGTTCTTGTCGGTATGTTGCAGATATTGTCCTGGTATCTCAACCTCATCGAATTTCTGGTAACGAAACTCACTCAAGTGAGGGCTGAAGAATTCAAGCGTAGTAGGGTTGGTGCGCCTGTCCAGACGTTCTTCAAAGCGATTGCGCCATTTGCGGAGCCTCTGAATATATTCATACATGGTTGGCTTGTTCTTAACGAAATCTTGTTCGAACGACTTTCGAATATGTGGAGGGCAGACCGAGTCTGCGAAACGGGTGATGTTGGACTCAGTAGACGGAGGTAGTTTGACTTCTTGCGCATAGAGACCTGGCTGGCGCCCAACATACGAGAGCCCGTCGTTGAGTAGAGCGATGATGAGACGGTGAGCGTCTTCGTCTGGGGTGCACTTGAACTTTATGCAAATTTGATCGACCATGGCTTCCATGGACCAAGCGAGGAGAGGGAATGCTGTCTTCAGCGCGGCCATGATCTCTTCCATGTATTCCCAGGGTTTCTTCGGTTTCGCTGGCTCGCCATTAGAGGTGTCATTGTCGCCCGATTCGGCCTTTGGCGTGTTCTGAACAGCATTGCTGGGTGTTCCATTCGTCTCACCGTCTCCAGAGGTACCATTAGTTCCATTCGCAGTTTGTGGCCTCGAAGAAGGTGTTCCTTGTTTTGGCGAAGCTTGCGGTTGACCTGGATTTGGTGACGGCAGTGACTGTCCCTTTGCCTTGGCGGCGGCTTCCTTTTGTTGCTTCTCCTTGGCTTCTTTCATCTCCTGCTGCTTTCGAATCGCACCCATATCCTCCCTGCTTGTTCGGAGCTGGAAAAATAGAGCTTGAGGATAGGTCATGGCCAGCTTGCCGAGAATCTGTCGAGCAACCGGCGCTTCTGGCCGGGACAAATCGAGAAGAAGCTGAGGAATATAGGCGATCCAGTACCAGACAGGTGTATCACCCTTGAACTCATCAAAGGCTCTGGTAAGTGATCGGCTGGAATCATCCAAGCTCAACAACCAAAGTACACGACCAAGAAGCTTTCGAGATTTGTGATTCTTGTATAGACTTGAAGCTTCGAGGTAGCAGCTGATGGCGGACCCTGCTTTTTCCAAGCTCTTCGGATCCTCTTTGAACAGCTGATCGTTGTAGTGACCCCACTCAGCCCAAGCCTTTGCGAGTTTGATGTCGAAGTACAAGGCACTTCCAAAGGCGTCGTTGGCCTCATTCTTTTGGCCCAGCTTGTTCAAGAACATGCCCTTGAGCGTGTAAAATTCTGCCTTCTGCTGCTGCCCAAAATAGTTCAGATTAGTGTTGTTGATAACATCAAGACCATTGTTGAGCTCGTTCTTGTTTGCATAATGACATTTGGCCTGCTCCCGCAGCTTCAGGAACGCCTCTTGAATTTCAATATTCGGCAGTGTATAAATTCTGCTCAACTGGGCAATGCACACTTCCGGCAAGTTGTGTTGACGAGCCACGTGGGCGAAGCGATTGATGATCCAAGCTGTTTCGTGGTATCCGCGGTACGCATAAGAGTTGTTGGTCGCGTTGGGCTGGTTAGGTGGGATAAGTCCAAGATAAACATTGTTGATCATGAAAAAGATATGCTGGCGCCAGGTGACCAGGTCTTGCCAGGCATTGATATCGTCCCAGAAGTTCGGCAGCCGATCGCGCCAAGTGCCAAGATGCATCTTGAGATCCTGAGACTTGCTGTCGAGATTGGCTGCGTTGGTAACACTCAAACTGTTCGAGATGACGAGGGCATCGTATAACTCAACAAGATGTTGGAAAGATTGGAGTAGCGGTACATGTGCGTTAGTGATCCGCTTCGGTAGCTGATGCCATTTGCGGATGGAGTTTTGAATGGCCTCATCGCATATCCTGGTGAAGTCCCCAGAGTTCTCCACTTTCGCATGTACCTTGAGGAGAGACATGAACGTTTGGAAGAACAATCTGCGAGGTGTGGGGGCATCGGCAACTGATTTGATGATAGATTCGAGTTGGTCGCGCTTGTCCGTATTGTTTTGCCATGCTTCCAAATCTCTCCAGCTCGCCTCAAGATACAAGTCATTGAAATTTTCATGCTTTGCGAAGTCGGTAAGGATTTCCCATTGCTGCATCTTCTGGGCACAGATGACCCAATGATCTTCCCAGAGCATGTACTCGCCTTGCGAGAACGGCAAAGCGCCCGTTCGTGCTTTGATCTGGGCAGTTTCGTACATCTGTTGAGCCTTGTCCCACATCCCGATCTGTTCGTAGGAAAGAGCAGCGTTTGTTTCGACATACTGACAACGTCTGCGCCAGGTGCCGTAGAAAAGATCCGTCTCCTCCAAAGTTGAGTAGAGCTCCACCAAGGCATCTAAAGTACTTTCACGAACGGGTGCAGTATCGACAGAGGGGTTGATTGCTGATTCCTCCAAGAATGTGGCTGCAACATACCAGGCATCATAGGTCTTGGCGATGAATTTAACAACGTGTGGCGGAATCTTGATCCTTTGCTTGGCTCTCACAAAGGCTTCCAAAAGAGCTTGCACGCAGTTTGGTCGAGAGTCAATTTGACGGTTATGGAAATCCTTGGTCAGCAAGTTTGTGAGTTGAACCTCGAACTCCGGACGATCGTCCTTTGGCAAAGATGCCCAGAAGATTGGAAACAATGCGATCCATGTTTGCATTGCCAAAGTCTTGTCAGAATGTTGCAGCTGTGCTAGCGGCTCAATTACATCTCGAACTCGAACATCGGCAAGATCTGTGCAGAAACGCTTATGCTCGGCTAGAAAGGTTTCATAAGCGTCGTCAATCATCACTTCTGCGAGTCGAGGATCTTTGGCATAAGTGCCAAAGAGAGCGGTGGCAGGAAGTGTCTTGAAATCGTCCTTGTGAAGCTGAATAGGAGTGTTCATTTCGATAGAGCCCATGAGAAGATGATTGACCTGGGAAATCCAGAAGGTGTCGCCGATCGGTGTCCAATCTTGAGCACAAAGAAGGTACTCAAGTCTAGCGCTAGGCGTCCTGCTGATATGCTTGTCAAAAATTGTCAAGAATCGATTGCGCATATCGACATCCTGTGCTCTCGTGCCAATGAGGAAAGCATTTTCCAACCTGACTGTCAACTCCGTTCTTGTGACCTTGGGATCCTCGTAGACACGAATTACGAGTTCGAGGAACCTAGTCAGCAATGATGTGTCTTGCCTATTCTCGAAGAAGAACATCTTAGACAATACGGCTACCTTCTCTTTTAGTGTCGGAACTCCATCACTTGCAAAGATCCATTGCTCTGCCAGGTCCAAGACTTTCATGCAGACGTCTTTGCTTTGTGATCGCTCAACAAGTTGAGCAAGCGCGCTCAAGAACGGACGACGTTGCTCGCCCAGGACCTCGATACGAGCTGCGAGGATGTCGATAACTTTCAATACCAAGCCAGTCTGTATTTCCATCTCATACGGTTCCAGTACACCCTCTTTTGGCTGTTGCTCATTGGGACGAGCTGGATATGGTGGCTGTTGGGTGGTGAAGGAAGCAATATGATCTTTAGCAAGCTTGGTGTTGAAAGCTTTCATCAATGCTGGAATGTGCTGGTCAACCTCTGATGGCCGTCGCTGACAGATAGACCAGAGAAGATTTACAGCGGCAACAAGATGGTTATTTGACAGTGCTTCGGTGGCAGCAGTCGCGCAGTTCGCCAAAAAGTCGGAAGGCGGCGTGTCCTCCATCGTTTCATCTTCGCCGCTCGAAGATACAGTTACGTCGGGAAGCGCGTCTAGCACTCTTTTGAACAGAGGTGTCATATCGGCGCCGTCGACTCCAACCCCACCAAAGTGCAAGGCATCTTGAACCTGGATCTCTTCCATTCGAATAGACTTGTCGAGGAGTTTCATCAGAGTTGGAAGTTTGGAGAGAACCCAATCATTGCTCTTCACGTTCACCATCACCCTGAGCACTTGAAGAGTGTTTACAATGCGTTGGACCCAGACCTCTTGCTTCTCCCCATCTATTTTGTCAGAAGTAAGTATATTTTCCACAACTTTAGGAAACATGCTGTCTATGTCCAGGTCAGTCCAGTAGGGAGCGGACAAGAAGTCGTGAAGACGTTGAACAGCCCTTTTGACCGTCGGAGCCGGAGCAACAGTCAAAAATCTACGCTTCCGGGCCTCTTCGCCCAAGGGCTTGAATGCATCCTGCGACCGCTTCGAGTACACGGGATATTGCTCGGGTATAGTTGCAATAAATTGGACCATGTACTTGATGAGTGTCATCCGAAGAATGGCGCTGGCATATGGCTGATATCCTTTGGACGCAACTGTTGATGCCACAGAGGACCCATCCAATCGGCGCTTCAGAGATTGAGGAGAGTTGAGTTGGGGATCTTGTGTCTCGCGGTATGATCTTTCTTCCCACTTCCAGAGCAAATCGATGATGTTGATAGCGATCCTCTTGTTGTCGGTCGACTGGGTTGGAGGAGCAGCAATCTTGGGCAGTGCAGGGATTATTGCTGGAGCTAAAGTTTCTCTCGCTTCGTAGAAAAGATCGTCGTGACGCACGAAAAAGCTGAATATGCTGATTAACTGCTGTAGATTGTGAGAGTCCTCAGCCATTATTCGCTTCGGTATGCGTGCCCACATTGGCAAACCTCTCGTGTCGGTGTTGCCGATGCGTTTCTTGAGTACTGGGGCCATCAGTTCTAGAGCTTGAGCTACAAGTGCCCGGCCTTCATTCTGATGGGCCTTGAGCAGAGTCGAGTACACTGAGATAGAAATCTTTGCAGGTGTCTCAATCTGGGCGATAAAGTAGGTAACTACCACGTATGCAGCATGTCTATTGACAACATCTTCGAGCTTGATCCAATTCCACCCAAATTTGATAACCTCTTTGCGGAAGTCCTGGATGAGAGTGTTGTAGTACTTGAGCAGAAGCGCTGTCAATTGAAGAAGCTCCATGCGTGCGTGGTCCACCCCTAATTGTCCCAATTCTTCAACAGGATCAGTGACCGAAAATGGACGCCACAATTTTTGCAGTACAACATCCACAAGTCTCTTGTCCACCAACTTCGTCCCACGGTTGGGTGCAAAGATGGTATCCCAGTTTCGCATAGCGTCCATAGCGAGAATTGGGTTGACCACGTTACGGAAAAGAAATGTTTTGGCGGGCTGGGAATGCTTGCTGGCAGCGTAGAATTCTACTGATCTGACAAACAGCACTCGCCAATAGTCTACTGAATGTACTGAAATCATGTTCGTGTATATGAACTCCATCAACCTCGGCGTAAGCTTGAGCGTTCCTGATGTGACCAAGTCAACAATTTGAAAGAAGAATTCAATGTTCTTCGGAGCTTGGTCCATGTAGATTGTGAAAAGATGCATAGCATGGTCTCCTGCTTGCTCGGCTGCGAGACGCACATTTGGGTCGATTTCGTTGGCACGCAAGTGTTTCTCTATATCCTTGGCCGCCCCAATTAGAGCAGTGCGAAGATCCTCACTGTCGACCAACCATTTCTTGGTGGAATCAAATTGGCTGATCGACTGAGCGACGTGGATGGCATTGATAGCGGCGCGCCACCTCTCCTTGCTGTCTTCCGTCTCAAACTTGAAGCTGGCAATGAAGCTAGTAGGGTCTTGGGCAATAGCCTCACGCACGGCCTGGGCTTCCGGATCTGCTAAGAGCTGTGCAAAAAAGCGACCGTACGTCTGATCCCGAATCTTGGGTCCAAAGTACTGCCACGTTTCTTTTGGAAATTGATTGAGATATTTAATGAGAGGCTCTCGGAACGGACTGGACTGGGTGCGACGAAGAGCTGTTTCGAGCTCAATAACTTTGCCCACAAGTGCAGGAAGAAAGCTGACAGCCGCGGATGGAAGTAGGTGAAAGACGTTGAGAATGGCTGTCACAACGCGCATGGGTCTACTTTGCTCAACAAGGGTAAAGGAAGCTTTCTGAAGCACTTCCGGGGCGGCGATGATCTTCATATGGTCGAGCAATCGACTACCAATCTCAACCTTGAAGTAATTGGTGAGTAGCTTTAGCAGTCGAGCTAAACCCTCCAGTCCTTCTACGCTTAATTTTCGTGGGTCTTGCAAGTTCATCAAGATTGGTCGCAGTCCGCTCTGAAGCAAGTCTTTCGGAAGTTTGGCTTGATTGGTAAGTGCGCCTTTGAGGCCTGTATTTGCCGCTTCCACAACCTCAGGCACTTTGGAGTACAGCGACTTGAAGAAGACCGCAATGATTCTCGATCGACTCTGGTTTGGGGAAGCAGTATTGAAGTCAGACGAATGCTGCGCGGTGGACAGAAGCTTGATACATCCCACCCGCAGTAAGCCGATGTGCTCAGCGTTGCGATGCTCCAAGGGCTTTGTGGTGAGGGTCTCATCTTCGGCGTCGGCAAGAGCTAGGCATTCCATCAACAGACGCGTCAGAGGTTCCTCGAATGGGATCAAATTGTTGGGCATCTTCAAGCAGAAGGTGATGGCATCGATGTAACCAATCTGGATATGGAATGGTAGAACACGTAGCGGCTTGACAAAGATTGGCTGTAGCAAAACGTCCTTGACAGGCGCCAGTACCTCATGAATCTCTACTCCCAAGGACTCGGCGATGATTGAGAACATCTTCTGCGATGCCAGCCGAACATGGGAAATTGAGTGACAGAGCTCGACCATCAAGACTTTGCAGAGGTTATGCAGCTTGCTTTGAGGTTTTTCGAGATCTTCTTTGGACAATGACTTGACGCACCGGCGCATAAGCATCTCCAGATATTCCTCTGCCTCATTCCGAGTTTTGGCAGCTACGTCACCAGGCATGTCTTTGAGCACATACATCAAAGCCCGAGCAAGGTCATGGTGACGATCAACCATCCATGAGTCGCTGAGACCAATCTTTTCGCATAGAATTTTGATGCCCAGTACTCCACCTGCTTTCACAAACCACTCCTCTTGATAGCATTTGTGCGCAAATGTTTTGGAGAGTTGATTGAAGAATGGCATTTTATCAAGCTTATCGGGCCCACCAAAAATAATGGCAGCAGCGTCTCGGATTGCCAATATGGATGCTTCTGCGGCGTTGCGTTCGGCTTCTGAGTCAGAGGACAAAGATTCAGCTATCGCGTCGGCGATGATTTCGCTGTCAATATAGAGAGGACCTTCGCCCGAATTCACGTCGTAGTCCTTTTTCGTATGCTTCAGTTGAGCCAACGTCCGTCCCATCTCGAGCATAGCAAAATGGCGACAAAGGTTCTGCATGAAGCTTGCAGCATCGTCCTTCAGGTCTGGAATTGACTGCGCGAAATGACACGCTTTGAGTAATTTTTTGAGAGTCTCCTGCTGAGCGTCTCGTTTGATTGAAGACTTTTCGCGCTCTGAATACGCAAAGAGGTCTACACCGAACTCGAATTTATCGGAGGCCAAGTCGTTGGCCTGCAGTCTGACAAGTTGAGCAAAATCGTCAGGTAATTGCTCAAGACCAATGTTCAACTTGATTTGAGACTGTATCAGTTTGAATGCTTGCCGTTTGTGATATGCATCAGATGACTTGTCTGAAGGTTTCTTGGGTATTTCCATAAGTTTGGTGATAGCCAAGTCGACGCCAATGACCGCCGAAATTGCTCGATTGTGTGTTGAGCCAATGAGTCGAATATCAAAAGTGGCTTCATCGTCTGTGTATGCTTTGTATTCGAGCGGAGGGAGCCCATTCAAAAATTTGCGGTTTCGACCTCCGAGCTTCCCAAGGATTCGAGTCGTGGTGTGTGCGTGGAAATGAGGATAAGGAGCAGGTCGTAGATGATCCCAAAGACCAGTCATCAACTCGTCGATAACAGGAGCCATGATTGGATCAATATAGTCCGCGGTAAGATTGTCGACGCAAAGTTCCAGCGTTCGCAAACCTTGGCCCACGAGGTCAGAACCTGCCCCCAGCGCAACGACAAGAGGTCGCATGAGATAGCTCAGATGTGGCAGAAGATTACTGAGTCGTGCAGGAACAGTCAAGATAAGCTCTACAAACAGATCCCGTTCCTGGGGCTTTCGCGCCGCTTCTAACAGGTTGTTGAGAACTTCCAACAGCATTTCAAGCAACGGCAAAAGCTCCTTGTAAAGGTGCTCAAACCTCCCACCTCCTATACTCCTGAACAGCGATCGCAAGAGCAGAAAATAGTTCATTGGATCCTCAGCGGTTGTTGAAAGCTCGATAGCCTGGGTTGCAATCTTGGTAACGTGCGGTAGCAGCACTTGCTCGTTCTGCGTGGCAAAAAGAGTGACAGCCATGAAAGACAGCTTGAACAACCGAAGAAGAATAGACGCCTTCTTGACGTCTGCAGTACCGACATCACCAATCTTGCCCATCAAAAAATGCAAAAGCATGCCGCAAAAGCTTGGAGAAGTGGCTTCACTTGCAAGCAAGAACTGAGCTATATGCAGGAGTGGCGAGTGTTCGTGGCACATGTCGTAGAGATGCGGGATTTCAGAATGGAAAATCTCGTGGAAGGTAGCGGGATCAATATGATGAAAAGCAGTGGCAAAGGCTTCGAGATGTTCCTTTTCCTCCTTACCACCTACCATCATATGTTGTGTTGCGAGCAGCTCGCCGGTGGTGAGATTTTGGTATTCGACTTCCACCCTGTCCACTCCGTAATAACGGAATACTCGACAGCCCTCACGAAATAGCTTCGTCAGAACCTGAACCTCCTCTGCACCGTAGCCATAAGAAACTTCACCCCAGTTTGAAGGGAATACACTCGGATCCGCTTCGTCTTTCAGTTTCGGAGGATTGGTGTTTCTCAACTGATAAAAAATTCCCTTCAGACCACTGAGCAGATTCCTGAATAAGAATTTGTTGTCAGCGACCGGATCCATCGTCTTATCTCGAGGATTGGAGGTTTTGATTGGGGCCGCGTTGAATATGTCGATATTGTCCCAATCTGGTGGTTCTTCCTTTACTGCGAGAAAGTTTTCTGGTGCTGAATCAATTCCTGGAGGTGTGTGTTGCTTTGAGAGCTTGACCGCGTTCTCGAATTGAGAATTCATCGCGCAAAACTTGTCCCCGATAGCATTCAAGATCATCATCAAAAAATGTCGAGCATCTTCCTTCGGTTCCAGTTTAGCTATGCAATCTGCCATATTCATGAGAAGTTTTGCACTCATGGTCTGGAAACTAGTTCCCGGAAACTCGTCATGAAGATTTTTAGTGTAGACTTCGATTGTCTTGCGAATTTGCTCTTTGGAAAGCGATTCCCGCAGATGGTGTATCAAATCAGCGAGCATGCTGTAAGCAAGTGGTCTCATGGTTTCATAAACTGTTAGACCATCCCCAATCAACGTCCGCTCATCTAAAAGCTCGTCGATTGTCTTCAAAAAGATCTTCCGAAAGTTGAAATTGATGATATGCCGGATGGCCACAAGAAGTTCCTTTCTGGCAGTAGACCGCTCTCGGGGACAGTCTTGGAGCATCCTTATCACGATAACGGGAAGTTGCGGTAGGAAATCGGTGAGTTGTTGGGCGTACACGCGCAATAAGTAGGCGAGGAAACTCATCGTTTTGACCTGCAGGGTAATGAGATCTCCAAAGGCAGCCCGATTTTTGATGTCCTTGCTGACGCCTGTGAATATATCTCCTCGCTCCTTTGCTTCCGTATGGGCGTCCTCCTGTGGTTTGGCTTGGAGGAGCAGAATGTTCTTGATCAGCGGCACAAATAGCTTTACATTCTTTGCAACAACTTCTCGATTGGACTGGAAGATGGAGACCACGATGATGGGGCATTCTGCTACAAGCTTGAAAGACTGCATGCCCTTTTGCAGTTGTCGTGTCTGTTGCTGTTCGTTGCCAATGTCTGATGATACCGTCGATACCGGTGAGCCTGGCCGAGGAGACTGCGAGTATTGCGAATGGCTTGCTGGCGTGGAAGGTACTGCAGCCGCAGAACTCGAGCTCGGATTGTCGAATGTGTCCTTCACCGTTTTGTCCATCATCTGGAACATCTCTTGCACCAGATCCAAGAATGGCTGTATTCGGTCTTTGACAGCCTTGTGCTGATGTCGGAGAAAATCCATGATCGTTTTGACAATTATGATACCATTATCCTCATTCTCGATTCGCACCAAGCTCATTAGCTTTTCCACGATCCGCAGCGCATACGGTTCCAGAGTTTCGGGTGGTTGCATAGGCAGCCGATGGAGGATTTCGAGGACGCAGTTTCGTAATTTCTGTAGAAAAAATTAGCGTGGACTTTATAGTGACTGTTTGCGACCTACCTGCTCAGGCGAAGTACTGATAAAAACGGGTTGACCGTCCAGTAGTTTGAGCAACACTGGCACGGTTTTGGAGAGGAAGTGAGGATAGCTTTGACCTTGACAATAGAAATCGACCTGATCTCTGAGCTCGGTCGCGGCCTGGAGCTTCGTCCTAATTTCTACTTTTCGTATCAGTCTGTTGTCCTTATGCTGGGCGCAACTCATGCGCACCTTGGGAATCCTCAAGCCTCGAGAGGTAACCGTCCAGCTGTGCTTCCGCCATGATGAAGCTTCGCGCACCCCCGCGCAATGTGAGGTCCGACTCGTCCGCCTAGAAATCGCAAAGCAATTGATTCAGGACTGGCTTCATCCTTTGGCCCCGGCCTCGCGACGGTATTAGGCTGAGGGTGATGCGCTTCGATTTGATGTGGAGATTGGAGATTGCGATGATCTCGATCGTTGTAAATTGTGAGTCGTAGTGAACGAGCGAAATGAGCGACTCGCGGCGTTGGAAAGACGATTGGAGACGTGGTGGAGTGGTGAGAGGTGATTTTTGTTGTTCAAGGTTGGGTTCTGGTAGACGCGATTTGGCGGAGAGGAAGGGCGAGAAATGGCAGGCTTATGCTACAATTGGATACAGTTAGACGGGATGATTAGCTTCGGCGTATCTCTGGGTTTATCTAGTGGCCCCATATTTAGCCGTCCCTTGTCCTCACTCTCACTTCTCCATGCGCTCATCTGTTGCCTCACCAATAATTCTCATTATATAATTATCTAATCACAAGACCGACATCTTCTCTTTCTGATATAACGCCCCGAGAAACACCTCAGATCCTAGTCAGGAGGGTCAAAAGGACTCAACTGGCAAGTTTCACATCGTTATCCATCTTTTGGTACCTAAACGAACTGTATTGAACTCCCACAACCAGAGCGATCACACAGCGGGGGGAACAGATCTTATTTCATTGCTCTTCCCAACAACGAAGGTAGCTCTCGCCGCAGCGACCACTCAGTGTGAGATCCAGATTGAGAGACGCCCCGTTTCTCGTTGAGAATCGTCAGGGCTTTGTCTCCATCGTCGTTCTGTAGAGATTCTGTAAGTATCTCGTATCATTACAGTAGCTTTATCAATTCAGTACTCTTATACGAGAACACCTTCTTTCGGCCTTCGAAATTTTTATTTAGGATCGAAGTCGATGAGTTTCTGGCGATATGATGATTTCCGAAGCTTGCTAGAAAATTATCGATATCGATCTCGAGTTGAGAGACTTCAAAGTCAAGTGTAGATCTGAATTGCTGCTATTGAATGAAAGATTGAAATAACACGCCATAGTGTCACCTTATATCCTCTCCTTTGAACGCATTCTACTGCATCTATCACATTCGCATCAGCGAATATAACTACTTCCTCACATCTTCTCCTTGATAGCCTTCACAATGGTTCTCGAAGCTGGATACCCAGGCACAACCGGATTCCGCAAAGTGGTCAAAGTCACAGTCATGGTGAAGAAAAAGGAAGGTCTAAGTGATGCCGACTTCATCGACCACTACAGCAATAAGCACGCCCAAATGGCCGCTCCTGTTCTCCTGAAGCACAAAGTCATCACCTACAGCCTATCATATCAACTCACAAGAGACCGAACGATAATGCAAGATATCATGAAAGGAGGCGCCCAACTACTAGATTACGACGCGATTTGCACTTTTTACTTCCCAGATTACATTTCATTCGCCAAGTTCCTGTACGATCCTGAATCGAAAGCGCTTACTGGCGATCATGATAACTTCATGGTAGAGAGCGAGATGAAGATGATGGTTGGGTTAGTTCAATGTTTCTTAACCACGGATTTCCCAGGCTAAACATAAACATCAGCGACGAATATATGGTCATAGAAAACGGAGAGAAAGTTGGATAGGCTTACAAGGATTCGATACGCCTAGGATTCGTTTCCCGAAGATGACGTGAGGGAGATTGTTTTTAAATGATCGAGCGATAGTCGAGAGGAGTGCATGCCTCGATCGAATTGAGCTCTTCCGTTTCATAGTTGAACTCGATGAAGGCAAGTACCTCGATTCACGGGAATATTGCTTGGAATCAAGTCCTTCTCTCCCATGCTCATCCTACTTATCACACCATCCATTCCCTCACCAAACGCACAATGACGGCCTTTTCGAGTGCATATTCAAGACCGTGGTATGCCTTCCATCGTATACATACGACGCCCGAAAGCGTCATACGCGAAAAAGTGCCAACAGAGGACTAGCAAAGGGATGGATGCCTCTTATTAGACACTTCTCACACCAACAAAGAAAAGAGACGCAATAATAACAAGCAAATTTTGTCACAACGATGGCATTAACCACATCCATCTCACCTTTGAAAAAATGAACGAATAATAGTATACCGCAAGAACAAGCCTTTTAAAAGCCATTTCGTTCCGTCGAGAAACTAACTATCAACGATATAATCAATCTTTTCTCTTGTCGCCCTCTCCCTCTCTCTCCACACCTTCATTCAAACCCAGACCCCAAAATCTATAGGCGCCAATTTCACCATCCCAGCCTCTCATCTCGCCGTCTCTTCCAAAAACTCAAAGACGTATAGATCCAACATGCCATGTATCCAATAACTATCATACTAATCCCAACCCCTCCAAGTTCCAGAACAAAAAAATAGTATACATACAAAGCTCTTCGAGTAGGGACAACCA
This sequence comes from Venturia aucupariae, assembly GCA_003693225.1. Lineage (NCBI taxonomy): Eukaryota > Fungi > Ascomycota > Dothideomycetes > Venturiales > Venturiaceae > Venturia > Venturia aucupariae. The sequence continues at coordinate 160,533 of QWZN01000028.1, read as the reverse complement.
AAAGGAAGGGTATGTCCCTCTTTTTTATGGATAAAACACATACATATTCTACGACGGTAGATGATAAGGGATCAACAAAATCAAACCAGGATATAACTTTTATTCTTTTTTTCATGCTTACCATTATCCTACCTAGAATCGAGTGGAATCGAGTCGAGGTAGGAGAGGGATATACATACAAGTTTTAATCGCACGCTGTATAGTAGCAACTGTGTATTGTTGTTGTATGTATGAGAGAGAAGGAAGCTAAGGTATACTCAATACCAAGGCAAGCTAGGCTGCCTTAGGCGATATAAAATCCCCCCCTATAATTAACCAATTTAATTCTTCCGATAATCTCTATATCCTTCGTCCTTTCTATAGTCTATATATATATACCGTATTCCCCTACTAATTAATCCTCCCTTATATATTATAAAGCTATGATCTAAATTCGTTTTAAGGGGGGGGTAAGGTAGACTTTTTAGTATCTATTTATTTAATTTCTCTAGAGGCTCGAGTGGTAGCTTAAGACGGGAATTCCGTTATAGTAGGATTATATATTAAGAGCTTATATATGCTAGGAAATAAACTTTTATATTTGGAAGGGAAGTATCTTAATTTATAGTATATAAATATTCCGTTATTCGGCTTCTACTACTATATATCCGTCGGTAATATCTTTAGCTGTCGGTTTTATTACAACTTATATATCCGGGCTTATCGGTTCGGGCTGAGAAGATTAATACTTAAGGGGGTAGTACTTTCTAGAGATATCTACTCTAGAAGGTATTAGGGCTCCCCTAGTAGCTTCTATCTTAGTATCCGCACGCAGGAAGTCTATAGTATAAGTTATCGCTATATCTAATCCTTCTTTCTTAGTAACTAGCAAAGACTAATTATAATTAATTTCCTCTTCGCTATCTTCTTCTTACTCTTCCTCAAGGTTCTATTCCTAGGAACTTAGACTAATTAGGTCGATTACTGAGGAAAGTACCTCTTCTTCTAGGAGAGTTAGGACTGGCTCTATAATAATACTATCTATATCTACCTAAAGAAGCTCTCTATTACTCTAGTATATATCTAGGTATTAGCTTACGTCCTCGCTAGTACTAGCTATAAGGATAAGGCGTCCCTATATTAATCCTTTAATTACTAGTCTTATCTAGATTACTTATAGTCCGTTACTAATCGCCGCGCTCTCCTTTATAGTTAATATCTCCTTTATTATCGATTACGATGGTTTTGGCAGCTGATCGGGTAAGGTTTAGGGTAGGGTAATAGACTTACTCTAGGCTAGAATTCTAACTTGGTCTGCTATAATAGTTATTATCGGTACCGGCTATACCCCTATACCTCGGATTTGTTCTTGAAGTTTCTCGATATAATTAGTCTTATTATAATAAGGTTCAGGATAATTCCTCTAAGGAAGAAGCTTAGGAATAGGTCAGGTAATTCTTAATTACATAACCCACATATATAGGTCGCAGGTTCCTCGCAAGGGAGGAACGGATAGAGATTATCTTTAATACAAATCTATTCTCACACTTCTTTATAATTCTTACAATTATAATCTCTCTCTCTAAGAGGTCCGAGATTAGAAACGATAATACCGGGCAGCTATATCGATACCGACTCGCAGGACGTAAGGGATCTCAATATAGATCTACCTATAGAGCAGACAGGCCCAGCCCTACTATAGGAACCCGAGCAAATCGATGCCGAAACCCTTACGAGAAGGCTGCGAGATGCTATAGAGAGGAATAAGTATCTAAAGAGGGTAGAAGAACTTCAACGCCTTAAATATAAGAATAAGGTACTTACCCGAAACCTTATAGCTCTAGCTAATAATCTAGAGGAAGAGGAACTTCCCAAAATCCTAATACCCGACGAGTTCACGTAGGCACGTCGCACCCGAAAAGATAGCGACGATAAAGGTCGTCCCCCGGTAGAGCTTCAACCCGAGAAGCTGAAAGAATACTATAGTAAGGGTATTAGAGAACACCGTGAGTAGATACGTAGCGCGGAGAATACGTTTCGCCTAGCGCCACGCAAGTTTAAAAGAGATATAGCCAAAATTGTATAGTCTACTTAGTTTCTCCGTTAGACACCTACTACCATATAGCAGAATCTAGCTACTACAGGAGTTGCAGAGGATTATACTTAGAAGTAATTTAAGGATATGCTACTCAACCTTATCAAGGACCCTACGAATCGACAGCTTAGTATAGCGTAATTATACGAGGAAGTAAGGTAGAGGCTAGGGTAGTCAGCCCAGGAATTCAATTAGTATCTTGTCTCCCTTGAAACCTAGCTTGACGAAGAGTACACGTAGGAGCAGCGACGTACCCACCTATAGACTAAGCTAAATAAGTCTACTAGATATACTATTCTTTAGTACTAGGACATACCAGTTATACGGGACGCAATAGTCTCGCTAGCTACCCGTATCGAAAAATCCTCCTCCACGAAACGGAAGAGTACTAAGGAGTATATAAAAGATACTAAGAAACCTAAGGGCTAGGACAGGCCTAGGGGTGGACACAGGGGTAGCCGGGGAGGATTATCCTCTCGCGGGAGTTACGTAGGTAATACGAATAACTCAAGCAAGGCTTAAGATTTAAGCCACATTAAGTACTTTAGATACTATAAGTATGGCTATTATACTACCAAGTATCTAGAGTCTAGTCCTACTGTCGCAGCGCTAGCAGATAGCAACTCTAACGCTAGCAACAGTTAGGGAAAAGGACGAGGGTCCTCTCCCTAGTCGTAGAGGGGAGGATCTAGGAAGTAGACGACGAAGGATAGTCGCTACAACTACGAGGCGAAGGCGAAGGATAGCCGACGCAACAGCTCGGGCTAGTAGTAAGAATACCTACCCTTAAGGTTAAGGGTTAGATCTCGTCTATAGCGAATAGGTTAGAAGTATCTACCTTATTAGATACTAGTATAGACATTTCCGTAATAGACCCTAGCTTTACGCTAGAGATGCAACTATAAAGCGTACTAGTAGAGCTTCTATCCAGACCTAAATAGGGTAATAGGAATATTAGCTATTATTATAGCGCATATCAATTTGCCTAGGAAGTAGTTGATTCGCATAGATAGCGCAAGTAGGGAGAATACGTAGCGTATACGATTGACTATATTGGTCCACCTCTACTACTAGGTATACTAGTATTATACAAGTAGAAGATCATATACAATACGGCGGATCTTACCTAGCTATTCTAGTGCGAGGAGGATACGTCCTCCACGATAGCCATACTCTCTCTCTTTTCATAGGAGGATATTCAGGAAGAGGCAAAGGACAGTCCTTACCTATTTATCGTGCATACGCTACCGGATAAAGATAATAGTAAGGAGCCTACGATAAGCTATATAGTAGTTCTTCTACCTAAGATCTCAGATCTGGCAGCGGCCTTCAGCGAAGAGGGTGCGACAAGCTTGCCCAACGAAGGCGCGGAGTATCCGATTGAGACTACGGCTCCTCTACCTCACGGCCCAATTTATCCTTTATTAGCTAAAGAACTAGAGATCCTACGTCAATATATTATCGAAGCGAAGGCGAATAGTTAGATCCGGGATAGCACTAGTACTACTAGTTCCCCCATCCTATTCGTGCCCAAGCAGGATAGTAGCCTGCGCTTATACGTCGATTACCGTAGGCTGAATACGGTGATACTTAAGAACCGTTATCCACTTCCTTTAATCTCGGAGATCCTAGATAGGCTCTAGGGTTACTAGTACTTTACCAAGTTAGATCTCAAGAATACCTATTACCGCATCCGTATCCGTCGAGGCGACGAGTAGAAGACGGCGTTTCGCACGCGATATAGTCACTTTAAGTACTTAGTAATACCGTTTGGATTAGCTAATACACCGGCTACTTTCCAGGCATATATTAATAAGGCTCTTAGTAAGTTGGTTGACACCACCTATATTATTTATCTTAATAATATCATGATCTATTTATAGTCCCGCGAGGAATATGCGAGGCACGTGCGACAAGTAATCGAGAGACTAATGTCTTTCGGCTTATACTACAACTTAAAGAAGTGCAAGTTCTTTTATTAAGAAGTAGAGTTCCTAGGGTTCGTTATAAGCACCGATAGAGTCTCGATAGATCCTCGCAAGGTAAAAGCAATTACTAAGTAGCCAGTACCTTCTACTTTTATAGAGCTCCAATCATTTTTAGGCTTCTATAACTTTTACCGTCGCTTTATAGAAGTATACTCTAAGTATACGCTACTACTAACAGTACTACTAAAAGGAAGCTAGAATAGAAAGAAGGCTAGGCTATTTCTATAGCTAGTAGGTACTAATAAAGCTTTTCGCAAGCTCATCGCAGCCTTCACGACGGCTCCTATACTAATACATTTTAATCCTAGGAGAAGGATTAGGGTTAAGACTAATATATCTATCTTTACTATTATAGCAATCCTATCCCAGTTGAATAAGAACAACGGGTAGTAGCAACCCGTAGCGTACTAGTCTCGCAAGCTAGTCGACGCCGAACGCAATTACGAGACTTATAACCAAGAGCTCCTCGCTATCGTAGCGGCGTTTAAATACTAGCGATACTACCTCGAGGGGAGTAAGAACCTAGTAGAGGTCCTAACTAATTATCAGAACCTCACGGGCTTTACTAAGGTAAAGTAGTTAAATAGTAGGCAAGCTAGGTAGGCTATACTACTATCTACTTATAACTTTATCATTATACATCGTACTAGGAAGACAAACCCCGCCGATACGCCGTCGAGACGTACGGACTACGATGATAGTATAAGGGCTACAAACCAAATACTACCCATACTAGTTAAGAAGTTAGCTCTTAAGCCAACTAAAGACATTATAAATATACTTCTATCTAGTAAAGACAATACGACGCAGATACGCGCAACTAGTACGGAGCTATAATATATAATACTACAGGAAGGACTCTTAGCTATTAAATAGGAAGACGTATAGAAATCGACTACGATCCGTATAGATGTCATCCTTACCCTCGCAGTAGAATCTATATATAAGGATACCACTCTCCTAACCAGAACTTTAGTAGCTAAAAGCTAGCGTAGGGGCGTTAAGAGTGAGTCGCTTCGCTGTCGAATCTCCGACGGGAAGGAGAACAAGAACTAGAAAATCAAGGATAGCTTAATTATATTTAAAACCAGATTATTTATTCCTCCTATACAAGCCGTGCGGGATAAGCTGCTAAAGCGCAACCATGACGACCTATATGCCGGGTATTTTAGAATAGCACGCATAATCCAGCTACTCAAGCGCAAGTACTATTAGCCAAGCATAAATAGCGACGTCGCGGAGTATATGCGAAGCTGCGATATCTACTAGAAAACAAAGGTGAAGAGGTATTTACTATATAGTAAAATAGAAGCATTACCAACTATAAAAGCTCTATAGAAAGAAATTGCTCTAGATTTTATAAGTGGAGTACCTCCAAGCATGCGAGGTAGTATCGTATATAATGCGATCCTCGTAGTTATAGATCGATTCTCAAAGATAGCTTTATACTTTCCAGTTAAGAAGATAATAACCGCAGTATAGACGATAGACCTACTAATCGACTACGTATTCACGAGGTTTGGCTTTCTAGACGGAATAGTTTCAGATAGAGATCCAAGATTCATATCAGAATTCTAGTTAGAATACTACTACCACGCGAAGGTGAAACGCAGGCTAAGCACAGCCTTTCACCCCCAGATAGATAGCCAAACAGAAAGGCAGAATCAAATAATATAGGAATATCTAAGGGCTTTCTATTCAGAGTATCAAGCAGAGTAGGCGAAGCGCCTACCGATCGCAGAGTTCGCGTACAATAATAGCTACCGAAACGATCTGGATACATCTCTATTTTATATTATACTTAGATATAACCCTGAGATAAGGTTTAATACTAGGGATAGCACCTCTAAGGGGGAGATACTAGAGGCAAAAGAAAGAATTTAGCGCATTCATATTACACGCAAGGAGCTAGAACAGCGACTACGAGACGCATCCGAGAATCAAGCTAAATACTATAATAGAAAACATTAGCCTAAGAAGTTCAATAAGAATAACTTAGTCCTAGTCTCTACGAAGAATTTACGCCTTAAAAGCGCAAGTAGGAAGCTATCTCCTCGCATAATAGGACCGTTTAGAGTAGATAAACCTATAGGCTTATAAGCCTATAGAATTTATATACCAAGTAGTACAAGGATACATAATGTATTCTATGTCTCCTTGCTAGAACCTTACCACCGCCGCGCAGGCGAACAGGAAATCCTTCCCCCTCCAGAAATCATTAAAGGAGAAGAAGAATAGGAAGTAGAAGAGGTGCTAGCGAAGAGTAGGCGACAAGGTACCATATGGTATTATATACGCTAGAAGGACTAGGGTCCAGAATATAATTCTTAGGAACCAGAACAAAATATTAAGAATACTAGAGAAGCAATTCGCGCTTTCGAAGAGATAAGGAAGCGTAGGCGTAGCGGATAAGGAGAAGGTACTAACATCGTTGCACCTATACCAAATAGGACTATAATGAATGTTGATACCAGATTCCTTAGAAGCTGCGGCGCAAAGAACGGGAGTAGCAAGTATCGCGTATAGTAGAAGCAACTAATATATAGTCGAGGCCACGGTCTACCTAAATATATAAATTCCAGGATTCCAAGATTCCAGAAAAACCTAGGAAAAAGGGTAACGAGACGGTGTAGTAAAGAATATAAACCTACTACTTATTACCCGCTAAGCGCATGCTTAGCGATAATAAAAATTATAATAGGAAGTTTATAATTACATTATAAGAGACTCGCAAGCAAGAAGTAATATTTTATTATTCTATAGACTAACGAGGCCTAAAGGATTCATCATCCTTTATTCAGATTTTAGTAAGTAGGTAAGAAACCCACTCTCTAAGTATATAAGATACACCGGCAGCGTAGGTAAAACACGGTCTAAACCTATACTCTACTTACGTATCCTTAATCCTATCTTCTTCCTCCTCATCCTTAGACTCCAGAGGAGCCAGAGGTGGTTGATTATTCTAGGAAGAAATGGTTAACGTATAGGTAAAGCAAGCAACTCGTAGGATACGCACGACGGAACGGTAGGAGTCAACTATATACTCTATAGAAGATCTCAAGCTAGAAACCTCCTTAAGTATCGCAATACCGACGTGAAGCATACTCTTTAGCTTCGAGGTACTACCGAAACGCTCGGCCTTCTACTTATATACCCGTATCTGCTTATTGGCGTCGGCCAGGCGTAAGGTAAGCGCAGCCGGGACGGCGATACTACCCAAGGTTGTATACTCCTCGAGGATATTATTAATAGTGGAGATATACTTCTACGGAATCTATATTCGATTAGCCTACGTAACTATTACGCGAAACATTCGTTCACTCACCAGGTTACAGGGCTTGCGTATATACGAGCAATAAGAGCACTTCTTGGTATTACTCTTATTATAATTATGCTTTAGCGCGGTACTACCTTCAAGTAGGTACTACGCGCAGCGCATATAGTATACCTAGCTTAGGATATCTAGGGCTTTCTAGGAACGCTTTAGTAGGGGAGTCGTTGGCGGCTTAGCGGCGACGCGCTTAGGACCCATTATCGAGTTATAGGATAGGAGCAGGGAAGTTAGTAATATAGGTAAGGAGCTAGTAAGTTACCAGCGAGAAGTTGATATTATTATTGCGAGAAGAAAAGTTAAAGTAGATAAACTTTGTTTTAATTCTAGAATTCTTCTATAAGATTCCATAGAGGCGCGTGCGCGGTACGCATATTGTTATATTACGACGCGTAGTATTTACTTTAGGGTCACGATAGATCCTAGGATTTGAAAAATCCTGGGAAATTTTGGAGTTTTGGTTTTCCCTAGAATTCACAGTCTAGGGTCCAGACAACGCACGTACGTACTAGTATACCTATATACTATTCATAGTCGCCTCGAGTGCGAGGACGCCCTCCTAGGGGAGGAGGTAATTATAATAAGGTTCAGGATAATTCCTCTAAGAAAGAAGCTTGGGAATAGGTCAGGTAATTCTTAATTATATAACCCATATATATAGGTCGCAGGTTCCTCGTAAGGGAGGAACGGATAGAGATTATCTTTAATACAAATCTATTCTCATACTTCTTTATAATTCTTATACTTATCCTTTACTAATTGCTCTACGTCCTTAAGGTATATCTTTATATTATTATAATAGACGCTAAAGGTCTCGAAAACCTCTAATATATCGTTTACTTTATTCTTCAGCTAGCCGTTTTCTTTATAGAGACTAGTAATAATTTCCTAGGATTACTCTAATAATTACTTCTTAAAGATCTCGTATTGCTTGAAAATTTGCTCCTTTACGACCTTTAGGGCTTTGGTATTATCTTTTCCTAGGCCCGCTACCTACTCGTTAAGGAATAATATATCTTTAATAAGTTGGTACTATTATACGTTAATTCGAATTCGTTCCGCTTAGGGTTTTAGGATCGTAGGGTCTCGTTCTCCTTTATTGAACTTATAGATAGTTCCCGCTACGAAGTACTTAAAAGTATAACGCTAGCTATATTAAGATATCTTATCTATATACGCCTAAGTTCCTTTCTAGATTAATATCTCGGTTATATCCTTAGATAATACTATTTATTTACCCGTCTTTAGATCCTTTATTAGTTCTACCCTTGACGGTTCTTTAGTTCTCGGTTTATTATCTATAGTAAGTACGTCGTCCATGAATAGGTACAACTTAATAATATAGTAGCGTTTCTATTATATAGTCTTACTAATTACTCTTATTCGGTCTATATTGTTTATAATTAGATTCCTATCTATATTAACGGCCTCTAATACTCGGTCCTACTAGCCCTTATATATCTTTCCTCGTGTATTATAGGTATACTTAGCTTTAGTATAGCGTTGATATATATTCTCTTCCTTAGAAGCTAGGGCTACTTCTCGGGCGTCCTATAACGAAGGATATCTTTATTCTAGCTTTAGCTCCGTTTCTTATTTCTTCGCCGCTTCCCCTATATAGTTGCGTTTCTTTCCGGGCTATACCTTATCGCTAGATTTCATATCCTTATTCTAGATATTAAATCCTAGCTGAGTAGATAGAGTTATTCGTAGGATTACGCTACTTAGTTCGCCTAGCTCTTTTCCTATTTTCTTGCGGAGTTAGGTTATTAAGAGACTCGGATCTACTTAAATAAGCTTACGGACCTTAGTAACTCTCTTCTAGTTATTATTAGAGGATAAGTCTTGGACCGGTATCTCCTCGTCTACCTTAGGACTCTCTTTTTGCTTAGCTCGCTTTCGCTTCTCCCCTTTCTACTAAACCTGCTTCTCCCCTTTCTACTAAACCTACTTCTCCCCTTTCTACTAAACCTACTTCTCCCCTTTCTACTCTTGATTCACTTTTTAAACGGAGTATATATACGCCATTCTTCTCCGCTAGATTTCCTAATCTATAAACTCAAGACCCAAAGTGTTTCGCATAATTTTCTAGATTATTACTAATAGCTTTCTAGTATCTTACTTTGGCGGATCTAAGCCTATTTTCTTAATATCCTTATCCGTAAAGAAATAGTCTATCTCATCTTCCTAAAATATATAGGCGGGGAGAAATTCGGATTCACCCTTCGATAAGAATAGGTACTATAGTTTTGCTTTATATCTCGCGTTCCTATCTTTGTAGTAGTATAGGAGTTTAGCTATATCGAGAAAGGATTCTATTCGGACAATTCCTTAGGAGGTCGTTGCGTCCTAGAGTTGGTATATTCTATTAATACCCCGGATAACGCCTTCTCGGAGTATACTCTTAAGCTTATTAACTAAGTCTATATCTAAGCCTATATACCGCTTATAGCCCTTAATATAACTTTCGGATAGACTAGGTCCTTGCGATATTACTAGATTATTACGTCCTATAAGCTCGTAGACTACCTCGATTTCCTCTAACTATAAGGCTAAGTTTACTTAGCCCGTTTCCTTAGCCTTCTACTTTTCCTATAGAGGGTATCTAGTTGATTTCTTCTATTTAGCTATCTCCTTCTTATTACCCGACTATAAGACTCTTTCTTGTTTCTTCCTAGCTCTTGAAATTTCGTCTAGTAGTTAAGGTAGTTTAAGAGGACTCCTCTATAAAAGTCTATCGGTTTCTAATATTCTAGGATCCCGAAAGGCCAACTAGTAATTGATTAATATTATTATAAGTATAATAGATTGAGGAGGAGGGATATTATTATATCTCTTTAGTATATATATACTCACACCCTATGTTACCCTACTATCCCTATACGGAAGGTATAACGCTAATAAGTATCCGGGTCGGGGAAGTAACTATAATATACTTAGTACTTTTACTATTCTACTAAGATATCCTTAAGTTCGTCTACTTATTACCCTCTAGGTCAATAAGGCCCTTAGCTAGGTACCCTCTATAAGAATAATTTCGGTATCTAATAAGATTACTTTATAGATTTGGTCGTATCCCGTATTCATGTATATATCGTTGCGCTATATTATATCAAGTAGACTTATTCTCTATAGTATCCGTGTTATAATCTGCTATCTTCTAGATTTTAAGGTTGCTATAGGCCGGATAATCGTGCCTATCCAATAACGGGGATTTTGCTTTACTAGGACTAATTCGTCTATATACCTATATCGAGGTTCCTAATTCTATCGCCTTAATTCCGAATGATCCTATATCCCGAGTGCTTATACCTATTCTCCGATAGGGATTCCTTCCTTTCTAATTCTATCTATACTAACTCTCCTTACCGCTAATAATACACGTCCCCTCTTCTTTTATCTAGCTAAGATCTACTCCGCAGCCTAGGAATATATAGTTATAATTCGGTTACTCTCCTCTTCTCCCCTCGTCCCCTTCTCCTTTTAAAATAGATCGAACGGCTTCGCTACTAGCGAATCGTCCTCCTTTTTAAGTAGTCTTAGTAGTATCGGCCTATTCTACGCCTATATTAGTAGGTATTCTATCTCTTCTTCCCTTTCTTCTTTATTTTCCTTATCCTAAATTTCTCCTATTAATCTCTTCTTCGTGGATTCGGCCGGTCGGTTAAAAATCCGACGAATAATTTTATTATAGCTAATAATATTATCCGCTATCTACTAGTTATCTATATCCTCTCTCTTAGCGAAGACCTTAAGGTCGTTTAAGTAATATCTTCCTTATTCCTTGCCCGTCTTTAGGTTCTTAAGGAGTACCGATTAACTATACTACGAAACTAATATAACTTAAAGTAGTCCCTACTATCTTGGTTCGAGTTTATAGCCTTTCTAATCGTCCTAGTATGAACGTCTAAGAAGGACTAGACTACCTACGACTAGGACCGATATAGCTACTCGGCGCTTTTAGGCTATCGGGGTCTCTTTCTTTCTACGTAGTCTATCTACTAATTCTAATCTACGCTTTATAGATAAATCCCTTATCTCGTCAAGCTTTGCTATCTTAGTAACTTCTACTCGGGCACCCTCCGTATCCAAGTAACTAAGGATTTCCAGGGTAGGAGTTACTGCGAGTACTAAGGCTCGTATATCGTCCTCGAATATTCTCGCTACTTATATAGATCGTGGTTGGTATCTAAGTATTAGCTAGTATAGTAAGTATCCCGTAGAGCGGACTAGTCTGGATCTAATCGTATAGGTAGCTTAGGGGATAAATTCCTTCTATTTCTAAATCCTCTGCGGGTCTCCTTGGAGGAGTTTTCGGAGGGCTATAATTATTATTTAGATATATCTCTCCGACATACCCACGCTTTAGGGGTATATTACCGGTACGAATATCTATTTTATACCCTCTTTTTATAGGCGGACTAAGCATCCTTTCTTAAAATAACCCCTATTATCGCTATAAACCTAGAGCGGCTACCTAAAAGTCTCGGTAACTTTTTCTAAGACTCCTATCGTTACTTCTACTATAGCGGACACTACTGCCTTCGACTATACGAAGTAGGTAAAGTAATTAATAATAATAAAGATATACTTTTCTCCCGTTACTAACGGAGGATTAATTGGTCTAATATAATCTATACCTATCAAGTCTATAGGTTATAGGCTGATAATAGGGAGGATAGCTCGTGTTAGTCTAAGCGGACCTAGAAATTAGTATTAGGGATATATTCGGTACTATTTTATAATATCTTATATTATTATTAGCTAGTAGTATAACTCGAGCGCCTTCGCTATTATAAGTTCCGTAGCGAAGTAGGTATATAGGTCATAAACTGTCCTAAGAGCTAACTTAACTTGGGATTAGAGAATATATTTAACTACTTTCCTATTATTAGCGGTATAGCCTAATATCTAACTTTCTAGTAATTCGAGAAGTTTCAGTCGGCTAGTAAATCTATATATTACCTTTCTCTCTCTCGAGGAGAGAGCCTCTCTATAAGGGATTGGATATCCGAGAGCTAATATTAATAGTTCTTCGTACTAAGGGTCTTTAAGGTACGCAGCCTATAAGGATACGGTATTTAGTAGAAGCGTCGTAGATTTAGTTACTATCTATAGCAATATCCTCTTACTATCTTTAGGATTGATATCCGCCGTGATTATAAGAGCTAGATAGTCTGGTTCCGCGGGGCTAAAATCTAGTTCTACCTCGTACCGCAACCTCGATAGGCCGTCTACTACCGTCAGTTCCTTTCCTAGGATATGTATAATATCGAAGTCGTATTCCGCTAATCTATACTACTACCTCGCTATTCTTCCCCGAGCGTCGTCTCCTTATAGAACTGTCTTCAGCGTAATATAATCTATATATAGTATCGTTAAGTAAGAACTCCCTTTAATTAAGTACCGTGTTTCCTCTACGTATTTTAGGACTACTAGGGCTTCTCTCTCTATCGTATAGTATCGACATTCGGTCTAAGAGAGCTTGAAACTTATAAATATTATAACCGCTATATTCAAATATATATTCTTGCCTAGCTTTGCCTTCGTTCCGATAGGCGTATTACGAAGTTAAAAAAGATAACCCCTAATTCTTATACTAGATATATCTATTACGAGATAGTATTAGCTTTCTAGGTCACCCGCCGAATAGATATTCTAGAGAACTAATTCCTTATATATCCGAAACGCTTTGTCGTATATAGGGGTCTATTCCTATCCTATAATCTCTTAGACTCGAATTTGTTTTCCTTTTACTAACTTATATATATACTACTACTTGATCGCCGTTCTTATAATATCGGAGTAATCTACTCTTGCTAGTATATATACCTTAAGGAAGGGAAGCTAGTCTAAGAACCTATCTAGCTCCTCTAGAGTCTTAGGTACTAGCTATTCTACAAACGCTCTTAGTTTATTTGCTGCGTGTAATGAGGTTCAGGATAATTCCTCTAAGGAAGAAGCTTGGGAATAGGTTAGGTAATTCTTAATCATATAACCCACACATATAGGTCGCAGGTTCCTCGCAAGGAAGGAACGGATAGAGATTATCTTTAATATAAATCTATTCTCACACTTCTTTATAATTCTTACAATTATAATCTCTCTCTCTAAGAGGTCCGAGATTAGAAACGATAATACCGGGCAGCCACATCGATACCGACTCGTAGGACGCAAGGGATCTCAATATAGATCCACCTATAGAGTAGACAGGCCCAGCCCTACTATAGGAACCCGAGCAAATCGATGCCAAAACCCTTACGAGAAGGCTGCGAGATGCTATAGAGAGGAATAAGTATCTAAAGAGGGTAGAAGAACTTCAACGCCTTAAATATAAGAATAAGGTGCTTACCCGAAACCTTATAGCTCTAGCTAATAATCTAGAGGAAGAGGAACTTCCCGAAATCCTAATACCCGACGAGTTCACGCAGGCACGTCGCACCCGAAAAGATAGCGACGATAAAGGTCGTCCCCCGGCAGAGCTTTAACCCGAGAAGCTGAAAGAATACTATAGCAAGGGTATTAGAGAACACCGTGAGTAGACACGTAGCGCGGAGAATACGTTTCGCCTAGCGCCACGCAAGTTCAAAAGAGATATAGCCAAAATTATATAGTCTACTCAGTTTCTCCGTCAGATACCTACTACTACATAGCAGAATCTAGCTGCTACAGGAGTTGCAGAGGATTATACTTAGAAGTAATTTAAGGATATACTACTCAACCTCATCGAGGACCCTGCGAATCGATAGCTTGGTGCAGCGTAATTATACGAGGAAGTAAGGCAGAGGCTAGGGCAGTCAGCCTAGGAATTCAATTAGTATCTTATCTCCCTTGAAACCCAGCTTGACGAAGAGTACACGCAGGAGTAGCGACGTACCTACCTATAGACTAAGCTAAATGAGTCTACTAGATATACTATTCTTTAGTACTAGGATATACTAGTTATACGGGACGTAATAGTCTCGCTAGCTACCCGTATCGAAAAATCCTCCTCTACGAAACGGAAGAGTACTGAGGAGTATATAAAAGATACTAAGAAACCTAAGGGCCAGGACAGGCCTAGGGGTAGATATAGGGGTAGCCGGGGAGGATCATCCTCTCGCGGGAGTTACGTAGGTAATACGAATAACTTAAGCAAGGCTCAAGATTTAAGCTATATTAAGTACTTTAGATACTATAAGTATAGCTATTATACTACCAAGTATCCAGAGTCTAGTCCTACCGTCGCAGCGCTAGTAGATAGCAACTCCAACGCTAGCAACAGTTAGGGAAAAGGACGAGGGTCCTCTCCCTAGTCGTAGAGGGGAGGATCTAGGAAGTAGACGACGAAGGACAGTCGCTATAACTACGAGGCGAAGGCGAAGGATAGCCGACGCAATAGCTCGGGCCAGTAGTAAGAATACCTACCCTTAAGGTTAAGGGTTAGATCTCGTCTATAGCGAATAGGTTAGAGGTATCTACCTTATTAGATACTAGTACAGACATTTCCGTGATAGACCCTAGCTTTACGCTAGAGATGCGACTGTAAAGCGCACTAGTAGAGCTCCCATCCAGACCCAAATAGGGTAATAGGAATATTAGCTATTGTTATAGCGTATATTAATTTGCCTAGGAAGCAGTTGATTCGCATAGACAGCGCAAGTAGGGAGAATACGTAGCGTATACGATTGACTATATTAGTCCACCTCTACTACTAGGTATACTAGTATTATATAAGTAGAAGATCATATGCAATACGGCGGATCTTACCTAGCTATTCTAGTGCGAGGAGGATACGTCCTCCACGACAGCCATACTCTCTCTCTTTTTATAGGAGGATATTCAGGAAGAGGTAAAGGATAGTCCTTACCTATTTATCGTGCATACGCTACCGGATAAAGATAATAGTAAGGAGCCTACGATAAGCTATATAGTAGTTCTTCTACCTAAGATCTCAGATCTAGTAGCGGCCTTTAGCGAAGAGGGTGCGACAAGCTTACCCAACGAAGGCGCGGAGTATCCGATTAAGACTACGGCTCCTCTACCTCACGGCCCAATTTATCCTTTATTAGCCAAAGAACTAGAGATCCTACGTCAATACATTATCGAAGCGAAGGCGAATGGTTGGATCCGGGATAGTACTAGTACTACTAGTTCCCCCATCCTATTCGTACCCAAGTAGGATAGTAGCCTACGCTTATACGTCGATTACCGTAGGCTAAATACGGTAATACTTAAGAACCGTTATCTACTTCCTTTGATCTCGGAGATCCTAGATAGGCTCTAGGGTTGCTAGTACTTCACTAAGTTGGATCTTAAGAATACCTATTACCGCATCCGTATCCGTCGAGGCGACGAGTGGAAGACGGCGTTTCGCACGCGATATAGTTACTTTGAGTACTTAGTGATGCCGTTTGGATTAGCTAATATACCGGCTACTTTCCAGGCATATATTAATAAGGCTCTTGGTGAGTTGGTTGACACCACCTATATTATTTATCTTGATAATATCATGATCTATTCACAGTCCCGCGAGGAACATACGAGGCACGTACGATAAGTAATCGAGAGACTGATGTCTTTCGGCTTATACTACAACTTGAAGAAGTGCAAGTTCTTTTATTAAGAAGTAGAGTTCCTAGGGTTCGTTATAAGTACCGATAGAGTCTCGATAGATCCTTGTAAGGTAAAAGCAATTACTAAGTAGCTAGTACCTTCTACTTTTATAGAGCTCTAATCATTTTTAGGCTTCTATAACTTTTACCGTCGCTTTATAGAAGTATACTCCAAGCATGCGCTACTACTAACAGCACTACTAAAAGGAAGCCAGAATAGAAAGAAGGCTAGGCCATTTCTATAGCTAGTAGGTACTAATAAAGCTTTTCGCAAGCTTATCGCAGCCTTCACGACGGCTCCTATACTAATATATTTTAATCCTAGGAGAAGGATCAGGGTTAAGACTGATATATCTATCTTTACTATTACAGCAATCCTATCCTAGTTAAATAAGAACAACGGGTAGTAGTAACCCGTAGCGTACTAGTCTCGCAAGCTAGTCGACGCCGAACGTAATTACGAGACTTATAACCAAGAGCTCCTCGCTATCGTAGCGGCGTTTAAATACTAGCGACACTACCTCGAGGGGAGTAAGAACCTAGTAGAGGTCCTAACTAATCATCAGAACCTCACGGGCTTTACTAAGGTAAAGTAGTTGAATAGTAGGCAAGCCAGGTGGGCTATACTACTATCTACTTATAACTTTATCATTATACATCGTACTAGAAAGACAAACCCCGCCGATGCGCCGTCGAGACGTGCGGACTACGATAATAGTATAAGGGCTGCAAACCAAATACTACCTACACTAGTCAAGAAGTTGGCTCTTGAGCCAACTGAAGATATTATAAATATACTTCTATCTAGTAAAGACAATGCGACGCAGATACGCGCAACTAGTGCGGAGCTATAATATATAATACTATAGGAAGGACTCTTAGCTATTAAATAGGAAGACGTATAGGAATCGACTACGATCCGTACAGATATCATCCTTACCCTCGCAGTAGAATCTATATATAAGGATGCCACTCTCCCAACTAGAACTTTAGTAGCTAAAAGCCAGCGCAGGGGCGTTGAGAGTGAGTCGCTTCGCCGTCGAATCTCCGACAAGAAGGAGAATAAGAACTAGAAAATCAAGGATAGCTTAATTATATTCAAAACCAGATTATTTATTCCTCCTATGCAAGCCGTGCGGGATAAGCTACTAAAGCGCAACTATAACGACCTATATACCGGGTATTTTAGAATAGTACGTACAATCCAGCTACTCAAACGCAAGTACCATTAGCTAAGTATAGATAGCGACGTCGCGGAGTATATGCGAAGCTGCGATATCTACCAGAAAACAAAGGTAAAGAGGTATTTGCTATATAGTAAAATAGAAGCATTACTAACTACAAAAGCTCTATAGAAAGAAATTGCTCTAGATTTTATAAGTAGAGTACCTCCAAGTATACGAGGTAGTATCGCATATAATACGATCCTCGTAGTTATAGATCGATTCTTAAAGATAGCTTTATACTTTCTAGTCAAGAAGATAATAACCGCAGTATAGACGATGGACCTGCTAATCGACTACGTATTTACGAGGTTTGGCTTTCTAGACGGAATGGTTTTAGACAGAGATCCAAGATTCATATTAGAATTCTAGTTAGAATACTACTACTACGCGAAGGTAAAACGCAGGCTAAGTATAGCCTTTTACCCCCAGATAGATAGCCAAACAGAAAGGTAGAATCAAATAATATAGGAATATCTAAGGGCTTTCTGTTCAGAGCATCAAGTAGAGTAGGCGAAGCGCCTACCGATCGTAGAGTTCGCGTATAATAATAGCCACCAAAACGATCTAGATGCATCTCCATTTTATATTGTACTTAGATACAACCCTAAGATAAGGTTTGATACTAGGGATAGCACCTCTAAGGGGGAGATACTAGAGGCAAAAGAAAGAATTCAGCGCATTCATATTGTACGCAAGGAGCTAGAATAGCGACTGCGAGATATATCCGAGAATCAAGCTAAATACTATAATAGAAAATATCAGCCTAAGAAGTTCAATAAGAATAACTTAGTCCTAGTCTCTACGAAGAATTTACGCCTTAAAAGCGCAAGTAGGAAGCTATCTCCTCGTATAATAGGACCGTTTAGAGTAGATAAACCTATAGGCTCACAAGCCTACAGAATTCATATACTAAGTAGTATAAGGATATATAATATATTCCATATCTCCTTGCTAGAACCTTACTACCGCCGCGCAGGCGAACAGGAAATCCTTCCCCCTCTAGAAATCATTAAAGGAGAAGAAGAATAGGAAGTAGAAGAGGTACTGGCGAAGAGTAGGCGATAAGGTACTATATGGTATCATATACGCTGGAAGGACTAGGGTCTAGAATATGATTCTTAGGAACTAGAATAAAATATTAAGAATACTAGAGAAGTAATTCGCGCTTTCGAAGAGACAAGGAAGCGTAGGCGTGGCGGATAAGGAGAAGGTACTAATATCGTTGCACCTACACCAAATAGGACTGCAATAAATATTAATACCAGATTCCTTAGAAGCTGCGGCGCAAAGAACGGGAGTAGCAAGTATCGCGTATAGTAGAAGCAACTAATACACAGTCGAGGCCACGGTCTACCTAAACATGCAAATTCTAGGATTCCAAGATTCTAGAAAAACCTGGGAAAAAGGGCAACGAGACGGTATAGTAAAGAACATGAACCTACTACTTATTACCCGCTAAGCGTATGCTTAGCGACAATAAAAATTATAATAGGAAGTTCACAATTATATTATAAGAGACTCGCAAGTAAGAAGTAATATTTTATTATTCTATAGACCAACGAGGCCTAAAGGATTCATTATCCTTCATTTAGATTTTAGTAAGTAGGTAAGAAACCTACTCTCCAAGCACATAAGATATACCGGCAGCGTAGGTGAAACACGGTCTAAACCTATACTCTACTCACGTATCCTCAATCCCATCTTCTTCCTCCTCATCCTCAGACTCCAGAGGAGCCAGAGGTAGTTAATTATTCTAGGAAGAAATAGTTAGCGCATAGGTAAAGCAAGTAACTCGCAGGATACGCACGACGGAACGGTAGGAGTTAACTATATACTCCATAGAAGATCTCAAGCTGGAAACCTCCTTGAGCATCGCAATACCGACGTGAAGTATACTCTTTAGCTTCGAGGTACTACCGAAACGCTCGGCCTTCTACTTGTATGCCCGCATCTGCTTATTAGCGTCGGCCAGGCGCAAGGTAAGCGCAGCCGGGACAGCGATACTACCTAAGGTTGTATACTCCTCGAGGATATCATTAATAGTAGAGATATACTTCTACGGAATCTATATTCGATTAGCCTACGCAACTATTACGCGAAACATTCGTTCACTTACTAGGTCACAGGGCTTACGCATATGCGAGCAATAAGAGCACTTCTTAGTATTACTCTTATTATAATTATACTTCAGCGCGGTGCTACCTTCAAGCAGGTACTACGCGCAGCGCATGCAGTATGCCTAGCTCAGGATATCTAGGGCTTTCTAGGAACGCTTTGGCAGGGGAGTCGTTAGCGGCTTAGCGGCGACGCGCTTAGGACCCATTGTCGAGTTATAGGATAGGAGCAGGGAAGTTAGTAATACAGGTAAGGAGCTGGTAAGTTACCAGCGAGAAGTTAATATTATTATTACGAGAAGAAAAGTTAAAGTAGATAAACTTTGTTTTAATTCTAGAATTCTTCTATAAGATTCTATAGAGGCGCGTGCGCGGTACGTATATTATTATATTACGACGCGCAGTGTTTACTTCAGGGTCACGATAGATCCTAGGATTTAAAAAATCCTAGGAAATTTTGGAGTTTTAGTTTTCCCCAGAATTCATAGTCTAGGGTCCAGACAACGCACGTACGTACTAGTATACCTATATACTATTCACAGTCGCCTCGAGTGCGAGGACGCCCTCCTAGGGGAGGAGGTAATTATAATAAGGTTTAGGATAATTCCTCTAAGGAAGAAGCTTGGGAACAGGTTAGGTAATTCTTAATTACATAACCTACATATATAGGTCGCAGGTTCCTCGCAAGGGAGGAACGGATAGAGATTATCTTTGACACAAATCTATTCTCACACTTCTTTATAATTCTTACACTGCGGGTCTAATTCCAAGGCGTGTTTTATCGTAGCCTAGATACGATATTTTGCTAGTAAAGAAAGTAGTCTTAAAGGGGTTGATTATTAGTCGTAACTAGTATAATCGTGGAAAATAATAGTTATATAAGAATTCGAATAGGTAGTAGAACGAGTCTATACCGCCTATATCGTTGTCGACAAAATAGTCGAATACTATACGACCTTAGAAGACTTTATTCAACGAGGGCTCGGTATTCGGGGATAGTATATCTCCTATAACTATATCTTTAAGTCTTAAGTAGGTCCTAGGTACTCCTATCAATCCTTAGCCTATTCGGAAATATACGTATTGGCCTCTCGATATTGAGAACGCTATCTTATATACGTCCTTTTTAAAGACTAGGATCGCCTAGTATCTATTACTTATATCTACCTTAAATATAAATATTACGTACGGTCGCGCAATATTTTGGAGGATTGGTTCGATTCGTCGTATAGTATAGTTAGACTTAATCGTCGTATTATTAATAGGATAAAAGTTATATACTATCCGTAGATCCCTATTTAGCTTTAGAGGGTACTTAGTCCTTACTAACTAATAAGATTCGGTACGAACTATTACTCCGGCTTCTTTAAGCTTCGGTAGATTATCTCGTTCCTAATCTACTTCTTACTTAGAATATAGCTTTGGTTTCGCTTTCCTTGGAATATAACCTTTATAGGTAGGTATTTAATAGATGACCAAGTCCGTTATAGGTATATCCCTAACCTTTATAATAAATAAGTCTCGCTAATACTATATAAGTTCTTTAACTTACTACCTTTATTATTCAGACTCGATCAAGTCGCCAATAATATCTAGGAATTGGTCTAGCTATTACTCTATTTCGTACTTCTTATTAATGCTACTAATTGCGTAAGGGAGGACTCGTCTACTTTGCTATAGTCGACGGCTAGTTAGGAAACCCAACTATCTACCTCTAAAAGCTATATCCGCTTAGGTCCTGCCTATAACACTCCCATTTCGGCTATCTTAGTAGGGTTTACTAGGTTCCTATACTGACTCTCGTGACGGATTATACTAAATAGCTACTACTACTAAGATATTACTATTCTAGTCTCGTCCCTATCTCTTAATTCTTGACGGGTATATAAATTGGAACTCGTTATACGTTACTTCTTTCTAGACCGTGACTCCCTAATCTATTTCTATCTGAGTCTTGATTTTGCTTAGGGTTCTTTAGCTTTTATCCCCTCTAACTGGCGGGATACGATTTATAGTTATTCGGGGTATATCTTCTTGGTCTACGGTCCCCTCTATATTTAGCGCTAATTAATTCTCGTAGTAGACAGAATTGATAGACTTAGTATAAGAGGTAAGTTCTATTTTATTAGATTTATAACTACTATGGATTATAGCTACTATAACTAATTCCTTCGCTACTAGCGACTATTTATATTCTATCCTCCTAAACGTCTTCTCTACTCTCTCGTTAAGGTCCCTTTTAGTCTACCGACTTCTTCTTTTATCGCTAAATAAAGCTTTCGCCTTATTATAATATAATACTAATAAATCTTTCTCGTTCTTCTTAGGTAATATTTCTTGCTTTACTATAGGGAATGTCCCTACTAGACGGCGAACGTCGCGTCCCGTACCCTTTCGCGAGACTACCTTAGTATGATAATAAGTATTATCTAGTAAGTAAAATAAAGGAAACCTATAGACTTTTATTAGTACGACGTACTAACTATAGTCCCTACGTAGCCTCTTTACTATAGTTGCGCTCTCTACTTTGCTCTACTAACTATTAATATATAGGGGGTATAAAGTTACTACTTTTATAGTTAAATTGTTTTGACGAATTAATATAGCCGGTAGTATAGTTAGTTTACTCTTAGACTCTAGCGTATCTAAGAGGATCTAGCTTTTCCCTTTAGGTAAGTTAATTTCTTACTATAAGCTAGGATAACCTTCGCGATTTTGATATATATATCGTCGTCGATATCTAATTGTAATAGGTTTCGTACTTAGGGTTGGAGTCTAACTTAAGGCGTTTCGTAGGTCCGAAGGAGCGGTACTTCGGGAAACGTCGACTCGATACGTTTTATCGTATCTACTCTATCGTGAATCTAGTATTCGCCGATAGTATATAATCCGATAGTTCCCGCAGCCTTGAGCTATTGTCTACTAAGCAAGATCGTATATAGTAGATGTCCCGGTATAATATATAAGTCTTAGATAATTGATACTCCGGATATAGTAACTAGAATCTAAATTCGTCCTAAGATATTAACTTTATCGCCGTTTACCATATTGATATTAAATCCTATACTAGGGTTTATTTTTAAGTTAAGCTTCGTAGCTGCTAACTCTAAGATAAAACTAAATAGTAAACCACTATCGATAAGTATACGTAGGATATCCTAGATAGACTCAGCTCCTAGGATAAACGATCTAGTATAGAAGTTATTCCCTCCCGCTTAGGCTAGCATGACGGTACAGGCCGTAAAGTTAAATTAAGAAAGCTAGCGGTCCGCAGCCTTAATAATTACTACTAAATCTACTATTAAAGGCTCGTTTTTGTCGAACGGGCGGATTTGCGGGGCCTCTTAGAAAGTAACTTTGTGGTAAGGCTTCTCTTACTCAACGAAGTTATCTAGGAGCTCTATAATTCGTTCCGGTCCTAGTACTACTAGCTTTGGTATACCAAATAAGTCAGATAAAGTTAGAGTAATAGCGTTGATTTTATCGCTGCCTCGTTTCTAGCCTTATTAGTCAGGATTATCTTCTACCGTTACTAACCTAAAAGAGGCCTAGCTAGTCTAAGTTCTACTTAATTATAAAGTACTATTATTCTTATCTCGATCACCTATCGACGTGCGAGGATTTAGGGTAACTTTTTCTATCCCGAGACGTTCCGCTATAGTCTAGCTCTTAGTACCTATCTCGGGCTTAAAAGCTTCTAAGACCTAGTCCCGTACGGCTGGTAATAAGTCGGCAAGTATTATAAATAATATTATAACTTTAAAGGATTATAAGGCGTTTAGGGCGTCGAAGTCGTGGATTCCTTTCGTTCCTTTAATTATAGACTTACTAGGTCTAACGATAATTATCCTATTAGTAATTACTTTATTCGCTACTTCTTGGATTTCTAGATCGAGTTTAGGTTATATAGTAAAGAAAACTTCCTTATTATCTTTCGAGGCTTTCGTGAACTTTCCTCTAGGACTACGATATTTCTTTACTATTACTATATTAACTTTAATCTGGAACATCTCGTCGGTAGTAATAATATTCTAGCTATAGGCTTTAAAGTATACCTCCTTATCGAAGTTATCGAAGAGCTTAGGCTAGTCTCTATATCCCTCGTAGTATACCGTATTCGCCGCAATTAGTATTCTAAATAGTACCCTACTTCCAATAGTATTATTCGGGTTTACCCTATTCTATTTATCTTGTCCCTGGAATCGTGCTTATCGAAGGGCTATCTAAGTAGGTCTCAGTAATACCTGATTTCTATAATTGGATACGATATAGCTATCTATTATACCGCACTTTTTATACGGCCATCGGGGCTTGCTATTTATTCCTATTACCTACCCTACTATAGGCTATAACATTTACGTGCCTCGCTCTCCTAAAGGTATAGAGTTAGAACCTAAGGTATTTATTTACTATTGCCTCGGCGGTCCTGTCTATAGATTTCCCTAGGGCTAAAACTGATTCTACTGAAATAGATTAGGGTATAGCCCCGGCTAGCGGTATCCTTACTAATTCTATCGTAACTAGAAGCTAAGGGTTTTCTAAAACTATTAGAGTATCTCCGTAAGTTCTTTAAACGGAGCTTCTTTTCGGGGCGTAATAACGTCGCTTACCGGCTTTAGTACTACTATACCTTAACTCGAGGTTAGAGCCGTAATACGCTTAAAGCTTCTATCTATATTACGAACTTTTAGGACTATATCCTTAAAGGCTCTCTCTCCGAACCCGATATAGCCGATCGTATCTTTTCCTAACTACTTATCCGTTAAGCCTATATAAAAGTATTCGGCTAAGTTAGGCTTTAGACTAGTATCTAAACTCTTCTTAATTTATTTAGCTCGCTCGATATATTCCTCTAAGGAAGAGTTACCCTAGGTAAGGGATATTATTAATTATCTAGCTTCCCTCTTTCGATCCTCTACTCCGTTAAGGACTAGGAATTAGCTCTCTAGCTCCTTCTTTAGCTTTAGTAAGTCAAGGATTGTCGCTTACGGCAAGGTCGCTAGGAATTCTACCGCCTCCCCTTTGTACTAGTAGAAAATCTAGTAGTATAGTTACTTATTATCTCCCTAAGGACAGTTCTACCTAAATGCGAATTCTAATATAGTAAGGAATACCTCTATATTCTAGGTATCTACTCCGATAAACTTAGGGTATATAATATAATTTCGGCTAGCCATAGCTATTGTTTAATCCGGTAACGGAGGGGTAGAAGACGCTTTTAGACTATCTCTTTCTTCGGGGCTATAGTTAAGTAGAACTAAGGCGAGATAAGCGGTAATTTAATCTATTTTAATTCCTCTTTCGCTATTAAGGCGTTATAATAGGCTCGGACTACTATACTCCTCAACGCTATAGTATAGAGGTATAGAGGTCTAATACGAGAACGATAGCTCTAATATATCCTATACTACTCGTTCTAGCTCGTCCCTTAGTATTACTAGGGTTTATATACCGGGTATATATAATATAATAAGACGGCTAAGTCTCTCGGATAAATTACTCTATTCGTTTATACCCTACTATAGATATGTCTCGAGAGGGGTATTATAACTTATAGCTAGCGTCCGTGTTAAAAAAATTTTAGAAGGTTCGAATAGTACTATAAATACTTAGATAAGTTCCGATCTTAATACTATAAGCTATTATCTTTGGTCGTTAGTAACTAGTTCTCGGTATTTCGTCTCCTTTCTATCTCGTAAGGGCTTTTCGATCTTTTTACTATATCGTCTCTTCGGTTCTATAGTGTCTTCGGTACTACTCTTCTACTACGGTATCTTTACTCCTAATTACTATACCTTTATAAGGACTATAGGATTTAGACGAGATAAAGTTCTTAACTACGAATCGAATAAGAGAATAAGAGGCAAAGATCCGTACTAAGATTACTAATTTATATAGTAGCAACTGTGTATTGTTGTTGTATATATGAGAGAGAAGGAAGCTAAGGTACACTCAATGCTAAGGCAAGCTAGGCTGCCTTAGGCGACAACGCGCACACACACACACTCACATCGTGAAACCCACTCACTCCACCCAACCCCATCCCTCATCACCAACTCCCTATAAACCAGTCCCTCAGTCTCAAACTGCGGTCCCTCCGCCTCCACCAAATACCCCAATTCACACCTCGAAAAACTAACCTTAATCTGTTCATCCACATAAAAGCCATCGAATTCCCCAGCCATTGTATCGGCGAGGGTCTGCATATCATGACGACTGTTGGGGTGTTAGGGGAGCAAAGGATGGTTAGACGAACCTGAGGAATAAATAATGTACTTATTATCCAGCAGATTTAGACGTTCTAATCTTGTGAAGACGCCATCAACAAGTTCATCAACAGCCTGTAAAGCCCTCAATCTCAATCGATAAAACTCATCATTATACTCCACCGCACTCTCATTCTGCTGGCTCAATCTCTTGACCCAGGATGCACAACTCGGTACGTTTGGATTGAAATTGCCCGTCCTAGGTACTTTCACATCTTTGAAAAGATCTTCATGTCTCTCGGCCGAAACAGGCGCCGTGAACGGCGGCGGTCCAACAGAATGCGGTGCAATGGGTGCGGCAACAAGGAAAAATGGTTTCTCCGCTTTCGCAGCGTCTTCCAAGAATGCAAATGTTTTGTTGGCGACGAGGTCGGTTGAGTAAGTGTTGTTGTGCAATACTGGTGCATCTTTGTTGTGTTGGAATGCTCGGTCTTTGTAACTATACGTGTATGGATCGAGCAGAAAGTCAGATGAAGTGAAAGCATTCACGTAGGGCGAATTATAATTTTTGATATTATGGTATACGTGATGGACCTCGGGCCGGTCGCCGTCTCAATCATCAATGAAATCTCCACTCGTTCAGCTGGGAAGTTGCTTCGTGATGGAAAGAATAGAGACCAATCAATAGAGTCTTTTGCAGTGGGTGCTAGATGTGATTCGATATCTTCTATCAAAAGAGAAGAAATGGGATATTCCAGAGTGGAAGTTGTTGTGCAGATGGAAGATGCAGAAGGTGGAGAGTGAGTCCGAAATCAACATGACTCGTGTTGATGGGTTCCAGTTTGCACTGCCAAGTCGAAGGATTTCTTCCAATTGTCAGCTTTCGATAACATTCATCACCTCTCTTTTGTTGTCTCGGAACAGGAAATAGCTCCGCCTGCCCAGCTCTTGGGAGGCGTTGGTGAAGGCATGTGCAGGGGATTCTCAAAAAAGAGACGAGTCAAGGCCTTGTTACGTTGCTTGTTGCGTGCTTGTTCCTTGCTTGGTGCGTTGCTTGTCGCTTGCTTCCTTCGCAGACGCCTCCAAGAAGAATCACGGCCACGGCCTACCACAGCTCCGGGTATCTACCACAGTACCTTGGCTTCACTGCATGTCAGCGACGCCTCCACATCCACAGAGCAACACGCGACGATGCAACGGTAACGTCCAGAATAACACGCCAAGGTAGATAAGGATGACCGGGCCGGGTCACTTGCATCGACAGCCTGCGAGTAGTTCTTATACCGTGTCTTCATTAACTCCCTTGGCCATTTAAACAGAGTGCTTGTTGGAACATGGGTTTGTGCTGCTACGATGGAGGATCCAAAGACGTGCATATCTTCCTACTTCTACGCGTTGAGACGGCAGAAGACACGGCAAGTCCAAACTCTGATTCTCTCCAGCATCTTGTGTCGTATTCTCTCCCAAGCCTCTTTTCAAACATCCAATAACAACTTCCCCGCAACCCCACTCGCCTCCAGATTATCGGAGCTTCCATGCAGCCATCCGCATAAGGTGGGTGAGCATTATTGCGACCATCATCATGTAGCACACACACACACACACACACCTAACAGTAGTGGAGGCGTCTTCACCTTGCCCAGCTTTCTGCCTTATCTATACTCGCCTGGTTACACCCTATTTGATCGTATTTCAACTCCGCAAGACCAGGGTAACCCTTTAAGATCTCCAAGTCGCTCGCGAAGACGACTCCGACTGCACACCTTCCGAAATGTCTGCTCCACAGCCCGTTCCGGACAAAGGAACTCCTAATTCATCTGCTCATGAGAAAGCGCCAAACTACAGTCATGAGAAAGGCACAGAAGGCAGAGATGCTGAGAGAGGAATCGATCCTGTTCTCGCTATTCAAGAAGAGGACCACGGAGTCATCAACCATGCCAATCCGCTGAAGAAGAGTCTCCATGGACGACACATGCAGATGATTGCCATCGGTGAGTAGGTTGAGCAATTCTCCATCGTAACTGAGCTAATGCGACAACCAGGTGGCTCTATCGGAGCTGGTTTATTCGTCGGTGTTGGAGGAGCATTGAGCAGAGGAGGACCTGGCTCTGTGGTAGGACCAAATTCGAATGACTTTGCCAAACGTGACTGACTTCGGACCAGACTCTCGGCTTCCTCATCGTTGGCACTATGATGCTCTTTACCGTTCAAGCTCTTGGAGAACTTGCTGTCACCTATCCAGTCAATGGAGCCTTCTTTGCTTATTTCGTCCGTTTCATTGATCCTTCTTGGTACGACAGGTCCATTTCTCACGTGCACTATCGCTGCAAGACCTCGTGCTTGTACTCGTGCTTGTACTCGTGCTTGTACTCGTGCTTGTACTCGTGCTTGTGCTCGTGCTAACATTTCACAGGGGATTCGCCGTCGGCTGGGATTATGGCATCAGTTGGCTCACTGTGCTTCCATTTGGTTCGTTACCTCAACCGTCTCGGGATCCGGTATAGTACTAACGAAAGTCACACAGAACTAACTGCGGCTGGTATCACAATTGCCTACTGGAACGACACGATCAATGTTGGAGTCTGGGTAACAGTCTTCTTCGTACTGCTCGTGCTCATTCAGTTCTTTGGCGTGCGTGGCTACGGTGAAGGTGAGTGAAATTCATCGGAGCAGCTTCAACCCTCGAACTAATCATTCCACCTACAGTCGAATATGTCCTGGGCATCATCAAGATCATGGCATGTGCCGGATTCATCATATTCGGCATCATTGTCGACTGCGGTGGTGTGCCTACAGACAAACGTGGCTACATAGGGGCAAAATACTGGCATGACCCAGGCGCTTTCAGAAATGGCTTCAAGGGATTCTGCTCCGTCTTCGTTACCGCCGCCTTCGCCTTTGCAGGAACCGAACTTGCGGGCCTAGCGGCCGCAGAAGCTGCAAGACCTGCCCAGTCTCTTCCACGTGCGACGAAACAGGTCTTTTGGCGAATCTTCTTCTTTTACATTGTCAACACATTCATCCTCGGTCTCATCCTGCCATCCGACGACGACCGTCTACTCGGCTCCTCAGGCGCAAACACCAAGGCTTCCCCATTCGTCCTCGCCATAAAGGAGGCCGGTGTCGTTGGTCTTCCAAGTGTCTTCAATGCAGTCATCACCATCGCAGTCATCAGTGTCGCCAATTCGGCCACCTTCGGATCAACAAGAACATTCCAAGCTCTCGCCCAAGCCGGTATGGCTCCCAAAATTTTGGCGTACGTCGATCACAAGGGAAGACCAATAGCAACAGTTGCCCTCCAACTCGCATTCGCCCTCTTGGCCTACATCAACTGCGCCCCCAGCGTCGGCGACCAATTCTTCAATTGGCTCCTAGCTCTCTCCGGCGTCGCCAACTTCTTCACCTGGGGTTCCATCTGCCTCGCACACATCCGCTTCCGCTCAGCTTGGAAACACTCGGGTCACCAAGTCGCCGAACTACCATTCAAAGCCATCGGCGGCGTAATCGGATCCTACATCGGTCTCTCCCTAAACATCATTTGCCTACTCGCCCAATTCTACATTGCCGCCTGGCCAATCGGAGAAGCCGAACTCACCTCCGCCGATCGCGTAAAGGGATTTTTCTCCTCTTTCCTCGCTGCGCCGATTATCCTTATTTTATACGTTGTTTGGAAAGTCATTAGTGTTACTTCCAAAGATGAGCGCGTCAATCACCGTGGATGGAAACTCTATCTCAGGACTTGGGAAATTGATGTTGATTCTGGGATTAGGGAGGGTGTTCTTAGGAGTCCGGAGGAGGTGGCTGCCGAGTTGGAGGCGAAGAGGAATAGGACTACCAAGCAGAAGATCATGGCGCCGCTGCATGGGATTTGGGAGGGCATTTTTGCGCCTTGAGGAGTTGTGTGTGGAGAGGGGGAAGTGTGCTATTTGGGCGAGACTTCTCCGTGCGAGAGAGTCAGGATTTTCTGGCGACACTTTTTAATCACATATACTAGTACACCAATACACTAACAGACCGAGAAAAATCTTGGAAATTCCCGAGACCTGGTATTATTATGCCTGTCTAGTTCCCATCTCATACCTTGACGGCGGGGCAGAAATAATAATAGTGTTGATAACACATAGTATCTTTCACGAGATAGAGACAGACCAAAGACACAAATGTCTTCCTACATATACATAAAAAGAGTCCAAAGAAACAAAAACACCACTCACCACCCCTCTCTACCAAAAAAAACAAAAGTGAACATACTGATACTAATACGTTGACACACCGAATTTATTATAGCTATCAGGGTTCTATGCGAGATACTTATATATTAGATAGAATAGACGTATATGATATATACTACTATACCTTAATTACTTCCTTGTACCTACAATTGCGACGGATTACGCTTATAGTTAGAGTTTTAACTTTTTA
The DNA here is from genome assembly GCA_003693225.1 of Venturia aucupariae. NCBI lineage: Eukaryota > Fungi > Ascomycota > Dothideomycetes > Venturiales > Venturiaceae > Venturia > Venturia aucupariae. The sequence continues at coordinate 130,578 of QWZN01000028.1, read as the reverse complement.
TTAATATATAGAATCTAGATATAGTAGGAGTACCTTCTAAGATACTAGCTACTATATTTACAGCGGTAGACGAGAGGATACTACTACTACTAGTAAGAGTTAAGGTTTTAGTATTAGTATTTGAAGCTATAGCTATTAAATAGATTAGTCTTGTTACTTAGAGGTATAGCTACTACTACTACTACTACTACTACTATAACGTATTTAGATTAATTAGTCTTTAGATTCGAGTCTCGAAGTAGATATCCTCGTACGCTTTTCCTTTTATATTTATAAGCTCTTAGCTGTTGGTTTTGGCGTTTTCTACTATTCTAGTTTTAGTTTTATACCTACTATAGTAACGGTCGTGAATTGCGTAGCTATAGCGATGAAAACTGTCGTAGTAAAGGTTGACTTGGTATCGTAGTAGTAATCTTACTAGTAGCAGTAGTAGTATATATAGTACTAGTCGCTATAGTTAGGTTACCGTCGTAGTTACTAGGGCTAATAGATATCGTAATGTGCGGTAGATTTAATATAGAGCTGCGGGTATAGTTAAGAACAGACATACGCTAGAACTAATATTACTAGTATAGATAGTAGCTAAGACGGAAGCGATAGATAGATATTAGGCTATAAACAAGAATCGATCTGATGAAGACCATGGTAAGCATTAGGTACACGACCAAAATGTTGTTCAGTAATAAGAAGGTAGAGTAGGTAGACTGATATCAACTCAAAGGTATGCGCTGTTGAAGCCTTGCTGTCGATGGCTGAGGCTGCTAAAGTCGATTTAACTAAAGGCTTTTCTCGGGGCTATCGACGTCTGTAGGCAGGCCGGTCACTCTAGCTAGCAGACTCAAGCACCGAGAAGCAATCGACAACGTCCTTCCAAACCCACCATAATGACAAACCGCAGGAACTTTCAACCCTGTATGCTGGCCAAGGACCTTGTGCTTTCGTTCCCACCAAGAAGACCTTGATTTTCAAGGGTGTAATAAGAACTCTAATGTACCATCTTTACTGTTTTGATATCCATGACAGTGTCCAGGTGAGTCAAGTTCAGCCTCAGTCCTTGGCCATATCCACTAATGCAGTCGCACGTTCAAGTGACCAGTAGATAGTGCTATACAAATGATGGCAGGTTGTCAGAACCGACTCTCCCCATGTCGAAGTGTGGTATCAAGACAGATTAGCCGTTTCTGGAATCTAAGGTCCAAGCGAAACGCGTTTCCCCCATTCTAAGCTCAGAATTAGCATGTATACAGACTGCGCTTCGACGACTCACTACGTGTTCGCTTGAGCAACCAGCTCGTGAAGGAGGCAGAGGATAACACGAGGTTGAGATAGTAGGGTCTTTGCAGAAAAGCCATCAGTCCTAGGCGACTGATTCATTTTCCAGTCCACGCAGGAAAAGTCGTGGTTGGGGAGAGATCTGTGAGTCGGCAGAAGCGGTAGTTCTTCGAGATAAGATATCTCGCTTGAATATCCGCTGTACCTATTTTAGTATCGGTTCAATTACCTTATGTAGACTTGAGCAGACTTTGAAAGAGTCCGTAAAGCTGTTTACTTTCCACTCAAACTCCTCGAATGGGCGAGAGGGATAAGGACAGCGTAAGCCACAGTGGTATTGTGCTTTCAAAGTAAAGCTCTGCTTGCTTGCTCGCAACTTCAGTCACTGTACGATGAGCTAAGTATTGATGGCATTTGCGGCACATAGGGAGAATCATGCTGTGTTGTATACATGATTGAATTAAGATCCACGAAAAACAAGATGTTGCAGTTGACTTAGAATCAGGTGGCTGGACGGAATTGAGTGAGCGGTAGCGGTGCAGTGAGGTTGGAGTGCGATAAGTTGTCTCCTCGCGAAGCAATCTGAAGATTCGGTCGTTGTCGGCTTATCGATTTCATGGTATCACCCGACAACTTGATTGGCAGGTGTTCAACAACATTTGAATGAAATTTTATTCCATATATGATGAAAAGACCAACAGACACCTTGACAGCATATAACCAATCTTACCTCCACAGGCTGAAAGACGCAGCATCGCCAACCACCGAGAGCGCATCGGTGACTCCTTGCCCTGATATCTCCTAATGGCGGCCGCAGTGTTTGTGAAAGGTCGATGCCGAGATTGCATGCAATTTGTCGGCAGGGGTAGAGCAAACTTACGTCGACCTAATCTCAGCAGTCCGGCGAAGGAAAAATGAACGAGGGCCCTGCCATGTCGTTTTGTGTTTCTCGTGGTAACCGTCATGATTCCTTCTTCTCAACCATAATGGAGCTAGCACTCTCCAATTCATCAATTGAAGAAGGACGTCTTGGTAGAGAATGGGTGGGAAATAATTGATCCAACGAATCACGAGAAGGAATTGTCGACCTCGAACCACTGGGTGGAAACATCTCATCGTCGGTGTCAAAGCCAATGGAACAAGTGCTTCCACTCAGGGTGTGGCATCGGCTAAGAGCGTGGTTTTGAGACGATGCCACATCTTCTGAAAGTCAGTTCACGGTAACGGTGAGGTCTCTGACGGATGCCATCAAGTCGTCCATTTGGCCTTGTACTTGGTTGACTGCTTCTTCTCGTATTACGAATGTTGGTGCGGTGCGCTGTCTGGAGAATACGACGGCCGCAAGAGTCATGATTGCGGCGGAGCATATGGTAATGACGACGAGTTCGAGATCGTGGGAAGGCATGTTGATGAATTTGTTATCAGTAGAATGGACATGAGTGTCAGTAAGCTTGTATAAATAGTTTTGACCTCCCACAACCTGTGAAGCCTTGGACGCACGAATGACCGTGATTGTAGACGAACGATGTTCATCAAGCAGACAGATCCGTCAGATGGAGACATCATATCTCTGACGTATGAGCATGCGGCATAACATCGTGACCATGATGTGGGAGATGCATAGATACGGACTCGAATTGTGAATTGTGATATGTAACCCTGAATTGAAACCCAGTTTCTATCATTGAAAGACATAATGGGTGATTAACGCGACGGGTGGTTCCCTCTGGAGCCGAGACCAGCAGAATGCCAGATCAAATGTAATCGTACTCTTTCATGCCAGAAGGTCGAGAGTATGCCGAAGTATTTGGCTCTGGAGAAAAAGACGGACAGTGCAAAGAAATTTTCGAAGGGTAAGTTCCATGACTTGCACGTGACCAGAGCCATTGATCATCCCGTCTCGGCTGTTCGGCAGTCGGACGATTGTGGAATACAGACGTCGATGTTTGAGACATCGCCAGCAACCCTCAGACCTTTACTATCGTCAAGTTGAGCAAGATCATGTCCAACAGAGCTCTCCAGATCACCGCCCGGCGAGGTGAGCTCCAATTGAACTTGCCCCATCGCGTTTGCTAACCCTCTTCAGTGGCCGCCCAAAAGCCAACGACTGCATTTGCCCGATTTGCTTCGCCAGCTGCTGTCGCGACGAATACACATTTCCTCCACAGAAGGTGAGCCTTACGGATCGATAAAGAGAAAGGATGGACTGGCACGAATAAGCTCCAGGCGTGCCGTGGTGGATTCAGAAGGACAACACTGACCCCTCATCGTAGACAAGTCGCAACGCAACATGTCTCCGTCGATAACAACGACATCCTCGTAGCCCAGCGCAAACTTCGTCCCGTATCACCACACCTTGGAATCTACAAGCCTCAGATAACATGGATTCCGTCCATGTTCAACCGTATCACCGGTGCCATCTTAAGCGGCGGTTTCTACGTTTTCGGCCTTGGGTACCTCGTTGCTCCTGTTTTCGGCTGGCACTTGGAGTCTGCAGTCCTTGCTGCTAGCTTCGCGACATGGCCCATTGCCGCCAAGGTCCTGGCAAAGATGTCTCTTGCTCTACCATTCACCTTCCACAGCTTTAACGGACTACGACATTTGATGTGGGATATGACCAAGGGCATCACCAATGCTCAGGTCGCGAGGTCAGGATGGTTCGTGGTTGGATTGAGCTTTGTGAGCGCGTTCTACTTGGCTGTGGGCTACTAGAGGATGCAGCTGAAGATTTGGACAAACTGGGCATTGCGCGGAAGGACAAAGTACGCTCAATTGCACAGAGTCGAACACATGTATATTTGAGCCTGGATCATGAGTTGATGTATATAGTAACATAGTTTTGGACTTTTGTATGGTACCCAGATTGTGAGGTTGTCATTTTGTGTTGGTGAACTGAATGCGGCGCTGCAACCTCAGGACGCACTTCCGACTCTAGCTCGATAGTAGTAAGCCCTGACGATCCGGAAGAATCAACCAGACCTCCATACCATTTGCTGCTCACATGTAAGCGTACTTCGAAAGTTCGAGATGACTAAATTCAATCGCAACTGAGCCATCTCTCCATACCAGACTCACCCGAAATCTAAAAACCAAAGATCGATGTCATTGTCATGAGCACGTTAAGAACGTGTACGATTACGAACAAAGCACTTGGAGAACTTCTATAATCTGATATTAATAAAAAATGTTCCGCGTTCAAATTTGACCACCAAGCTGGAATTTTGCTGAACCAAACCAAAATAACCATTTTCCCCAATTGCCATGAGCAATCGAACTCTTTTTCTGCCTACAGTAACGCAATCATGAAACCAGAAAAGCCTATTCCGCTACCACCAGAGTTCTCCGACGTCGACAGATACGTTGACTCACTCCTGCACTTTGGAACTTCATGCACACTCCTGAGGACTCTCTGCGGCGGCATCCACATCAACGACTTTTTCAACCGAGATCCAGATCTATACACCCAAGTTCTACCGCAGGGATGGAGAGAATACTTCAAGAGCGTGGAAATTTTCGAATTGCTGGATCTGCTCATGCGGAAGGACTTGGAGAAAACTCAGATGCAAAATTTGAACTCGAACGGAAATGGCGAGAGAACTGCGGAAGGGAAGTTGAATCCTCCGCAGAGTCTTATTCAGTACATTAGAGACGTCCGTCGTCATCTTCTCAATCGGAATTTCAAACCCAATACCTCAAATCGAAAAATGGACCGCAAAATCGCCGTGGGGATGAACGTCAAAAAAGTGCACGAAGTCGAGAATTTTTCTCGTTATGTGGATGGATTGACTTCAACGATCAATGAGGACTCCAAGCACAGGATCACGCATCTGGTGGATTTTGGAGCTGGTGTGAATTACCTGGGAAGAGCATTGGCGAGTCAACCTTATAACCGGAATATCATTGCTATTGAGAGTCGAGCACATGTTGTAGAGGGAGCGAGGAAAATGGATGTTCTGGCCAAGATTACGGAGAAGACCGTTGTAATGAGGAACAAAAAGGAATGGAGGAAGATCGAGGAGGTTGAGGCATTGAACGGTGCTTCGCCAGCAGAAGCGACAGCTCCATTGAAACCATCAATGAGTCTAGGTGCCAATGCCAGTATCACCCCCACAGCACCAGCAGACCGCGATCTCACTCATAAAGAAAAGACGAAACGAACACCAGATGAATCCTCCATCCAAACTATAAGAGCAAAACTCGAGTTGCCTAAAAACGGCCAAGGAACAATCCAATACGTCGAACATCTCATCAAAAAGAGCAATTTGGAGGAAGTAATAGATCAAATCGTCTCTCCATCTACACCATCAGAATCTCCAGGCTCTCTCGCCAAAGCACAAGAACCAGGTCTAATGGTAATATCTCTCCACTCCTGCGGTAATCTCCTCCACCACGGCATCCGAACCTTGACCGCAAATCCTTCCGTCCGCGCCGTAGCCCTAGTAGGCTGTTGCTACAACCTCATGACCGAGCGTCTGAATCCCCCGACTTATAAGATCCCGTTTCTACGCGAACACCCGAGACTAGAGAAAACGTCAAACATCGGCGACGCGGACGGTTTCCCCATGTCCAACCGTTTCCTAGAGTATCGACATGAAATCCTAAAACCCATTGAAGGAAGAGGCGGGGCGTATGAGAGTCCCTCTTCTTGCACTTCTAGTTCCACAACATCTGCTTCCTGCTGCGGACCAAACCCAAACGAGCCCCCCACAGACGCAGACGAAGAAGACGACATGGAAACAGGAATCCGCCTCAACATCACCGCCCGAATGATGGCCGTCCAAGCCCCCCAAAACTGGACTCCCCGCGACTCGTCCTCCTTCTTCACCCGCCACTTCTACCGCGCCCTCCTCCAACGCCTCTTCATGGAAAAAGGAATCCTCGACCCACCCCCATCCTTCGGAACCCGGCCAGCAGGGAAAACAGCACCGATAATAATAGGTACACTGTCGAAAAAATGTTACACCACATTCGTAACCTACGTCCGTGGCGTCGTCGCAAAACTATCCCAACCCTCATCCCCATCCGGTGAAATGGATCAAACAGGCCGCCTGCTCCAACAAAATATAGGCACACTCACAGATGCCGAGATAGAAACCTACGTAACTCGCTTCGCAGAACGGAAAAAGGAATTATCTATAATCTGGAGCCTCATGGCATTCAGCGCCGGTGTTGTGGAAGCAATGGTCCTGGTAGATCGATGGACGTTTTTGAAGGAACAAGAGTGTGTTGCTGATGCATGGGTTGAAGCTGTCTTTGATTACGGTCTCAGTCCGAGGAACTTGGTAGTTGTGGGCGTTAAGAAGGATATATAAGCAAAGGAGATGCGGGAAAGTTTATCAAGATCGGACTGTGTATTTCCCTCATCGCCGTCAGAATTCCTTCCTTTCCTCTCCTCTAGTGGGTCGAGATGGAGATTCACTCACCCTTCCCCAGCCAGCCCACTCCAACCCAACAAACTATCACCCAAAAACAAGCACAAGATGAAAAACATCATAATATTCACAGCCAAAAGTAAGACACCATTCCCCCTCCCTTTCCCTCCCCTTCCACAAACAACCCCAGAAAGAACACTCTTTCGAATAATGGGCAAATGAGATATACATTACATACCACAAATCCATCGCCTACTGTACCCATTCACCAGTTTTTTCCCGACCGCCGGTCCCAGTTCACGGGGCGGGAATGGAATGGAAGGGTCGCTGGAGTAGAGAAATTGGAAATTAAAAAGTATGAAAATCAGATTTGATTCGTGAGAGGGAAAAAGCAAGAAGGATATCACAGAGGAATATTCCATATCAATTCTTCCCCCGACCCCGCCCTCCCACCATATCATCTAGGAACTATACAATAGGTGAAGAATCTACCAATAAGTAGAGAAAACTCGCTCGCTGGCTATGTAACGCCAAACCCAGAGGACCGAAATCCGCAAAAAAACGCCAAGGACAAACATATCCAGGTCTGTCTCATTACTATCATTACACATTCGTGAATGCCGTTTCTCGCATTGGTGCTTCGCTTCAAATCCAAACACAGATGCGATGCGGCGCTGCTCAAGAGCACACTGAGCACAATCCAATGGCTCAAATGCGTCTCTCAATCCGCCTTCTTGACCTTCGCTTTCCCATCTCCTCCCAAAGCCGGACTCGTAGATTGGCTCCGTGGAGAAGGATACGGATAGTCCAATCCCGAATCACTATCATGCTCAACACTGCCACCGACCTTGTCCAGCGAAGGGCTAAGCGGACCAATTGTCTTTTCCCACTCTTTCATCAAATGACTAGCCGTACGCTTGAGATTACTTGGTATTTTATCGAGATTGGGCCAGGGTAGAGAATCTCTTTTTGATGCGCTGCTGGGAGTCGTCACACTGCGAGGTGTGAGCATTCTATCAGTCGATGGAGCGGGGGAATCGTGACCTCCTGCGCTTGTGAGAGGGGTGCTTCCAGTGTCGGACTGAGATGAAGTTGCGGATTCTTCGTCGCTAGGGCTGGGGGAATCGGCGAATTTGATGGGTGTGCCCCAGTTATCCCAGTCGTCGTCATCTGTCTTGACTGGTGTTGCTTCACGCTTGGCGTTTATAGTCTTCGATGCTGCTCTTGTGGTTGCCTTATGCTTAGGCGAGTCTATGCCCATGCCGTGGTCGCGCCAGAAAGATCCACCGATGTCGATGAGAGTGTCATTGCTTGTGTCCTTGTTGCGAGCAGTTCTTGCACTTACGGCACGATTCAGTTGACCTGGGCGACCACCTCTGGTTGTACGGCTGGGCTGTCGGGCTTGTCCTTGTGTGGCTCTGATCGTTCCACCTTCGTCTCCAACTGTTGCTTGTCGAATGTCCTCGAAGAATGTCAAGAGACCGTCCTTGAGATCAAAAGCCATTTGCTTGCCGGTGCGCACAAGAGCATCTTTGGTCTGCGTGCCGTCCATCTGCGGCAGATCAGCTGGCCTTATCGGAGACTCGCAAATATCTGATGTCGTCGAAGATCTGGTGAGAGGGGGAGGACGTGATGAAATGGAATCGCTACGTCGTGCTTCAGACTCAGGTGGTGAAAATGGCTGGGAGAATGAACTCTTCTCAGGTGATAGTAGCGATAGTGTGCGCGTGTGCCGCGAACCACTAAAGACCTTTCTGTTGGATGTTCTCATGCCCTTCAGGAGTGTCTTCCTCCTCTCCATCTCCTTCTGCATCCATTCTGATGATCCGTCCTCATCCTCTTCAGCCGTCTCGAGAGTGGATAGACTGGCGGCGAGAGGTTGCAATTGCGTGGGCTTCCGTATGTCACTACGCTTCTTGACTGCCTCGTGCACCGAGTAGTGCCTCTTGAGCCTGTCCAACTCAAGCTCGGCTTGTCTCAGTTCGTCCCTAAGCTCCAGGACACGCCTCTCCTGGCTGGCGAGAACAGTAAGAAAATTAGCCTCAGTAGAAGGGGGCACATCTTCTTGAGGTTTCGTAGGGCTCATAATCCACGAGGGTGGACGAGACGGTCGGGAATTTGGTTGTTGGACGGGGAACCCTGTCAGGGATAGCCGTTTGTTTTGACGCGCATTCGCATGGTCGGCTGTTGATGAGGACTCGGAGCGAGAGTGGGATCTTGTTGAGGTAGAGGTCTGCACTGACTCCATGGAGGTTCTTGTGGTCGGACTCGAGGAGATCCGGTCTGCAGGCGGTGGTTTTCTAGGAGTGTTTTGACCGGACTGGAGCATGATTCGGGATATGTCAATAGACTCGGGACGACTCCTTTTCTCCCTCATGGGCTCTGGAACATGGCCTGGCATTGTAGAGTGTAGTTGGTTAGGAAGTCGATTTACATGGTGGTAATAATGATAAGAGTAGTTCTCCTGGAGGCGGTAAAGGAAGGCGGTTGAGGAAGCCAGTAATTTGGTGGATGCTTTGCATATACCCCAGGTCAAAAAAAGCCCGGACACGGTAGCGAGAGCAAACGAGGATAAGAGCCAGGACGACGCGTACCTGGGCGCGGGCAACATCAAGAAGAGGACTCGGAGCGTCTGGAATTACATTGCCTTAAGTGCGAGGATTATCACAACTGCAGTGCCGACGATGCAAGGAGAAATGGTGGTGGGTGAGACAAGCAGCCAGCGCCCATTCCTATGTATTCTCGTCCTCTACACCGTCTTGCTGTTCCCTTGTCCCTCGGTGGCCAGATATTGCGCTGTCAATTGTCAGGACAACCTCTTGGACTCTCTCCACTTTCTTAGTATCCCCTCCCTGGGCACTAGCAGGCTCGACACTTGCCAGGATTATGTGTCTAGGTTCGACACTTGCCAGGATTATGTGTCTAGGTTCAGGTTGTGAGGTGAAGTGATGGGGAAGAGGCAATCAAAAGGAGGCTTAATGGACATTCCTGGCTAATATGTAAGGCTCAAACTGTCACGATGCAGTCTGACCTGGCCAAGAGCTGTCAATTGACACGGCATCCGAAACATTCAAGGATGCCATCCATCCGCTTCCCTGCTTTCACTTTCACGCATGTGGTCCCCAGACTGAGCAGAAAGAGGCAGTAGAGGGTTCAGGGCATCGTGTTCTAGAAGAGGTTGCTCATATCTATGGCAGAAGCAATTGAATAGACGCATACCTATGAATTGAATTGTGTAGGTAGGCACCTTAGGTATTTAATCGAAACGTACTCCTTTTGCTGTCTCATTCACTGAGTCGCGCCTCTCTCACGATTCAGTTCAGCCTCGTTCGTGGTTGCCATGGTAAACAGAGCCCGTGCCTGTCAAATTCAATTCATGCCCGACTCCAAAGACAACCTGAAGAGAGAGACTCCATCCCTCGTCCAGCCCCGATCCATTCCTACCATTTCTCTCGCAGCTTTGTTGGTTGCGCCAGACGTCGCATTGAACATCATCCGTCACTGGAAGAGTTCGTACCGCCGCATCAACGACAATGGCCGACAATTATACAATGCTCGAGGAGCTGGGGAGTACGTCAATCCTTTGCCTCTTCTTTTTCCATCCACTTGTCTAACCTTATCACTACAGGTGGCAGCTTTGGAGTTGTGTACAAAGCCCAGGACCGGACGACGGGCGAATATGTTGCCATCAAACATGTGGGTTGATTCGACACGCTTCGTCTTAGCCGTTGCATGGCTAACGGCCGCCCCACAGATCGATCTCGAGGGCAGCGACGACGATATTCGAGAGATTCAACAAGAGATATCACTGCTCAGCACATGCGCCAGTTCTTATGTAACGCAATACAAAGCCAGTTTCGTCAAAGGTGTGAAGCTATGGATTGTCATGGAGTACCTCGGCGGCGGTTCATGCTTGGATCTGGTATGATCTTACATGACCATTCATCTTTGATAGACTATGCTAATTGCCACAGCTCAAACCTGGCCCTTTCACCGAATCCCAAGTCGCAATCGTTTGCCGTGAGCTCCTCTTCGCCCTCGACTACCTCCACCAAACCGGCAAGATCCATCGGGACATCAAAGCTGCCAATATATTACTATCAGAGAAGGGAAAGGTCAAGATCGCTGACTTCGGTGTCGCTGCACAACTTACGAATATCAAGTCGCAACGCATTACTTTCGTCGGGACACCTTTCTGGATGGCTCCAGAAGTCATACAGGAGTCGGGGTACGATTGCAAGGCAGATATATGGTCGCTCGGCATAACAGCCATGGAATTGGCGAATGGAGAGCCCCCGAATGCCTCGATACATCCCATGAAGGTGCTTTTCCACATTCCCAAAGCACCAGCGCCGCGGCTGGAAGGCAATTTCAGCAAGGACTTCAAAGATTTCATAGCACAATGTCTTGTCAAAGACTCGGACAGAAGACCTACGGCAAAGGAATTGCTACGGCACCGCTTCATTCGCAGTGCTGGCAAAGTCGAATCACTACACGATCTCATAACACGACGCAAACGATACGATCAACGAGAAGAGCGATCATCACATCCCAAATACTACGAGGAGACATTACGAGACCTTTCACCACGTCACGAGCAAGAAGAATGGGTCTTTGACACAATCAAGCCTGCCACTATCGCGCCGCCAAAGCGAAGGAAGATGAGTCGGATACCTTCTGATGCGTCGGATATCACGAACCCATACGCGACAATAGAGGCACGCGAGCGAGAAGCACCAAGCGCGATGCTTCAACGCATGGATCTCAATGCTGCGCCGTTGGGCACTGGCTCTCCTGCTCCGAATTATCCAACCATGATGCGAAAGCCGCACCTAGATCAAGTGAAGAACGAGAACCGGACTAGAAATTCGACGCCAACGAAGAGAAATCCATCAACGGCAACAGTCATGTGTGTGCCTTCTGGTCAAACGCCAACCGCTCGCAAAATCAGCCTAACGGAGCAGGCACAAAAGCTGCCTCTTGGACTGGATATGTCGTTTGGAAACTCTCCATCTGTAGTCCGCCCATTTCGTCGCGTCTCTTCTGGAGGTCATGAAAAGTTGGCGAAAGATCGAGAGAGCTCTGCCTCATCGGCACTCGAGCCACGCGCAAATGGCGGTCTTGACAGGAAGAAATCAGCCTCAAATGCCTCGACCCTCGTCGACCACGACGAAAACACGCCACCAATGCCTTTCTTCAAAGAGGACAGCAAAGAAGTTCCCATCCCCGTCACTCCCATTATGGTCACCAAAGAATCTCTCCTCGGCAGACGGGCTTACAGCAAAGTCGTCGATACGACGTTCCAGGAACAACATGCGCAGACGGCGGAAGCCAGTAAACGAGAGGCGCTAGCTAGACTTCACAACGCGTGGAGTGTACTTGATCGTGTTGATCCTGAGGGTGAGTTCTTGCTGCTCAAGAGTCTGGTGGAGAAGTTGAAAGATGATTCCAAGCTGGCGAGTTCATTGGGAGTGACGGTTGCGATTCCGATGGCGCCACCACAGGTTCAGGCATTACCGCAGACTCCGCAGAGTTCGCCGCAGAAACAGCAGCAGAGGGTTAGTGCGAATTTGGGATCCCCCGAGAAGAAAATAGTGGAGAGGAGACCTGTGCCGGGCACGCCGCGTGTTGCTGGTCCAGCACCTGGAACGCCTCGAGGTCATCGTCCGAGCAAGTCACTTGCGCAGATTGATACGAGTTGTGTGTCTACACCGGATGTCAGTCTTGTCGGCAACAGTCCGAAAAAAGCTGGGCTACTGTTGGCGAAGAATAATCCGCATCTGAAGAGTCATCGGAGGAGACAGAGTGCGTATCCTAATGTCGAATCACCGTCGATGCCTGGAAGGGTTGCCTCTTCAACGCCGGTGAGGGAGAATGGTAATGGTGCCGTAGGTAGGAAAGTCAGTGAGATTGAGAAGAGTCGGTTACCTGGCTATGTCAAGCCGGGAATGGAGCAGCAGGGTGGTCTTGCCGAAGTGTTATACGGACGGTGGATTGAGGGGTTGAGGTCCAGGTGGCCTATTTCTCAGGGCTAGATGCTGAGTCTCGTGAGGAGAGTGTTGTAAGCTTGAAAGGCGTTTTGGATTTGAGGCTTCCGAGGGATTGATGTGGTGTTTCGGGGTTGGTGTAAACTGTGAGGTATTGTTTTCTCTATCATGAGATGGATGAATCATTAAATAGTATTGATTCGTCTCTCTTATCGCTTTTTTCAGGGTATCAAACTTTGTCTGAAGAAGAGATTATGGGACTGTATTTGTAATAATATTGTATCATGTTCTTGTATTTTAGTCGTTTCGAAAGGTCAGATGAGGTGGAAGGGGTAGATGTAGGAGGTTGGAACCTTTGTATATATAATCTATATCTTATTGGAACGAGAGTAATACGATAGTTATTGAGTACAAAGTAATCGTCCATTTCCAAATACAAAATACATATAGACAATGCTATTAGGTTTGACGATATAGACAAAGTAACTATACTTGATATCCTTAGAGTATAGAACATTTCTAGTTAGACTTGAGGAGGGGAACATGTGTGTAGGAATGGAGGAATAGTATCAGTGTAATGATATAAGCATAGAATGTATTCTTGGAAGGATGTGATGTTGATGATTGGATATAAGGAGGGTTTGTACTGTGTTATTAGAATGGTAGTATCACGGGTGCTATTATAGGTACGGAGATAGGCTTGGTTATTGGAAGCTAGTAATACTAGTTAATTAGGGATGATGGAATTGCAATCGTATACTTGAATATAGTATCACACCATTGTTCATTGAACATTCTTTATAACTAGAAAACGGATGATATGTTTATCCTAGAAGTGAGCGAGTACTCAACAATGCGATGAGGACATGAAGATGAAATGTGATGGCGACAGATTCTTGATTACGTGCATTGATGCGCACGAATGGATAGTAAGAGAAGCGGTCTAGTATACATTTTCATCTCTTCTCCCAATATCCCTACATCCATCTCTCCATCCACAACGACAAACAAACTCAGAAAATTCCATCGGAAACAAGCCATTGTCCACCTTGGTATAGAACATTGTGAACGCATCTCAGGTCTGCCTATTTCCCTGGCAGTATTGGACAAGCAAACATCTCCACGTAGGAAACCTCCAGTACAAGATAACAATTGAAGAAAGAAAAGAAAAAAAAGTCAAATCCGTATATCCGCCTAGTACTCCACCATGAAAGCGATGTCCTCCAAGAGTGCGCGGACTTCATCACCATTGTTGGCGATGTATGACATGTTCTCCATCGATGCCGTGTACTTGATGAGAGTTTGTCGATAGAAGAGGGAAGCATTTACTGTAGTCCAGAACAGATCGGTGACGGTTTCGCATATACCGGCAAGGTCTTGTTCGATGGGTTCGATATTGACGACGACGTTCAGCTCTGTGAGCTGAGGAATGCTTTCGATCATTCGTTCAATGTCGCGGCGGAATTTGCGACGGACTGGCTGGATACTGCGGATTGTTGAGGTATCCAGGCGCAGCTCAATCTTGTGTGTGCTCTCAGTGAGCTTCTCTAGTGTCAATTGTTGGACACTTGGAGGGGTTGATGTTGGGCCTTGTGTGGCGATTGATGTTACGTCTCGGTGGACAGAGTGTATGGGGTTGAAGTTGAACAGCACGTTTCGTGGACGTTGACCGGTGATTGACAGTGCGGCGAATGGATCGGCGAGGGCGATGTTGGTGATAGACATTTTACTGAAGTGATGAATGTCGTATAGGGCGAGATGTATCTGTTAACTTGTTCGGTAGCTCTATTCTCGTTAGCAGATTTCTCTTGGAAGAAATGCGGCGGATTTGACAGCGAAATGGCGGAGCAGCGGTTGAATAGTTGAGCAGGGCTAAAGAAGAAAAGGTGAAAAGTGGGCGCAGAGCATCCTTATAAGGACATCTAAGTGAAGTGAAGTCCTTACCTAAGCAGCAACGTGGGCGTATGGTCATGTTCACCGCCTCGAAGGCGGTTGTTCATCTGGGAAATGTTCGTGGTTGAGTCGTGATATTGAACGCGTAGAGTTGAGATCGATATTGATAAATTCCCACGTCAGGGGTCAGGCCACTTCAATCCTCCTCACCCAAATTTCTGTCCCAACCCCACCACCTCTTCATCCTATCTCCAAGAGTCGCAGTACCGTCCTTGAAGCGTTTTGCGCGAGCCTGCTGCTCGCGTTCCAAGAATTCAACACCCTGCTTGGCAAGAGTCTTCTGGTTCTCAATCTCGGCTGCAAAAGCTGCTTCTTCGATGGCGCGCTGTTGCGGATCCATACCCTTGACCCTTTTCTCCAATGCCGCTCCAAGCTCTTCAGACAGCTCGCTTGCTGGAGTGATGTTTTTCCTTGGTAAGACAGGCTGAAACTGTGGTATAGGCAGGTCATTTTTCTTGGCCTCGTCGATGGCCTTTTCGTGCTCCACAATCCTTTGCCATAGGCGATCGGCATGCATCTGAACCCTCTCCGCCTCTTCCGGCTGATTGATAACTGACATGTATCCCAAGGCCTTGAGAAGTTTGCTTTGAGTTTCGAAACACCGGCTGAATGCGCGATTCTCGGCACGGCAAAGCAAAGCTCTCGACACGCTGGCTGGCCCTGTGAGACACTCATGTTCGGCCCATTGTTCCATTGCACAGTTCTCGAGAGCCATCATTCCGAGAAAGGCCTTCTTGGATTCTTGATCTTCCATCAAGTCTCGCATTCTTTGCTGGTCTGTTTTTGTCGCTTCTTCAACTTGAGCGAGCGGCTTGTAGTTTTTCCACAGTTCGGCGTAACGACCATCTTGAAATTGGGACTGCGGTGGTACCTTAGGAGTCGAATCTGTTGTTGTTGATGTTCTTGAAGGTGCCGGCACGGCCGTCACTTGATCGAGGTATGGTGTCACCGGTTTGGGCGGGGGTATCGTTGCCTTCGAGTTTTGATTGTCGAGCATGGCTCGCAGAGATGGATCCAGATTCTTGACCTCATTTGACGCTTGGCTGTCGGAACCCCAAAGCCAGCCCATGATGGACCTAGTTGAATGTAGCTGCTATGATGCATTAGCTGAGGGTTATTGGGCCAGCTGAAAGTGGTGGCCTACCTATGGCAGTGACTGGAGATATATGAAAGGAACGAGAAAGGTGAAATCAGGGCGGCGGGAGATGCGCTGCTTGTAGAGCCCCTTCACGCAACTGACTTCGTTGTGATTGCTGACAGCAGGTCAGTTGAGTAGTGCTTGATGAAAGAAAAAGGAGTGAGTTGTACCTGAGGTGGTGACAGTGGTTCAGTCAAAAATGAAGTCGTCTTGAGTAAGTGTTGGTGACGTAAATGAGGTGCCGAAAGAAGGTCGAAATGTAGATTGCCAGAGAATGTGATAATCGCAACTGGTTGCAATCGCTAAAGGCGAGTTAAATGAACGTGCTCAAGATGAAAGGGGGGTGTGATTATACCTATGATGATCGAGACCGAAGCGAGGAAGAAGTTATGTTGAGTTAACAAGAGAGACGAAGTTGAAGTAGCCGAAGAGACGGTATTTATAAGCCGTGAGCAGACGAGCTGATTTGCTGAAGCTAACGATATGCCGAAATTGGAAGTGACTAGTGGTCGGTTGTGTAGCGTGCTCAGTGATGTGCTCAATCGAGAAGCAGTTCCTGATCGAGACTTTGTGAGAGAATGTTGCTGATCTTGTGGCGAGGCAATGAGAGTAAAGCGATGATCCGGAATGGAAGCAGATTCCGTTTCGGTCTGTCGTTTCTTGTGGTAGTAATCTAATTCGAGACGAATGGCAGGATGTGTTGAGGGAATGGTGGAGAGGAAGTCGAAGTGACAAGGGATGGATATTTTTGGAGTGCTAGAGAGTGTGCCAATGGGGTAGTCCTCCTGATTAGGAAAGTACTACTTGTCGATCCGTGGTCTCGTGCTACCTGATATTTCTGTTTGGGGAGGCACTCTTGATCGGCAGGTTATTGACGGTATTGGCAACTTGCTTCTAATGATGGTTCTAACAATTGTCGATTTGGACGAGCTGAATACAAGTGTATTGACGGGACGAATCTTTTTTGGCCAGAGCTTCTTTCAGAACTCGAGATTGATGCCAGTTTCGGAAGTCTAAAAAAAATCGTAGGACGAGTAACTATCCCGAAGAAACTGTGAGGGTAGAGCAGAGGAGCTCTATCTGTATCCGAAGGAGGTAGAATACGTTCCTGATCCCATACAGTGGAAAGGCCCGACGAGGGGGATCAAAATGGCTGAATTGTAATTGGTCGATGTTGGATGGTGTTGACTGGTAAATACGTCGAACGAGAAGACTTCGAGAGGATTCGACCCAGGATAGAACTATTGCTTGTGGTCGAATACAACAGGTCTTTCCGATCCGTCTCTTGATAGTTCAGCAATAGAAGGCCTATTGAGCTCGTAGCTATTAGGGGGGGTGTTCGTGTTGTGGTTGGAATTGTGCTTGCTGCTTGAATGGGGCAAGGTGTTGCACGGAATTGAGATGTCCTCTCTAATTTCTGATGGGTTGGGTATATTATGGAAGCTGACCAGCGTATTGGGCGAATATGGTGTTGCAATGGACGATTTTGACACTTTCCATTGAAGTTCAGACGAAAGTACACACGGACCACTTGAAGATGCCGCAGCCGCATCCAAACATGCCGGCGCGTCTTCAATGACGCGACGGGAGAGCCATCAACACTGTGTTCCCGCTACATACATTCCAGACACACCCATATGTACTAACGATCACCTGTAGCCAGTTCATTCATGGCAGAAAGACAGGAGCGTCGCCTCGTTCGTCAGCGTGGTACCGGGTATGATTTCATCTCCCAACAGCAACAATAAACAGACATGCTAACGACCCTGTAGACCTCGACCGCTAGAAAACGTCGGCTTCAGCTTCAATTTTGGTGCTGCTCCACCTCCTCCGCCTCCAGAGTCAACCGCGGAAACACCAGGACCATCTCCGTCTTCTGGAAGCCGAAATAGCGATGGCGTTGGACAAACTTTTAAGACTCCAGTCACCACTGGAAAGCGGAGACGGAGAGCAGCGCAATTGGAGGCTGTAGGAGAGACGGAACAGGATGAGTTGGAAACGACGGCAGCCGACATGGCTGCGTCACGGTCTACAAGTGTTCGCCCGTCAGTCGAGGTACCAGCCTCAGCGCAAAAGACGCCAGCTGCGAACCAGACCGAAGAGCCGGACGAACTGAGTCCCGAAAACGATGGACCAGCCATCAAAAATCCCGTCCGCGAGATCGAGACGCCGACATTACTGAGAAGGTTATCAGAACGGAGGATTCGTCGATCTGAAGACAGTGTCGCTGGTTCTGTCATTTTGTCAATTGAAGAAGATGAGGAGGTTGGAGAAGACGAGTTGTCATTTCAAGAGAGCCAGACAGCCACAAATATTGCCCCAACCTCGAGTGGAAACAGGAATTCTTCGCCAGGATCTAACACGGATGGTCTGAAAGTGAATTTCACAGCGCCAAACAATCAGAGCTCGAGGCGGGAAGTTTTGGAGGAGATACCAGCAGGAGAACCTGATGTAGACCCAATATCGAGTATGGAAGATCTCGTAGAAGATGAGGATGAATTATCGCCTTCCCAAGCTACAAAATCCCAGAAATCCTCGAGGACACCTCGCGGGCGTCGCCTTGTGGTTGAAGACGACGAAGAGGAGGACGAATTGTCACCTCCGAAAATCCCAAGACACAATAAAGTTCAAGAGACAACCCGCGAATCTCCCGTGGCAACCAAAGAAATGGTCGAGGACAATATCAGCGAAGACGAGCTTTCTCCAGTGCAACCGAAGATACGCGGACGACCTGAAAAAGCACAGGCTGAAGCACGTCGTAACCCTAACAAACGAAGAAGAGTCGAGGAACCACCAGTTGAAGTCCATCAAGACGAAGAAGAAGAAGCCAGCGACATTGACGAACTATCTCCTCAACCCGAACGCACGGCACCCAAATCAAAACCACAAAAACTTCGACAACCCCTATCTAAAGCCACAACCAATCTCCCCAAAAAGACCAAACAAATCAAGGAACCAACTTCACGCACCACATCCCGGCCCCGCAAAAAAGTCGAAGGCGGCGTAATAGGAATCACAGTCTACCACCGCACCTCGTCCAACAACATTGCCTACGACAGTCTGGGCTCCAACACAGTACCAGGAATAACACCCATCGACGTGCTCGCCCAAGTTTCGGGAGAATTAGCATCCAACCACATCCTCGCCTACCAGCAACAACCGCGCACAGACAATGTTAGTAAAAAGACGAAACGGAGACAAATAGATGCTATGGGCTATTTTCGGAAAGTGTTGTCGAATTCGCTATCACGGGTTCAATTTGCGAGTTTAGGGGCGCGTGTGTTGGGGAAACGGTTGAGGGGTGTAAACAAGCGGAAACGGCAATTGAGAGAGGAGTTGATGGGGAGAAGGAGGGAAAGGGAGGAGATTGAGATTGAGATTGATCGGGTTAGAGCTAAGCATAGGGACAGGGTTGAAAAGGAAGATAGAGAGTTTGAGCTTGTGCAGAATTTGAGGGATATTGAGGGAGCTGTTAGGAGGGGGAGGGAGTTGGCGAAGGAGGAGGATGCGAGGGTGGATGAGTTGCCTGAGGTGGGAATTGAGGCGCAGGTGGGGAGTGTGAGGGAGACGTTGGGACTGCTTGGGAGGGTTAGGGAGTGGAATGGGGTGTTGGAGAAGAGTGCGCGGGTACTTGAGGGAAGGGTGTGATGTACTCATTCTTTTTTTCACGCTTTTGCTGTCGGTATACCCCTTGGTTATGAAAATGAAGATGATGGAGTTGATGATTTGAATTTGAGTCTTTGATCGTATCTCTATCGTGCCATATCCTATTCGGCCCTATCTCTCCCTCCTCAATGAATCGCAAGCGCTAGCGCTTAAAGATCAAAATGTTCCCCTCATTGTCATGAATCATTGTTAGGGCACCTTGGTTGTAGAGGGGAAAGGGTACATTGATGATACTTGCATTTCTGCGCTGTTTTGTTTTAGTTGGGAAGGGTGTGATGGAGCTATTATTCATGGGTCATTGTCGTTACCTGTTCGGCGACTGATCATATTGCTGTATAAGACAAGACTTTGGCGGAGGGGGAGGATGAATATTTGAGAATTGAAGAAACCGGTTTGGAAACCATGATCTGTTCTATTCATGAGTTCTAGAGATGTGGATAACAAGTTGATGACACGAGTTCATAGCATAGTATAAGTGTCCACAAATTGTTCTTGTTGATGTACCCGACAGCTGATTTGGGCATGTACCTGTACATAGCGTCTCGTGAGTACGGGTATGAGAATAAGGATGAGTGTATTGAATATCGAGTTTGTAGCAAAGAGTCGTTGTTCGTATCTCGCTTGTGCCATTGCATCTGCAATCTTGCTCATCGCAAATGTAAACGCCGTCGTAAGGCCCAGGGTATCGTATCTCCCAACTCATCCCTCCGTACATCAACAGGCGTCTTGCCGCCTACTCTCCAGAAATCTCGACATTCATTTGGATGGTCATCGGTTCCCAACCTCGTTGTCAGCCAGTTATTGTCCCTGCAGCAACCTCTTAACAAAATCGTCAGTGTCTCGACTGCAGTCCATATGGACACGCAACGTACCTGAAGTATGAAGGGCATTTAGGTGTATGTGATTCTGCCCTTACTGCCGAAGGCCAAACTCCATCTCTTCAATCCCCAGCGTCGCACATAGAGCACTTTTGGAATGACAGTGTACTGGTGCATCTGGTGCTGGACGTTGAAACCCATAATGACGATGGCGGGGGTTGGATTTCGGGGAGAATACGACTTGTTGGACTTCGCAAGTGATATGGGCGGTGAAGTAGCTCTGTGCTTGAGCTGTTGTGTTGCGTGGTAGGGCTTTGGAACAGGAGATTTTGGTGATAGTGGTGTGGTGCTATTTGGACAAAGCGCCAGGTTGTTAGGGTTGTGACGATGGGAATTGTTGTTTGCAGCAGGATCGAGATATGAGGGTTGAGTTCGGTTATAAAGGGAGGCTGGAGGTCTTTATCAGCATTTGTTTGGGGTTGGGCTGTGCTGAGCAGGTATTTTGATGGGAGTGACGTCGATGCCAATGCTTGGCTGTGGCTGAGTGTGGCTGACAAGTGGCGGCTATCAACACTTACAGTGTGACCTGGATGTTCTGGGTTTCAGTGGCGACTGGAGTGACCCGACCGACCATTCCTTGCCTCTCTGAACCCCATTTGATCCATTCCCTTTTTTTGTTTTTACCGTCCTTGATGGTGATTATTCAGAGGGAGTTGGAGATCGATGCCTGTCCACCTCCGCACACCTGTGACTCCGGCCGTCTTTCGATCAATGAGCACTTTTCCCATGAGACACACCGTGTAGAGCTATCTTGATCCACTTTCGCAGTACAAAGACACGACAACAATACCGTGAAGACTGGCGAGGACAAAGAGACGACAATTCCGGTGGGAACGCGGCGTTCATGTAGATTCGACCTCCTCCTGTCCGTGTTTTGTCAATCGATGAGCGGCTGCATTATCCCTGCTATCATAACTGTTGTGCTTCACGCGTATCGAAATGAATACTACTATACCCCCAGAAATCAAAACTCAATTATCTACCATATTACAAACTGCTAGCGAGCAGATACCAGACCTCACAGCAACTATCGTTGACCAAAAGGGCGACTTCATCGTCTCTCACAACAAAGGGACCAAGGAGCCTCCAATCTTCTTCTTGGCATCATGCATCAAACTCATCATCGCTATTGCTACAATGCAGCTTTGGGAGCAGGGCAAACTTGAGCTAGATGACGAAGACATTGTTGAGAAGCTCTGTCCTGAGTTGAAAGAACTGAAGGTGTTGGATGGCGTGGATGAGGAGGGTCGAGCAAAGTTTGTGAAGAAAAAGAAGGTTATTACAGTGAGGATGTTGTTGAGTCATACTGGTAAGCTTGCTCGTTCATCAGTCCATGGTCGCCGTCGTTCCGTTGAGAAACCAGATTCCCAAATTATTACCTACATCGATAAGTTTCTCGCACGAAAAGTTCGCAGGATGGTCAGGACATCATCGATATCGATCTCGAAATGAAAGAGAGGTGTTACTTCAGACTTCTGACTGCGGCAACGACCGTTGACAAAGATACTTGATATTGTTAAACATTGAAGAAAGCTCACATATTCAACGTAGCTGGATTTGGCTACCCCATGATGTCAAAACTACTCAGCGATGCTCTGCCCGAAGGCTATAACGCCGCTTCTGGACTGGTCAAAGATCTATGCATCCCATTGCTCTTCCAGCCGGGCTCAGATTGGCAATATGGAGCAAGCGTCGATTGGCTCGGTGTGTTCATCGAGCGACTCACAGAAAAGACCTTGAACGAATATTTCCAAGAGAACATCTTCGGCCCCCTTCTAGTCAAAGACTACACTACCGTCTTGAACTCGCAACAAAAACCACGCCTAGCTTCGTTATACCATCGAAATGCCGAGTCAAGACTACTTACACCCATTGATCAACTAATAAGAAATGGCCAAATTCATCCTGATCAACGCAATGTCGCAACTATCCAGGGACCTCCCGCAGAATACACAAAACTCCTATCCGTGCTCTTGAACAAGGGAATTTGTCCCATCACCAAACATCAAGTTCTAAAACCAGAGAGCGTGGCTTATCTAATGGACGTACCAGTTCCACAATTCACTCTGAAACCCCGAGCAATACTCGACGGGGATCCATTTGCAACAAACCCGATTCCGCAATTCTGTTTACCTGGAAGAGAAGGGCGTGTAACGAACTGGTGCTTCGGAGGTGCTATGGAGGAGACGGAGGGTAAGAAACCGATTGTGTATTGGGCGGGTGTTGCGAATTCTTATTGGTGGTGTGATCGTGAGCGAGGTCTTGCTGGGATTGTCGCAGCTCAGATTATGCCGTTTTGGGATGGGGAGGTGAGAGATGTCTTGGGGAAGGTGTTGGAGGTGCTAGGTTATGATGAGGAAGAGTGACAGTTTCATTGCAGCTTAAATATTAGATGTTTAGACAGTTTTATGTTATGAGGGTGAATTTGATGAAAGCGACGCTGGAATGGGCGATCTGCGTACTATTGTGGAAATGACCAGAAGCGAGACACTTACCTTCAACTCTGATACTCTGACATTTGAGTTCAATGCAAATTCTTCCCTATCTGTCACGAGAAGAGAATGAGAATAATATCTGATTGTTTCTGAAAATAAAAAAGTACTTCCACTTACTATGCTTGAGGAAAGATCAATGAGGAGAGATCAATGAGGAGAGATCAATGAGGAGAGATCAATGAGGAGAGATCAATGAGGAGAGATCAATTTAGAGTCAAGTATATCAGTAAGTATTACTCGCAGCGCTTCAAACATCCATGAAATTTAATGGCGAAGACGTGAAGTTGACGGGACTACCAAGTCGTCAATACCGAGCTACATGGTGGGAAAGAGCACACCTGCAGTCAATACAAAAAAAACCATCATCAGAACCTCTTCATCATCATTACCACCAACATTTCAAAACGATCCCAAGCACCAAAAGAACACCACTCCCCAATCTCACGCCAAAGAAACCAATTAACCACCTCCTCAAAATGCAGCTCGTTCATTACATCCATCCCCTGCACAATCATCACAGCCACAGCCGACATCTTCCTCTCCCTCCTCTCGCTCTTCAGCCAGCCAAATGACGACCATCCAGCTCCTCACGAGTCCAGACGAAGGTCCTACACCCATCGTGATATTCACCATAAGCCATCCTTTTCTTTACTTACCTTTCTTTACTCTACCCAGCTCACAACTAATTTTCTCGGTACCTCAATCAGGTCTCCTACAATACTGTAGGTTTTCACCAAAGTAGGAGGTAGGACGTGGAGTCCACACGACTCGGATCGGTGTGATTGTCGTGTCGATTGTATATATGTAGGCGAGCACTATTCATACACCCGGATTGACCATTTGTACCCCCGCGATCCTTTAGATTACACCCGCCTAAAAAACAGTGTCCCCCTCCCTACAATTAAGGGTCTTGAGGCCCTGGTCACGGGGCCAGCCAAATGGCTGGCGCACGTATATAAGTGTCACGGCGATGCATGACATCATGGTGGTGAGGCTGGTACAAGCGTGGACAGACTACCACACGTGAACACCTACCATATAATACCTTCACAGCCTTACCATACAAATTTGTATGCGAGAGGTGTGAAGGTGTTGCGCGTGAGGAACCAAAGCGTGGACGACGGTCTATCTATAGTCTGACTACTTCGGACCTCGGTAATAGTCCCGTGCCGTGCTGAGATTGCGCGCACGTGCCATGATCTACAGCCGAGATTACGAGTCCAAGCGCCAGACCATATGGCGACGGCCGCCCATATTTCCCACTTTCTTACTCCCATCTTTTTCATCATATTTCTGCCCTCTGCATACAACTTTGTATGGTGAGGCGTAGGAATCCGTGAGAAAGAGTTGGAGCGTAAATATTGCGTATACAACTCGAGTCTGACTCAAGTCTTTTATAGGACACGTGGCAGTTTTGCGACATGGTTATATGCGCGGTATAATGGCTCACCACCATGACATCATATATCGCTGTGATGCTAGCCTTTACAGGCTACCCCCTCCTACCAGGGCCCTTAAGGCCCTGGTTGTCAGGGAGGGGGACACTGTTTTTTAGGCGGGTGTAATCCAAAGGATCGCGGGGGTAGGATTAGACAAATAGGGTGTAGAAATAGTGCTCGCCTATATGTATATATTATGGATGCTGATCATACAATACAATACCAGAACAGAAAAGAAAAAAAGTTGATTAGTCTAATCTCAGTGTGTATCCCACTCTTGGCTGGGACTGGGAGTAAGAAAGGGCCGGAATAATCATGTAAAGAAGCTCGAGCAAATAGTATACCAAGAGTTTACGTAGAAGATTGCTGTGCAATTTGAGCCACTACCATTACAGTATCACTCTCCGATTTGCAAACCTGTAAGATTCATATAGAGTAGCGATATTACGAGTTCCAATTTCATTCTGACAAAAGATTCGTCTTCAATCCGTTCCGAGCTCTTCGCTGCGTGCCATATTGGCGAAAGATTGATCTGGCTATGTCAACTGTCGCAGATCTTGACGTCCGTACGTACGAGTTGGCACAAGCAGTGGCTACACTATTAGCAGTGTAACGATGCGCTTGGCTATTGAAATAAATTATCCCATTCGAAAGTTTGAAACATTGAGCTGAAGAAAGGTTATGACATAGTTGATTCATTAACTTCCATGAACGCCGCAAATGCAGTACAGTGCTAATACCCAACCC
Source organism: Venturia aucupariae (assembly GCA_003693225.1). Lineage (NCBI taxonomy): Eukaryota > Fungi > Ascomycota > Dothideomycetes > Venturiales > Venturiaceae > Venturia > Venturia aucupariae. The sequence goes on along the minus strand of QWZN01000028.1, from coordinate 105,631 downwards.
CTTGCTTCCAAAAGTTTGCCGGACTCGCTGCTCTCGACATCGGGCTCTGTGTCTGTGTCCTCGGCGGTACTAACGGACTCCTGAATCCACTGTCCGGTAAAGGACTCCTCGGGTGCGGATTCGTGTGGACGGGTAGTAATATGGAATGGCTAGCTCTGTTCTGCAGACTGCCAGTCGATGAAATAGCAGAGATAGCAGAAAAGCTATCATGACTCGCGCCAAAATCTTTGCCGGACTCCCTGCTAAAGCCGTTGCCGAACTCCTTGCTAAAAGTATCTCGAAATTCTGTCTCTGCGAATCGTGGACGAGCTAGTCGACTTGTGCTGCGATCAAACTCTTGTTGTCGTAAGTTGTACAATACCGGTACAGGCTCATCGTCCAGTGGCATCCTCCGCAACCCAGTATCGCCGCGGGCTGTGGCTCCTAGAGCATCCAGCTCTGTGTTAAAGTCATTCTGGCTTTTGACGAACGAGCCTCGATCGTCCCGCATGGGTTGGTACCGTGTTTCGGGGTTCTTCGAAATGATTGCGGACATCGATGTCCATACGACCATGAGAATGATCACCAAGGCGAAGACAACGTTCAGCAGGAAAAAGAGGACGCCCATAATCCCAATCGCCAGAGGCGGCAGGCCGAACACTCCAGTGAAGAAGAGCAAAAACGTGGCGTTGATGAAATTGACGGCTGCGATGGCGATGTTGAAAACGTTTGTCTTCTTGTCCATAAAAGGTCGCATGGTGCTGATTGCGATCAACATTCCAAGTTCGAGTACGATAAGCGCCACGCTCTGAGTTTTGCCACTGCCTTGAGCCAATCCTATGAACAGACTCTTGGAAAAGGTATATAAGAGCATGGGAATGATGAAGAAGTACATTTGGGCCTTGAATTGAATGTAGAGACTGAAGCACATTAGCATTGATGTTTGACAAGGCCATCGAGAAACTGTACGTACAACCCCCATTTGTTGAGTATAGTCATGTCGGAATAGAGAATGTAAGCCGGGTTCTGGTGCAGCTCGATGGAACGACGCGCGTAGTTCCAGACTTTCAGGGATGCAAGACCTAAACAAACCGTCACCGCGAGAACAGAGGTCACGGCGAGCACGACTTGAGCGGGTGAATCGCGTTTTGTGATCTCCCAGAAACACATTACGACCATTTGTGGAAAGGTGATCAGAACCTAGATTGCATCAATTAGCCTAGATCAGTATTGTAAAGAAAGAACGTGTAACTTACAATTCTGAAGAGGATGCCTTTCAACATGACCCTCCAGCCAGAGCGAAACTCGTGAAACTTTTCCGGTCGCATTTTGCCCATTCGAATGAGAAGCTCGCATCCGTGCTTGAAGAGTAGAACCCCGATCGTCGTAAAGACTATGAATATCACGAAAAAGAGGTAACTCGTGAAGAATATGTTAGTTAGTTCGATATTGCCCACGAAGCCAACTCTTTCTATGCCCTTGACGACCAGCGATTTCAGATTTGCATATTTGGAATTGGTCACTACAGCTCTTTTCAAGACCTGGACCGAGGTCGTGTCGAGTCCTGATATGTATGTCGTTGATTTTCCACCAGTGGCCCGTTGATACCAGGTTGCCATTTTCTGCAGGAAGTCGACACGAATGATGCCCATACTCCACTGGAAGTTTTGTGTCCAAGCTCGCACAATCGGCGGAGTTGTCACTGCCGTCATCCCAATGAGTGCAAGGGCCTGGAAATATCCAAAAAGGGCCAAGGCGTTGGCGGCAATATGGGAGGCAGTGTTGGAATGCCCGAGTCCAGATATGACGGCGGAAGAGACCAGACTGAGAAGCACAATCAAGGCAATGCTCCATGCCACGCCTACTTGATGTACGGTTTGCCCATTTGCCAGGTCAACTTCCAAGCAGGCAAGCGGCTTGCTTGTGGTAGTGTCATTGATCCAAATATGAGCTTTGATGTCGAGATCGGGTACAAAGAAGCCGACAGCTGAGGCATCCATCAGTGACTGGTGGTCTAAACGAGGATATGCGCAACCTACCTGGAATCTTCTTCATTATGTCGTTGTCATCATTGGCTGACTTTGGAGGGTCCATAACAAAATTTGAGTTCATCTCTAAATCAGCTGCGTTCATCGGACAAAGGCCGGCGAACTTCGGTCCAGGCTTGCCTGTTTTGGGGTCGGGTGTTGGTTCACAAGGGTCGAAGGGTTTCTTGAGAGCGTCGAGTTTGAGCTCATATCCATAGATCCAGATTTTGACGTCAAGGATCACGTTGGCTTGGATTTCCGAAAAGCCTTTCACATTGTATGTGATTGTCCGATTATTGGGCGTGAATGCTACGCGGAAAAGGCTCGCGGAGAATGCAGACCCCTTCATGCAGTTATTCAGCGACGTGGACTCGAACAGCTTGACGGCGTGTCCCGCTCCTAGAAGACATGCTATTGTCCACAACAGTGGAAGCAGCCGCCACGATCGGGAGGCCATGGCTCTGCTTGAGGAAGAATTCCAGCAAGCCCCCTTTGCGCCGATAGATGTCCCCAGGTTATAGGCTTTGAAAGGAATCCTGAGATGTCCGTAGAGGTGAAGGTGGTTGGGCGAGGGGGATAGTAGCTAGCAAACGAGTGTAATAGTTGGACAATCCGGAAAGCAGATCTGACAAGCAAGGAGCGGCTCGTATATGTCCGCAGTGTTCAGGCACGTCAATGACCAGGATCTGATTCTGAAGGCTCACCAGAGTGACCAGACTTTACTCTGTGGTGGGCCTTTGAGTGGAAAGGAAGGTGAAGAAATGCCTGCGTTGGAAGGAGTTTGCGCCCTATACAGGGGAACCCCAAAGTACAGCTGCGTGACATGGAGCCAAATAAGTCGTTGCTATTATAGTAGTACTGCTGTATTTTCCGGCTGTAGCAAGCATGGGTTAGATTGATCCGCACTATATTTTGCTTGGCAGGACTGCGATAATCAGGCGGCGCATATCGCATAGTGACCGGTACCTGTATCACAGAGAGACTATTTAGGGTGAAGGCCAAATCAAGAGGATGGTCGGGTGTTGATGAGAGAGGGAGGGGGGTTGATGGACGACGTCTGCGTCAAGTCGTTGGTGGATTGATGCAGGTGGGGCCGCAAATTGCCTGATTTGGCCTCCACGAGTCACGTTTTTTCCAACACCAACTCACCCTGTATCCATCAACGCCGAAGAGCCATGACTGTCATTTGCTTATCCTATGGCGGCGCCGTCAAGCTTAGGACGAGACATCTCTCCGCCGCCTACGAAGAAACGGGCCCATGAAGAGACCGACAAGAGCTTGGATGATGACACAAAAGGCGGACCGACAACAGCAACTCCTGCTGCAATCGAGGCTGGGAAAGCCAGGATACGGAACCATCTCCATCATTTCTCTGCTCATCTAGGATATCTCACACGATATGCGGAATCTTCGAGCCATCCACTCCTACCAATATCAGACTTCGCCACTCTGTATGAACGAAACCAACATGCGCACGGTCATCATTTCGTGATACATCAACACAATCATCCAGTCGCTGGCCTTCACTATGACCTATAAACAGTATTGGCTCTGTTCATCAACGGCATTGGTTCGTATTGCTCGATAAGAACAGTTGTGGACTTTTGAAGGCAAAGGGTGGCTCCGACGAAGGAATGTGGATAGCGGCACCAGGGAAAGGCTTCAAGCCATTCTTTGTCCAAGGCGCTGAAGTTGAGAGGAGTGTTATTACGGGAAGAACCAGTGATGAGGTTATGAGCGACGAAGGGGTCGAGGAATTTAGAGCTAGAAAAAGGTGGAGGCCTATCATGGACTGATCAGTAAATATGTTCATCGTGTTTTGATTACGAGAGAAATTGCGTGTCTCTCCATCGCTTCTTTAAATTCCTGCATCATTTCCCGTAGCAACGGCTCCACAAGATGCATATTCTTAAGCTTGTCTTCAAATGATAACAGTAAGCATACATTCGATTAGACTTGGGAGAACAGCCATTGCCTCGGGGAGATCCGACGGCTGCCCATAATATTGTGATAAGCACCTTCATTCCTTTGACCTGCTGCTCAGAAGACCGGTAATTAAACGCTATCAAAAATTCCCAAGGCTAGTTGACAAGGCTACCTCTTCCCACATCTCATCCCACGTGACTCCGCCTTGCATGCAGGGTCCAAAAATAAACCTCGAAGCTCCATTCAATTTTTTTCCACCCCTCACATCTCGCGCGCCAGCTATCGCAAAGAGGCAAGATGTTCGACTGTCTCTGCACCCTCCCTCTCTCCTCCGACATCTTCACCCAAGCCATTCACCCCACCGAACCTGTCGTCGCCGTCGGCCTCTCCAGTGGCCATGTTGAAGCATTCCGCCTGCCTCCCGTCGCCGGCGACGTAAGCGACTCAGAAAGCGAAGCCGCGGCCACGGCATCAGAGAATGGTTACGGACACATTGATTCTTCTTGGAAGACGAGGCGGCATAAGGGCAGTTGTAGGACGCTGGGATTTAGTTTAGACGGGGAGACTATTTATTCGAGTGGAACGGATGGGATTGTTAAGGCTGCTAGTACGGAGACTGGACGGGTCTTTGGCAAGATTGCTGTCCCTGGGGATGTGTGAGTTTTTCCTTCTTGGGGTTGGGGAACGAAGGTTATGCTAATCGGTGTGTTCAGAAGAGGCAATGCTTCGAATGGGGAGATTGATGCGCCGTCACTTCTTCATGTATTGAGTCCTCAGACGCTACTTCTTGCTACGGACTCAGCCGCTCTCCATCTCTACGACATGAGAGTAGACGACCGAAATTTCAAGGCCTCAAGACCGCAAACGACATACTATCCACACGACGATTATGTCTCCTCCCTCACCCCTCTCCCACCAAGCGACGCAAGCACGAGTGGCTTTAGCAAACAATGGGTATCAACCGGCGGAACAACCCTAGCAGTCACCGACCTCCGCCGAGGCGTCCTCGTCAAAAGCGAAGACCAAGAAGAAGAACTACTCAGCTCCGTATTTGTCGGCGGTCTAGGCAAGCGAGGGACAAGTCGCGGCGAAAAAGTCATTGTAGGAACAGCAGGTGGTATTCTCACACTCTGGGAACGCGGCGTCTGGGACGACCAAGACGAACGAATCATCCTCGATACCAATGAAGGCGGAGAGAGCGTAGATTGTCTTACCCTACTTCCCAAGGGTCTAACGAGTAAACCCACCATCGCAGCCGGAATGGGCAACGGCCTCATCGCCCTTGTTGAGATCGGTCAGAATCATGTCGCCGATGTACTGCGCCATGATGATCTGGAAGGAGTAGTCGGACTAGGTTTCGACCATGGAGGCAGAATGATCAGTGCAGGCGGTCAAACAGTAAAAGTGTGGACCGAAAAGACATGGGTAGACACAGAGGACGACGAGGATGAAGAAGAATCAGGCGCCACGAAACGTGCTCTTTCGGGAAGCGACAGCGACAACGATAGTGATGATAGCGATGATGCCTCAGAAGATAGCGAGGAAGAAGAAAAGGAGAGAAAGAGACGCAAGAAGCGGAAGAGAGGTAGTAAGGGCCTTCAAGTCACATCCGGCGCGACGAACATGTTCAAGGGGCTCGATTAGATATTGACAGGTGATATATGGTAGGATCTGATTTCGGGCGTTCTGTGCCTCTCTGTACTGCCATTCTTCCATATACCCCAGGTAGAGCGCTCTGTACTATACACATCCACAATCATCTAATTCTCGCGCCTACTATCTCGCCGTAACCTCTCTTCTCGAAAGCGAGGACGGATTGAATAGAAGAGTCTTAGACAAACCATTCCCCCATATTCTGGAGCAGACTATGTATTCTACCTTGGACACGGCACGCAAGAACTTACTGAAACCAGTTATTATTACACTTGCAACGAATGATATACATTCCAAAGAAGTGCTTGATCAGCATAATACGACCTGAGCCACCCATCATTACAAAATTCCAGGGCAGTATACAAAGCGCCTAACAAGTTCATCCAATCATGATACCAGACCCCACATTCTCCAATCAGTACAACAAGGGTAGACGCCGATTTGAACAGATCATCCCTTCTTGCCCCTCTGAATCAATCTCTTCCTCAGATCTTCCACACCTTCCACCCACTTCCCCATCTCCTCTTTCTCACCTACACTCCCACCGGTGAACTTGCTCAAGAACTCGCCCATCTTGGCCTCGTCGTACTTCTCTCCATACATGACTTTGGCGACTACCCTCACCTGGGTCCCAATCGACTCGTCCTCAATACCTGCCGCAATCTCAAAGCGCACACGTACCTTGGTTTGTAGAGTAGGAAGCAGTAACATAGCATCAACAGCCATTCGCTCATCACTCAAGATGAGCTCTTCTGTCATACAAGTTTGATCAAGCAGACGAACTGCTTTTGAGACGGCGAGTGCGTGTTTCCAGCCTGACGAGATGGTCTTGAGGACAGAGGCGATGGTACTTTGACATTGCGGTACACAATGCAACTGAGCTCTCAGTAGTTGAAGGAAGAATCGTTTTGTGGTCGTCAGGGGACGAGGTTTCTGGTTTAAAAGTCGGGATTCGCCACCGATGTACGAAAGTGAAATTGGCGCGTTTTCGCCACCGGATGCGGTTTTGAAGGACGAAGGGTGGAAGAAAAGTTCGAGATCATTAAGGTATGTCAAGGTTAGAGTGTTGGGCTCGGCTGAAGCGGCTGTTACGCCCCAGCCATGCTCGTTCTCCAGTTCATCAACTTTGGCTATAGTCATGTTAGCTTTCAAACTCTCAACATGGATGTCATTACTGCCCACCTTTCAGCACTGAGACCTCGCTAGACGACCAACCTCGCAATTCTTCGCGAACTCGCTCAGCTTCCTTGATCTCCTCCAATGTCTCGACTTTTCGCTCCTCGACAGCTTCGATATTCGCTTCCTTGTCCTCAAGTTCACGTTGCAGTTCGGCAAGCAACTGCTTCTTGTCTTGGATCTCAGCTTCGGTAGCGACCAGTCCTTCGCGAGCAGTCTCCAACTCTTCGCGATCATGGCTAGCAAGCTCGTCCGCTCGCTGTTGTAAGCGGTTGGCCTCCACCTCAAGCTCTTCATGCTGCTGGATGAGATCCGGTAAGACCGTGTCAATCGCTTCTTCTTGTTTGGTGAGGACTGCTTCATCTCGGTCAAAGTCACTCGCAAATTGAAGTTGACCTTTATGCAGATCCGATAAGAGCTTTCTTCTCCAAGCATACCACCCTCCCTTGCTTTGTAGTCGAGCATTTGTCTTCATATTCTTGAATTGGTTGTCCATGATAGCTCGCTCTTGCGGTGGGGCAAGAAGATACTCTCGGAAAAGAGGTGGTTGGTTCTCGTAAACTTCTTCCTCGAGAGTCTGCATATCCTCCCGTCCTCCTGCCGTATAACTCTTCATCTCTTGACATGCGTGGTGGTACATGTGAAGTTGAGGCTCGGTACCCACAGCGGCTGCGACACTGCTTTCCAGACTTGGTTCCTCATCATCGGCTGAGTCTTCCATGTCGTATAAGAATTTACCATCCATTCCTGGATGTCCAGTGTGTCGTCGCTTAGCTGTTGTCAGCTCCATGAAACGAATGTTTGTCATCTTCAGGAAGTCTTGAAGCTCAATATGCTCTACCGAATCAGTGGAGAGATCTCCCTGGCTCTCATCCAGCACTTCCACTGGCTCCTCTTGTTCCACCGCTTCCATCCGAACTCGTTTCCGAGGACTTGTAGAGCGTCGCGGGGTGGGCATTTTCTTCGGGCTGGCAGATTTCTTGGGTGATACATTTTTCTTGGGAGTGACCACAGTTTTTTTCACTGGAGAAGTCGGAACTTGCTTTCTGGGGGTGGACAACAGTCTGATAGACTCGGAAAGGGAAGTTGTTTTCGGTGCAGCAAACTCTTTCATCGGAGAAAAGGCAGACGTCCCTCCACTCTTGGGTACCGTTTGTCGCGGAGGGGTGACCACAATGACTTCGGGAGACACTTCTCTTGCTGGCGCTTGTGGTGCAGCATCTGGATAAATGAGTTTCGCAGCTGGGAGCTCGTCTACGGTACCAAGGACCGGATATACGACTTCATCTGACTTTAGGGGTAAGAGACTCTGCCGCGTGGATCTTCTGGGCGATTTAGTGGGGGTCTTCGTTGGTGACGGAGTCTTGATCTCGTCTGCAGATTGGACCTGGCGTAACGGGCTTTTCGCGGCAGCTTTTCGAACATTTCGTGGTGATTTAGCTGGTGATTTGGCTTTCGAGGGTTCCGCAGATTTCGCAGGACTTTGAGGAACCTGCAAAGTAGACACTTTGATCGTTCGATCGATTGTAGCCGTAAGGTCCATGCTCATGTCCTCTTCTGGAGCAAGCTCATCACTGTCCCGAAAATGCACCTCGCCGATAATCCCGCCTTGTACCATTGTGAAGTCCATGGTCTCGTCGCCAAAAGAGGTGTCTATACTTTCCCTGCGACCTTCGTCGTTAGAGTACACTTGTTGAATTCCTCCAACGGCCATCGTCAAATCCATAGTCTCGTCACCGAGCATGGACTCCTCCGTTGAAGAACGACGCCTGACGCTGGATCTACGAGACTGTCGCTTCGCGGGACTGCCAGTTGCATCTGCCGATGTCCCAACGTTCGTGCTTGAGCGTCTCCGCTTCAGATTTCTCGTTGGGAACGCATTTTCTTTGTCTTGATCTTGTTGTTGACGTGTATCCTGTTGCTGGCGTATGATACCGCCTACAGCTTTGGTCATATCCATGCTCATATCCATCTCTTGCGTCTCTTCGTTGTCGTCCGTGGTCTCCTGTCTTTGGCTGCTAATCTGTGCCTTGAAGGCAGGTGAGAACGGATTGACGTTTTCCTGTTGCATTTGCGCCAGTTTATGGACACCGTTTGAGTCGCGTGGTTTCCGCTGGGCCCAAGGTTTAAAGGATGCCTGTATCACGTCGTTTTCCACTTGGCCCTTCGCGTGTGCATCTGCCATAACAGACGCTTTCCTGAGCGATTTGTCCAAACGCACGCTGGAGAACGTTGAATCTGCCGAACCTGTGTATGCAATACTCTGACCAGTCGCGTCTCCGGCATCCATAGTGAGATCCTCTTCTTCAATGACCGTTATGCCTCCTGGTGATGCCGTGCTATCACTTCCAGGAGACTCTGCAATAGGCGAACTGCTTCCTTCTGCGCTTGACGAGTATGCATCATCTGGATTATTGAAATTCATGGGAGGAATTCCCGAGCTTCTCCGGCGCAGCTTTTTTTGGTGTAAATCGCGTTGGTTCGCTGGAGAGGATTCTGGAAGAGGTTCTTCGACCTGCTTGGGAGGAGTGGAAGGTGGTTCGACGATTTCGGGCGCGACTGACGCTGGAGCAGCGACCTGTGGAGACTGCGCATTTGATACCTCTGACATGGATGACGCTCTTCGTGACTCTTCAGACGATGCGGCGGAGGATGTAGTCGCATCGCGCATATATTCGATTACATCCCATGTGTGGAGAGTAGCTTCTGGCGCAAAAGAGACTCGACGAGCCGCTGTTTTCATTGATCAATCAAATCGCATTGATTTCTTTTGAATTGGCCTACCTAGAGATTTTCTTCTCTCGGCTCGACGCTTTTCTTTCTCTGCATCGTCACCAGACGGAAGTATCGATTTTACAGCTGAGAATGCAGACTGGCAAGAATTAGCATACAATTGTATCTGATTAGGCGACTGCGATGCCTACCTTTCTTCGATTCCCGGCATCCTCCTTCAAAGGTACGCTTCGTCCTTCGCTGAGCACTCCGGGACCCATACTGCTGCGAGTTTTCTTGGGGGCCTTCTTGGGCGAGGGCGCGGTGCGCTTCATGTCGAAACCGTCAATGATATTTTCCTTGCCGAATTCTACATCCATTGCGAGTCGCGAGGGCAGGACGTGGAGAATAGTGGCGAGTTGGAGGGTTGTTGACTGCACTTGACAAAGTAAACAAACCATCCTTGCTAAGCGAAAAAGTCCCGGCGCTAATACACACGTGATTACCTTGGCCCTTTCGTTAAAACCTGAGTGATCATGACACTTTGATAAGTGCTAGCACTGTAGAAGGACACCATAAGAGAACAGAAATAGGCGTTGGATAATGTGAAAAGGCCAGTTCCTTGCCCGTGACCTCCGAACCGTGTATTTTAGTGAACCCGAGAGAAGTCAGACAGACTAAGTGATTCTGACAGGATTGGCGAGTTCTTTGTATGCACACATTGGCTTGCAATTAGACCGCTTTGCGATGGAGAAAGGTGTTCCTATACTTGAGTTGCATAAGACATTGAAGGAAAGAATCATCGTGGTCGATGAAATCCTCAGATGACGTTACTTGCACTCAGCTGTGACCATATCAGCACCTTTCCCATCCCATCAAACAGCCTTGAATTCCACAGGACAGAGATCAATCGATCACGACTCAGTCCGAACCGAGTGATTTTATTGTATCAATGTAAACTGTTCTCTCGGAGTGGGATCCATAGAGTGCGCTGTTGAATCAAATCTCCATGAACTCAATCACAGCGTGCCTCGTTTGTCCAGAGAGACTCAAAAAAGGAGAATGATGACGGGATCAGTGCTGCAATAATATCTTTTGCAGTAGCTCACTATGATTAGCAGCTACTATAGGAAAAAAAAGGTGATTCAAGTTCCTGGCTTTGAGAAAAAGACCTTGGACTGCAGGTGAGGTTCAAGATTGGCGAGTGGCAGTCGGCGGGAAAAAGCTGGTCTGTGCACCGCCAAGACACACAATCGAAATAGCCAGCGACTTCAACTCCAAGAAAGTTAACGACAATCTCCAACCTCACCAGCGCCTACACGACAACCTCGCAAACATGGTATGTCCACTGCCCATACTCTCCGAAGGACACACGCTCTCCCTCAAAATGCGCGCAGCTCAATGAAGGCTGGCATCCAGGCCCCACAACACCTCGAAACGCGATTGCAACCTCTGGGACCTTCACTAACTCGCTTTCTCAGGCCACCGAATTGACCGTCCAGAGCGAGCGTGCTTTCCAAAAGCAGCCGCATATCTTCCTCAACCACAAGGCCACCGGTGGCAAGCAGAAGCGCGTTGGAAAGGGTGGACGCAGATGGTACAAAGATGTTGGTCTTGGCTTCAGGACTCCTCAGACTGCCATCTCGGGATCATACATTGGTATGTTGGACATCTGAAGGAATTTAGAGGCAGAGGAGATGCTGCATTAGCAATCTTGTCGCACGCGCGAGTGGACAGTCCTGGGATACATGCTACTGCAGAGGCACCTTCTTGTACTTGGAAACTCAGTTGCAGGGTCACTAACACAACCCCCAACAGACAAGAAGTGCCCATTCACCGGTCTCGTCTCCATCCGTGGCCGTATCTTGACCGGAACCGTCGTCTCCACCAAGATGCACCGAACCCTAATCATCCGTCGCGAATACCTCCACTTCATCCCCAAATACTCCCGTTACGAGAAGCGACACAAGAACTTGGCCGCCCACGTCAGCCCGGCTTTCCGTGTCGAAGATGGTGATCAGGTCACAGTCGGTCAATGCCGACCTCTCAGCAAGACTGTACGTTTTCTACCAAAAACCTGGTTTGGGGGTGTCGCGCGTGGAAAACTAACACTTCTGTCAGGTCCGCTTCAACGTTCTCCGTGTGCTCCCAAGAACAGGAAAGGCGGTCAAGCAGTTCAACAAGTTCTAGATACGGAGTTTAAATTATGGGATTCACATTCATGGCATGCATGGTTGGCTCGCTCGGCGCTACGACAAAAAGAAGACTTTGTTATGTAGCATAGAGTCAAACGTAGCAAAAATGAAAGGGCGGGCAGGCGTCTGCGACTATTCTTCGTACTATTCCTGGTTCACGATGGATGACGATATTCTTGTGCACGCCAGGTGCTGAGTTGCAGGTGGCATTTTCAATACCGGGAGAACAATGATGCTGCTGCTATTGCGCAAACGAAGATGCATTATTTTCGATCCGAATTTCCAGATCAATACTTGCATCACCATCTTTTGCGACGTACTCGTCCGCCAGCGGAAACCACTTCCAAGCGGACTTCTGAAAATGCAATTTCACAACCACTAGCCAGAGCAGTAATCACACTAGGTCTTGAATTCCCTGCTTGGGACGAACCACCCTGAGAAAACTTATCTGACTGTCTAGCTTAAGATCGATATCAATGTCAACGACTTCCAGTTCCAGTAATTCTCATATGTGGAAAGGACTCCGAGTCCCTCTAAATCCAACTACCGGCTTTGCGAAATTAACACGCCCATCGGTCAATAACCCATCATGCCTCTTAAATAATCACAGATATTTGACTTGTCATACTAGAACCTACAACCACATGCCTTTCGCCAACGTTTCCAATGACTCAACCTTCCGCCTTATAGAAGAGTATCCTGATTTATGTCGCAGATACCGTATGAATCATCTGAAGAGAGACTTAGTCAGTAGTACTGGTGAAACATGTTCTTTCATGATCAGCTCGTGAGCTCCCTTGAACACCTTTCTTTTGGTCTGTTATTATTCTATCATTCATTCGCCTTGCTGAAATATTCAAAGTACAAAGACTTGAGACTATACTTGCTGTGAGCTGCTCAGCGAATAACATTGCCATAACAGAAACGCAGTCATAGTCTTGATAAAAGGTGCATCTATTGATATGGATATCTCAACTTGCGTGTCCCACCCATAGCGCTCGAAATCATGGCTCATTGCGTGTGGATTCCTCAATCCGGGTATCTCAATAATTCAACAATGTTTTGCTCAGTATCAAATACTTCGGTCTTACTACTTTCCCACTCCTCAATACCCTCTCCTCAGGACTCTGCTCGTCCACCTCATAGCCTAGCCTCCTATACAATGCCTCCGCCCTCGTGTTACAAGTAAATACTGTGAGCATAACCTTCTCCAAGCCCAACTTCCTGGCTAACGTCTCGCTGAGAGACATGAGATGTCCTCCCAATCCAAGGGAGCGAACAGGAGGCCGAAGATGGATTTCATAGAGATACAGTTGTGGTATATGGGTATCAGGATCAATTTCAAGGGTGAAGGAGCTGAAACCGAGGATATCGCTACTATCTTCATCTTGCTTCTTGGGTGACTGAGAATATCGGTTATCCGAGGAATTGGAGGGTGTATCTTTCCGAATCTTTTCTGCCTTCCTAACAAGCACGAACCTCATCCCCTCCTCTCCCATCTCCTCTTTCTTTCTCCCGTCGTCCCAACCGTCCTCGGCATTGGCCTCGTAATCTTTCCTCGATGTGTCTTTGATGATCTGAAAACATGCTTCTTTTTCCTCGGGAAACAAATCTTGCGTCCGTCTAAAGGTGCATGTGTATGAAGTTCCATCTTCTGCAGTAAATATTTGCGAGGATGAGGGAAAGTATTGGTTGGTGAATTGCGTGGACGAGAGGGAGTTGGCGTGGAAGAGGTTAAGAGCTGCTTCGGTGCGGGATCTGTGAGGGTTTAGAGGCGCATTGAGGGTTGTGGTGAGTTTCGACGGTTTTAGGCCCATTCGCGGTTTTGTGGTCGTAGAGAGTTTCGGTCGTTTTTGAGGTTGTTGGTCGTCGGGATTGAGGGAGCGACGTTTTTGGAGATTGGTTGGAGACATTAGGCGTAGGAATCTGGAGGCATGGAAAGTCGTAGACGCGAGAAGATTATCTGGCAGTCGCGTCGCGTCAGAAAAAGTCGGAGTCGCGTGAAGGAGGACCGAAATTGAAGACGTCACGAAATCAACAGGGCTGTGTCTCTCCTTCACAATTCAACAGCATCAAGAGCCCAACCTCTCTTTTTGCAATCATAGTCCGTTCGCTACGTCCTATCAATTTGAAGTCTAATGAAACTCCTGCGATTGTCTCCAATATCAAGCTTCACGCAGCGGACATATGCAAGCGTCGCTCGGCCAAAGAAAAAGCTAGACAAAGGACCATTGTTAACTCTGGAACATGTATATCAATGCTATCGAGAAGACGTTGGAATGTAACGGCTAACCCATTGATCATCAGTTTCTCCAGAAAAAGAAAGCTCTGAATTTATGGCGAGAAATTGTGCGGGCGCTGAACAGTATGATTGGAATGCTTTGGATTAATCAAGAGACGGGAAGTTGACTGATGGAACAGAAATCCCGACATCTTCGACACGAGCTGAGCTACATCAATTTGCGAGAGGTGAGTTTGAAAGGCAAAAGGATGTCACAGACATTGTGAGTATTTTATCGTTACGAAAATTTGTATTTGAACGAGCTAAACTTCTTTCTAGCAACATGTCCGGTATCTGATCTCTGTAGGCGTACACTCTTCTTATTCGATATTCTTATCGTTGCTAATACTTGGAAAAGAGTGGGAAGACCCAGTTTGACGCTATGAAGAGATATATCGATGAGCAAGCGGGATGATCGAATGATATGATATACAATCATAGACCTTCAAGAACCCGAGCCAGATTCACCACCTCTAGGGGGTACCACCTTGCTCTCGAATCCTCGTCTTCATAATCTGCAACCCCGCTGTCAGTCAATGGCAAATATGATGCAACACGACCTTCCTGGTCGGAAGTGTGAATCGTCATGGACCCCACGGAGTAGAGAGGCGGAAATGACATATCATTATGCAAGGAGCAAGTTGTTACAGCGATGGTATATATTCGGTAGACGAGACTCAGAATACCGGACGGATAACTTGAAACAAGATCGCTTGGAGTACTCCAGTCCTTGTGCAGCACAGCCGTTCCATGACGAGATCTGAGATGTCTCGGTGGCATCGGAAACGCCCTCAATCACTACGTCTTCAAGCTCGTGAAACAAAGATTGCAACTCCCTTTTGTTCTCTTGGAGAAATTCTGCCAGAATCCCGCTAGCTGTCCTCGCTCTGTTTTCTGCGAACTAGCAACCAGTATGGTCAAGGCTGCGTATCGGTCAACTTGTTCGGCGACATGAGCTCTACGCTCAATTAGTGAAGTGTTAAACGCCATGCTCTCACGGGAAGCACTGTTCCAGTAGATGTTGGACCATTTAGTATCGTCTGTAGTGGTGAAGAGACTGTGAGGTGTTCCCTCTGAAGATCTGTCTGCCTACCCATAAATATCTCTCATAACAGCACCTCTAGGAGAAGAACAGCAGCATAAAGCATCTTGACAGCAACACCATTACAACGACACATCTTTTACAGCCCACCAATTAATTTCAGTATCAGCAACAATAGAACACCACGACAACACATTTAAGCAAAACCAATCTGTCCTCAACACCAACCACCAACATGCCGTACTTTGATTCTGATTGTGAAGAACTTCGCGAACCTCTCAGTCCCTACCTTCCCTCCATAGACCTGATGCTGAGAAGCATCCATACTATGCTCAGACTCGACATCAGCAGCAATGGTTCCTCCATTCCCCCTTTCGGCCAGGCGGTCTTCCGACAAAGACTGCTCTGGGACAGCCAGTACCTAGAAGATTTGACTGCGCATCTAGCAGCTCCTAGCAGCAGGGTAACAAGGTTCTATAAAGGCTTTGTATTCATCAATGATCTGAACATGATTACGAGTGCTGTGGCCAGCCTTTTATCTGGGGTTGAAAAGATGGGGGCTCAGTTTAGGATGGATCTTGTCATGCACACTAAGCAGAAGATTGAGGAGATGTTGGAGATTGACGAGAACAGGATGATGTCTTAATCATTCAACGTTTTTGGAGGTGTCAATATGCGGAATGAAGTAGGTAGTACGTACATACATGTAAACTTCTTCATTGGCAATCTAAATCACCGAGTTCATAACTACAAACGATTTACTCAACCTCGATAAAACCCTCCATGACCTTTACAGCACCCCCACTCAACCTCACATCTTCAATACTCTCTCCATTCCCTACCTTCCTCACAACGACCCCAATATCACTCTTCCTCCCCATCTCTACCCCTTGTGTAACATCAAACCTGACCTCTCTCTCTCCTTTCCTCTTTGTAAGCGCCCACCAGCAAGCAAATCCACTAGTCGCACTCCCCGTGGCTGGATCCTCTCTCGATCCCCACATCCTAGATCTAACCCTCACCACACCCCCAGATTCCCCGTCATCGAGGATTACAAAGTAGTAAGTTCCAATGAGTCCCTCTCGCCAGTCTGCGTCGAGGAGGTGCGTGCTGGTAAAAGTACCAGATTGGCCAATCACATTCTCGAGCGCTTTCCCCTCCAGCACCTCAAGATCTGGGCATTGGACCATGAAGAAACTCATGCCCTTGACGATACTAACCAGTTCCCCCTTCAGCTCCCCACCCTCCCACGTTTTTGCATGTATGTGGAAATCATGCGGTAAGCTCAATTCCGCCATTCCCTTCCCATCATCACCAGACTTATAGGAGACGCCCACCCTCCCTGCTTTCGTCAACAAAGTCTTCACAGCCTGCCCATTCTGAAATAGATAATTCGCTGTACCGATGGTAGGGTGGCCGGCAAACGGGACTTCAGCTTGAGAAGTGAAGATATCGATTGCCATCTCCGAGACATCCGAAGTCCCAGTGGAAGGAGCAGAGGGTGAAGACCCCTCGTGCAAAAACACTATCTCGCTCAGATTGAATTCACTAGCGATTTCCTGTTTTCTCGTTTGTGGAAGTGAAGATTTGTAGCCGGCTGGAACGCGGATGATGGCGAGTGGGTTGCCACGATAGCGCGTATGTGTGAAGACGTCGAGGGTCGTGTAAGGGAGAAGCATCTCGCTAGTGGTATCCCTTTGAATTAGTTGAATGGGCGGCTACTAGGATTGAGAACACGATATGATCTTGCGAGATTTAGCTCGTTAAGTAAAGAGGAAACGCGGAAGAATTTGGTTTATAACAAAGTAGGGCTTGCATGTCGTGAGTCACGTTCTTAGCTGCATGTAGACCATTTTAGTGATTATGTGATCAAAATCTCTTCACCTGCAGTATCCTGGTTTGTTCCAGCAGGATTGGAAGTAGGACTTAAATTGATCTGGCTATGGTAGGTAGTGCTTGTAGGCGTTGTTTTTGTTTCCCTCGTGCTCTACATACCACATCCGCGACCTCCCACCACTCGAGTCACGCTCGCCATGTATTTGACTTGGACTCACGCTGGAAGGACCTTGACTGATCTAAAATCAAGCGCTGCCTCATTACTTTGACGCACTATCGTACATGTCGGTGTTCAATACGGTGGCTACTACCGGTCTAGTCCAGCAGGTTATCTTGCAATAAATTATGCAAAATTAGAAGTGTCCGAAAGCCACCGTCTATCATTGAAAACAAAGACCTGGACCAATGCCAGCGACTAGGTCTTGTAAACGCCTGGGCTCTCACGCTGTATGCGAGGTAATGAGATGGATTATTTTGACAGTAGCCGCCATGTCGAGCATCGCCATGTGCACTGGAGCGGACAAAGCAGCTGCTGACAATGATGTCGTCAAAGTACTCAATACTGGCCAAGGACATGCCGTTCTGGTAGAAACCAGGCTTCTGCAGAGATTGTCCTTCGACTCCGTGTCTACTTACTCAGTAGTCAATAGAGCCCTCCGAGTGGCGAAAGTTGAGCGCTACAATTATCTTAGTGAAATTCTCATCATTTTAGAGAAGGAAATCATTCACTTTACCATATTTCTTCCAGGAGATGATGCCGCTTTCAAGGTTTTAAATCCCTGTTCCAAGATAGGGCATTTGCTAGCATAGGACGTCGGTGCCACCTTCCTGTGAGGTAGTGTATATGTTGTTGTGAACACCCATATCACATCCCTTAAGACTTCTTCTTGATGCCAAGTTTCGAAGAAAAGTCTTTCTTCACCTTCTTTGCCGGCTTCTTGAACACTGGAGCTGGCTCAGGGACTACCAGGTCCACCGCATCATCAAACTCCACCTCAATGTCGTCCACGAGCCTTCTGATCTTGGAACCTTCAGCAGTCTGAAAGGCCCGCTTAGCTGCCTCTGCATCTTCCCGTTCTTGCCGCTCAAGCTCATCATCCACGACATCTTTGACTATGACAACGTCGCCGGTTTTTGCAACAACTTCATTCCTGGCGTTTCTCGACCGAATCTCATCCAGCGCGTCTGCGATCTGCATCTCTGTTTTTGCGTCGTGTTGCTTTGCCTCCAACTCTTTCATAGCATCCTTTTCCAATTCTTCCTGCTCAATCCTGTCGAGCCTTTCCAAGTCGGTCTCTTCGGTTCGCTCTTCCCGCCATGGCTCGAAATTTCGCTTTGCACCTCGTTCGCATGCGTAGTCCATGTTTTTGGGGTCGGTCTTGAAGACAATCTCGCCGGAGCAGCGGGTGCATCGTATGTAGAAGCGGAAGATGCTGATGTTGATGTATTTCTCTTCGGCGGTTTCTTTCCGCGCATTGACTGTGTCGTAGTTTAGCGATGGGGTGTCGAAAGAAGGGGCGAAGGGAACCTACATTTCCTGCCTTTGTATATGAACTCGCCGCAAGCTGTGCACCTCATGCTGAACGGCGCCATCAGGCGTACTGTTATCTGCTTGGGACCTACTTGCTTTGGACCCTTTGTCCTCCCGATCTTCGAGGGGTCGAAGTCAGGTGGGTAGTACTTGCTGAGTACCTTACGTTCGGACATGTCTGCGGCTGTATAAGGCGAGGTTGTTGATAGGAATGAGCAGGCAGAATCGGTGAGACTTCAGCTAGAGAGGAGGGCGACACACGTGATGACAACCTAATGTCGGGTGGCGTCAACTACCTGCGCCACAAGATGTCCCTCATTGTTTTTTTGAACTCGAAGCACAGCGACAAGAACATCCCACCAACTCAAGTCACTCAATACACAATTCAAGATGTCTGCAAACGAACAAACGTACGATTGCCTCAAAGATGCTCATTAATATACATTAACATATTCCAGCTTCATCGCTATCAAGCCCGATGGTGTCCAGGTACGACCTCCCCCACCAAGTCCTCCAGAGCTTCAATCAGGACAACAGATTGACTTGAAAACAGCGTGGCTTGATCGGCCCAATCATCTCCCGCTTCGAACAGCGCGGGTAAGGCACTCTCCTCCTCGGATAGTTGTCAATTGACTAACAATGCGTCCAGCTTCAAGCTTGTTGCCATTAAGCTCATGACCGCTTCCAAGGAACACCTCGAGACCCACTACGAAGACTTGAGCTCTAAGCCATTCTTTGCTGGTCTCGTCACCTGTAACATTCCCTCACCTCCCCCTTACCACAACCATACACTGACACCACCACAGACATGGCCTCCGGCCCAATTTGCGCCATGGTCTGGGAAGGACGTGATGCTGTCAAGACCGGCCGCGTCCTCCTCGGTGCCACCAACCCAGCTGCCTCCGCCCCAGGTACCATTCGTGGTGACTTCGCCATCGACGTCGGCCGGAACGTCTGCCACGGCTCCGACGCCGTCGACAGCGCAAAGAAGGAGATTGCTCTTTGGTTCAAGCCAGAGGAGCTCAACTCCTGGAAATCTGCTCAGAACGACTGGATTTACGAGAAGCCATAGAAACGCTCGGGCCTCAAGAAGCAAGATGTGGAACGGCAGAAGCCAAAAATCTGAGATGTCGGTTATGAGAAATGATTAGGCAGAAAATATACAAGATCTTTCCGGCAGAATATCAATGATCAAAACATCTGATCTTTCGATTGTATTCGCTGCACTTCTGTCTCCTTCAATACCCACAACTACATTTATCGAGCGAGTCTCACCAATTATTCTAAATTCTCTTCTCGACACTATACAAATTCGTCGAGTACCTAACCTGGCTTGGAAACATGTCACTCGGTCGCTAATAACGCATTAACCTTCTCAGACACAACCACAGCAACATCCTCCGGTGTGAAGGTATAACCGGGCAGCTCTAACAGAATCTCGACGCCCCTTGCAACCATTCCCAATTCCTCGTACAGGCTCCGGCCTTCATAACAATATTTAAGCAAATTCGGCACAGTCGATGGCATCTCCTGAATGACCTGCTGGAGTTCTTTTCGAGAACATTGGAGATTCTCTATGACGACCTTTCTCACATGAGCTGACCATACTTTTCCTCTTGCTGCAATTATCAGGCCTATGTTCGGTAAGAGTTGATGCAGGACACGTGAGATATGTTCGACCTGAGAGATGGTGAGGTAGGTGGATATGTATGGGGATCTTATGGAGGGCATTTTGTTATGTATATGTTCGAGTGGAGTGGTTATTAGTCAATTAGCAGCTTTGCGCCGATGTTAAGCTTGGAGATAATGATGTCTGTGTTGGTGAGATGTTGTTTTTGTCTCTTCTCCACTGGCTATTACGAGGATATATAATCATAACATTAGCATTTTGGCCAAGTGTTCACCGTGTGAGGTGTTTCGCCTCGGAGGATATCAGTTTTCATAAGGATGGATGGTGCTAAGTGATTGTTTCTCATATGTTAACATTTTGTTCACTTCCAGACCTAGAGAGGAAGAAAAACTCCATACATCGATGAACACTTGACATTGGGCATTATCTCTCAAAAGCATGGAACATGCACACATTCACCGGGGCATACAGAAATATCTACGGCAACACACCAAATCTCATCCTCGTTCTTCCTCGAATCAGCTCAGCACCACGATATAACTACACAACACCAAACCTCCAGAAATGCCTCTGCCAAACCCCCTGACGCCTGATCAATAGAATAAAAAACAATCCGTACTCCTAACCTGCCTCACATCCAACCAAAGCTTAAGCTCCATCTGGACATTCAAAAACTAATACTTCCACCGACCAAACATTCCAACAATTCCCCAACACATTTTCGTCGATTTCGATTCCGGATGTCTGCGTGAATTAGCGTGAGATGGGGGAGGAGGTTGAGATATTTTCTACCGGCGTAGGTTGAGCGTGCGTGCCGAAGTCGAAGAATAGGGTGACTCTGTACGTAGCTTGCCATGATAGAAATAAAGGAAGTCGTCGATGTGTGTGTGGGATGACCCGATAATCGATAGGGAGGAATATTTCCTATAGTTTAGGAAGCGTTGATATTGCTGATCGAAGGAGGAGTATGATACGGCTTAGGAAACCGAGACGGTCATTTCCGCTGTTGATGGTGTGTGGTGAACTGGTGATTTTTTCACGGTAGATCAAACAACACGACAATTGAGATGAATGAATCTCCCCCTCTAAAAGGCTACTAATGCAAATCTGCTCCTCGGGCTCAAGATTTTTCTTCTCCAGATATCATATACAATTGTCGAGTCAAAAAAACTTACTGAAATATCATCACCACCACCATAACCACCGCGAATGCCAAAGTTTACCACTCATTAATAGGTAGACAAGCCTCCCCATCACCCCCCTCATCCCTAGTCCACCGAACAACCCCATCACTAACCCTATCAACAACACCAGCAACCCACCTCGACCTCCCAATCCGCGTCAACGTCGCCTTTTCCCCCTCCCCGTCCAGATTCCCAGACGACCCCGGGCGCAAAGCCGCGAAGCGAGGTATCGGTATCGGTGTCTGATCTTCCAAATCAACCCCTGTCGCTACATTCGTCGTTTTTGTTGTTGTACTTGGCGAGGCGGGTCTAATGATGAGGGAAGGTGGGATATGAGATCTTTGACGGAGACTGCTCGGTGCGTGGAACGTGGTGTTTGGGAAGGAGGGTTGGAGTGGTGTTACTGTTGGGGTGTTGTATGCTGATGACGTTGTGGTTGCTTGGGGCGCGAAGTCCGAGTAGGATGGTGCTCGGGGTGTTTGGGGTGGGGAGAGGGAGGAGGTGATAGTCGTTGATTGTGATGGTGATGAGGAGGGTGTTGATGAAGACGGTGACGGCGGCGTGTAAGAAGCCGATCTCAGATTTACTTTTCTGGTGTTAATCCTATTGCTCTCGCGGATTCTTAGAGAGGAGGAGGAGAAAATACCGGGTCTGCCATCATGAAGGATGATGGGATGCAATTTCCTATCCTCGATCTTATTTTCTGGAGTATCGCCCTCACTTATCTTCTCCTCTCTTGGACAGAAGAACCTCTTCAAAGTAGAAAATCTATCTCTGAAAGGAACATCGTCACAGCAATTGATCCGATAGACGATGATCGAGAACCACACCGCAATTGCCAGTAAAGCAACAAGTGCGTATAGTAGTGGTGGCCAGATTGGTAGATTGTTGACACGCCCGATCGCAGGCGCTGGCGTTGGCATATGAGTAGGTTGTTTTTCTAGAGCGCGAGAAGTCCATCCTTCAACAGCTGGTGTTGAGACTAGCATTGACATTGTCCTTGGATACGATATCGAGGCCCGCGAAGTTGACGCGACCATCGTCCTGAACGCCGTATCATCCGTCACAGCCGACGCCACCAAACTCTCCGATCCTGCAAGTCGCGAAGAAACTCTCGTAGGAACGCGTAACCACGTTCTCGTCGTTATTGACGCGCCATGTTCCGGAATTTTCGTCGAAGTTTGGGCAATGGCTAGCGCATCCGAATCCTGAAGAATCGTTCCCTTGACTTCCTGTTTCTCCGCCACATGCAATCGAATAATATAATCAGAGCCTGGGGTCATCGCAATCAATCGCTCACTGGGTCGAGGATATGTGTGAATGGCGAGCGTACTCGTTTCCGCAGGTTGAGAGACCGCATGTCCAACTATGGTTTTGAGCGAGGGTGGCATTTCAAAATCTGTCGCTGCGGAACACTGTTCGAGTTTGTATGATTATGACAAAGATGCCGTGTTAGGTTAAATGCCACCGTTGTGTAGTGTTTCGAAAATGACAAAGAATTGTTGGGTGTTAGTACTGTAGCAGAAGATTTGAGACCTGCGAGGCGAACTTTAAAATATTGTTGTCAAGTTTGTGGGAGTCATAATTTATAGGGTGGTAAATGTACTCATGACTGTCATCTAAGTCCATGAGGATGATGCAGACTTGGTGACGTGGGTGTTGTCTTGTTGTAGGATAGTGAAATGCCACAATGGAATGTCTGCTCCTTTAGGAATGTAAATACCGAATTCGTCAAGTGTGGTGGTGTGACAATATTATTAGAATACTATTTTGCTTCAACTCAGCGCTCTATCTTGTTGAATGCGCTGCGCGCTCTCCAGCCTACCGCGGAGCTCTTTGTCTGACTCCGTCCATGCCCATGGTATCTTCAAAAAATCCAAAATCGCGTCTATCTCTTGTTAAAGTTTAAGAAACGTGCCTATGATTCGTTAGCAGCATTCAGAGAATTTGGAGGCGAGGAGAAAACTTACAGCCAAGAACAAGATTATCAAGTTGCTTCCAATATAAGCAGCGAAAATACCCAGATCCCTCCATCTATGGGCAAATTGGTATCCCAAAGGCTGAAAGAATTGTTGCCCAGAAGTGTAGGCACAGTACTCGCAGTTGCTCGTCGCATTGTTGACGAGGTAACCTGCTCCACCGGCCTGGAAGAAGGCGGACATGTATTCCCCACAAGACTGACCAGCAGGCGCGGTGAAAGCGTTTAGCTCTTTCGGTGTGCACCGAACAGGGAGATCTTGGAGTTCAGTGACAATCATGCCACCTATCAATCTCGTGAAGGGATCGAGCTGGTACAACCATGCCCTCCAAAAGCCAGGAATTTGTGGCCTGGGCACCGTGACACCGCAGAATAACGCAAATGTGATGATGATAAATGGATTGACTAGAGCGCTGATGAATGGCGATGGTGTGCAAGCGGCGATCGTCTGTCCAAGAGTTACGCTGAACAACTCGGTGATCAATACAATGAAGAACTGATAACCGGCGCGACTGCTTGCTGAGTTCAGTCCGGGGATGTAGTAGATAGGTAGGAAGAAGCCGACGGCACAGAGGACTGAATATGGCATCTCCGCGATCACCATCGATAGCGCGAATGGGAAGGTCTTGTAGGCTTTGGCGGCGCTTTCGCGGTAGCTGATCATTCTGGCAATGGCGTACTTCGGCTCGACCTGGGCGAGAATGAGAGCGGGAAGGACAGTGACTTGAAACTATTGACATGTTAGTATCGGAATCAAGTATTCTAAGCAGATCGAAGACTTACAATGATGAATACTCGGTATTGCAGCGAAGTCTTCGATTCATCCAAGGTCAAGTAAGCAAGACCGGTGATAAGCGCGATAGCAACGTGGTTGAAGAAGCGAGTGAAACCGTAATTGGGAGTCCTCCAGAACGAGAGTGACTGCCGTTTGCAAACCAGTTTGATCTGATGCCACATTGGAGTTGCGTATTCTTTCTGTTCAGCGGGAGCCGAGTCACCGATGGCCTTGGTGCGCTCGGCTTTGAGACGTATGATCTCAGCCTTCGCTTGTGCAAACTCATCAGAGTCTCTCCAGATCTCGCCCCAGTCTCTGTCTCCAATGCGAACAGCCATTCCAGCTCCGATAGCGTCAAGCATCCACTCGGCTGGATTTGCTTTGGGAGGGCAGTGAGCTCCACTCTTTGCAAAGTACTCTCGCAAAACTGACGCATCCTTTCCAATGTCACCGAAGTACACACACTGGCCACCCCGCTGCAAGAGCAAAAGTCTGTCGAAATTCTCGAAGAGCGCGGAGTTGGGCTGATGAATGGTACACAGAATGGCTTGCCCAGCGGCACTCAGTTTGCGCAGGAAGCGGATGATGTTGAAAGCCGACTGACTGTCGAGACCTGACGAAGGCTCATCAAGAAACAATAGTAGCTCAGGTTTGGCAGCTAGCTCAACTCCAATAGTGACTCGTTTTCTCTGTTCGACAGCAAGACCGTTCTCGGGCTCGCCAATGATGGCATCGGCTATCGACTCCATTTCCAGCAATGAGATGACCTCCTCAACGTATGCGTACTTGTCTTCCTGTGACGTCTCGTACGGCTGACGCAAATCAGCAGAAAAGCGCAGGGCTTCGCGGACGGTCTGTGCAGGCTCGTGGACGTCCAACTGTTCCGCATAACTCGTACCTCGCTGGAAGGCGATGCCAGGAGCAATTCCATCGACAAGAACATCTCCAGTTATAACTCCTATGTTCTTTCGCGAGGCCAACACATCAAGAAGAGTCGTCTTTCCAGCACCGGATGCTCCCATCAGAGCAGTGAGCTCTCCAGGTTTCACGTATCCGTAAACGTTGTTCAGTAATCGGAGTTGACCAGAAGGCACTGGGACATCGTAGCAGAGATCCTCCCAGGTGAGAACAGCCTTCGAGGTGATGTTGAGCTCGGAGCCGCCCTGTGTCTCCCTCTTCTGACGGCTGTCTTTCCGGCGAGCAAGCTCCTCATTGAGTTTCTTGGTCTCTTTGTTCTCTTTGGCAAAGAAGGTCACTGTTCGTCCGCCCGCGCCTATCAACCTATTAATCATCTAAAATTATCAGCAGAGAGATTTGAGTGTACATACCCCACTTCACAAACTCTCCGAGAAAAGCATTGGCCAGGAGAAAACCGATGATGAGACCGATAGTGATTCCCCAGTAACCCCAAAGATTACTGGGGTTGTAGGAAAATGCAGTAGCGATATAGGCTGATCCGGAGACTCGGGCTTGGCCAGGTATACTTCCTGCAAGAGTACAGACCTGATGATTGAGATCGGTGTAGCTAGGTCCAAAAGGAATGAGAGATGTACCCTCACAGGTGAGGTCAATGCGCTTGAATTCATTCATCATTAGCGCAGCGAATCCCAGTCCCAGACTGTTGATATAGAATATCCATCTCAACCAAACTTGTTGCGATTGCCACTGGATGATATAACCAGAAGTGATGACGAATAACGTGATGATACAAGCAGCCAATCTGATGGCCACATCGAAGTCAGGACAGAGGCAACCGACAGTACGGAAGAATAAGGTCATGGCGAGGTATCCAGAAACGATTAGCAGATAGAAGGTGAAGAAGGCCCCGGCGTCTCTCACAAGGTGACACATGAAGTACACCATGATAGAGAAAACCATAATCTGAGCTGACGAAAAGACCATGTCCACCATGATTTGTGCGATCCAAAGAGCGGACGGTCTATGGAAGGCATATGCCCGATGCTTGTTGACAATTGGGCGTCCCATCATAGTGGAAGCAAGTTCGCTGAAGGCCTGGAATGCGTTGAATAGTAACGCAATGAAGAGCACACCTCCACGAGTGAAAGCGCCTGCGCTGGTAGTGGGAATATCGAGCCAAACGGTACCGACGACGATAGCGATGACGATACTAGTTAACCACCCCACGGCGAGGGAGAACTTATCTTGCCATTTCAGCAAAAACTGTCGTCGCGATAATGCCCAGACCTGGAGGTAGAATGGAATTGTGTAAACATTGCGTTGCGAAGTGTGGCGTTTGCTTTCTTTGACGGCGAGTTGGAAGTCATCGTAGACTTCCTTTTCCTTGCCAATTTGCTCCTTGTAAGTGTCCATGGTCTCCTTCATTTGAATGTAATATTTGGAGTTCTTGAATGCTTCCGCCAAAGAATCAGGAGAATGTGGCGCATTGTCGGAACTTCTACCATCCTTGTACTCTCGCTCGAAAGGATCAGTACAGCCAGTAAGATAATCAGGGGTGGTTTGTCGAGGTTTCTCCAAGAAGCCGAGGGACTCAAAATATCCTCTGGCCTCTTTCGCAGGACCAAAGAAAACCTGGCGCCCTTCGTCAATGACCATGACTTTGTCGAATTGTTCGTAAATGTTCTCACTAGCCTGGTACAGTGATACAAAAGTCGTAAGTTTGTAGATGTTGGTCAGGGCGCGTATCGAGCGAGACCAGTCTACCGCCGTCGCAGCATCGAGACCGCGAGTCGAATTGTCCCAAGAGCAGACAGTTGCACCTGTAACCATCATTTCGGCGATGGAGACACGTTTGCGCTCTCCCCCAGAGATACCTCTGACGAAAGGATTGCCGACGATGGTATCTCTCGTGTGGGCGATGTTGAACATATTGAGGAGGAGATCAATAACTTTGTTCTTGAAGTCTGGTCTCGATAATCCAGCGGGCCTCTTACCAGGTACCTTAGTCTCCAAAGCGAAATCGAGGGTCTGTCCGACGGTCAAGGTAGGGTGGTGTAGATCGTCCTCGTCGTTATACACAGCTTCACCCCTGAATCGCTTCGAAAATTCCTCGCTGCCGAAAGCTCCATACATGACTTCGCCGTCGATTTTAGTGTAACCAAACCGTTGGTTCGCGATGACTTTGAGGAAAGTAGTGCAACCCGATCCAGGTCTTCCCAAAACGAGAACCATCTCTCCTGGTTTCACAACGCCCCCAAAATCACGGAGAATCTGAAATTCCTTGCCCTTCTTTCCAACTCCAAGTATGCTTTTGGCCGTCTCGTAGACATTGAGGAAGCTGACAAACGCCCATGGAAATGTTTTCACATAGTTCTTGACGCCCCCAATGCCACTGACAGACAAATCCTCCCACACGACTCCGATCTTCTTTGTCTTGATGCCTGCAGCCTCATCTTCGCTTTTGTTCCCACGCAGTGTAGCTTCCAGATCAAATGGTTCCGAGGAGTCTGAGCTTGCGCTATCGCTCAGTCCGATCGCCTTCTCCTGGTCAACATTCTTCGAGGTGGTCCGGCGACTCTGATGGCTTTGCTGCCTCGCGAGGCGATCCTTGTGGGAATTTCTGGACAGCTCCTTGCTCAGCTCCGCGAATTGAGCCTCTGCACTCGACACATTGACACTTGTTGGCGAGTTGATGGCACCCCATGTCCTCTCGTGCTCGTCATGACTGGATTGAGACTCCTTTCCGTCTGTGAGGTCGGCTATCGTATCGTCGTGCGAGTGAGGATTTGGTGGTGGTTCCTTGTCGATGTCGTGAGCATGCGCCGGGGCAGGACCGTTGGGGTTCATGTCTCAGAATGGAAAGAAACCTGGAAGCCAGATGGAATTGTTTCCGCTGTTAGTTCGAGTATATAGTACAAGTCTATTTGTATCTCGAGGCAATCCCGTCTTTTACAACACTCTCACAGCTTCAAAGTCCAAGCAACTTTCTCTGCACCCAAACACTTGCTCTGGGGTTGCCTCCAGAAATCGTCCGATAAGTCGCCGTTTAAAACCAATGGGAACTTTTATGTGGTCATCCCAGGGCGGAACCAGACGCGAGAGAATCTTGGCTGTGACGCGATGCGATGCCCACTCCAAAACGTCAACGAAAGGAACAATGTAAGGAATAAGAAGTTCCTCAGCAAGAGAATGGAGGCCGTGAGTAGGAAAGAAGAGGCGGCACAGCTGACCAATTAATCTTTCCACGCAAAATCACACGGACAAAACATCGGGCTTTGGCACCGACTATCCGTATGTAGGACTAACTGAAGTGGAGCATGGAACAAACCCATGGAGGAGCGGCAGTCGGCAACCCACCTTGCTAACCTGAACCTGCTTGGGATATTGACATTGACTAGCGAAGACACGGCTGGTTGGCCTTCGGTTGCAGACACCCACACCCACACCCACCTTCCTTGGTGACTCGATTGGAAAGGCAGACGCGATTCGATGCAGTCCGATGCAGCATTTCAGGTCTTGGTAGCATCATTGACATTGACACTCTTTCTGGTCTGACTCACGCTCGGCAGACGATTCTATTCTTCTAACCGAGATTGATAGCGGACACAAAGTGCTGACGTTGGAAGACATGTACTGGGATCAGGAGCCACTTTGACATATATTTTGCGTTGCTAGTGGTTAGAAGGAATGCGACCCGAAATAATGATTCTATCCACTTCAGAAATATTGTTTGACATTGAATGATTCGTGCGGCTCCAATTCTTCTCCAGGCTCTTGTCATTGCGTCCCGATGTGGGCGCAATACTTACTAGGTAGGCACTGGTACCACAGTGGATACCGTCCAGGTACCTCTACCCTGATCCGGCAATAGCCACGCGATGGATTCGACTTGTGCACAACAAACAACAACCTCAAACTCGGCCTCCATTATTCTCAGATACACACTCGTTACAATTGCAGTCCTGGCAATCGAGCACAGTGATGGATTCCAACATATTATCCCTATCCAATCCGATCGTGAAATTCTACTCCGACCACCGACAAGTTAGTTCCGATTCCGATTCCGACTCTCTCGAGCTCATGTGCACGTGAGGGACAAGCTGGAGGTACTCCGTAAGACTCTACCCATCATAGTCAGCTATATCAAGGACACAGTATTGAAGAACGTCGTGAGGTCAAGACGTAGGAAATAGATAAGGTTTCTGAGAGTCGATATAAGCTATGGACATCTCGGGCTTTGATCTGGATATCTTCTCCGCTGGGGTAGTCGTATACTCTTTGGATCTTCTATTGGTACTAATAATTAGACGAGAAATGTATAGAGAGGTTCGAAAAGTACTTTATATCCAAACTATATCCGAGCGATAAGATCTTCTAGGTACTAATAATCTTTTAAACGAGCAAAGGGCCTGTAATTCTAGTTCAAAGTAGCGAAACTCCTAGCGAGCCAACCCCCTCTACAGGTTTCGCTATCCACGTGAAGGATATAGAGATAAAGGATCAGGGTACTGGAATATACTTGTAGGACTTCCCATATCGTTCGGAGGTTCGGAATAGCGATAAAAACTATTCTCAGTTTTACGTCAGCGAGTAATTGGTTGTAAAAGAATGACAACTCTCTTTTAGACCGCTAAATCTACTCATGACGCCGAAATCATGTTTCTTTGTTGTTCTTGTATGGTTACAATCAATACTGGTAGATGTTTCAATTAATATGCCGGCTCCTTCTTTCCCCAGTTCAACTTTTTAAGTTTGTTATTCCATGTGCCGACCTAACTAGATACCAACATATTCCCAACGCCCTCTGTCGCTCAACCCGCCTCTCCTCCTCCTATCTCTTTACATCTTCTGTAATTTCTTCACCCTATTGTGTGTTGTCACGCCGTCTCTACCGGGAATAAGCTCCTCATCGCAACAACCACTTCGACTCTGCCCGTTAAGTCACCCACGCTACACTCAAGATTTCCGACCATAGGCTGCTTCCAGTATGGATGAGCGCCTAGATAATCTTTCCGAAGTCGTAGATATAGAGCTCGCGGAAAACCATGTACAAGACTTGGTGGAAGGACGGCGCCATGTCCCTTCTCATGAGCCTCAACAAAGACGATTACAAGCTCGACCCTTCCATCTACAGTGGTCCTTCACCTACGAACGGTACATTGCGACGCGCATGTACACTTGCTGGTCTTGGCTCCAAGGCCCTGTTCGTAAGTTCAAAATGCAATGCAGAATGTAGATTTTGAACTTACCCCTACTGAGGTACCTTAGCCGCCACCACATTCTAGGCTGTTCGTGACGTCTCATTTTAATCTACAATACGCCATGTATTAGGTAGCGATATTGATAAATCTCCAACACCGCCGCTTGAGCAGCAATCTTAGGCGGTCAGTAACGCCGCTAGTCTCGTCTAGTACGGGTTTACTATCGATCCCTTAACGCTTATTCCTCCTCTATAATTGGCCCGTGTCTCTCCAGGACGCTTCGGATTACATTATTGGTAAGTAGGTCTATCGGGCATCATTTTCTGTGACGCCTAGGTCAATAGCGTACATATGGTGGTGGAAATATCGTCGGTTTTGGTGGGTTTTAAGCGTTGCTATATTTTCTGTATTGCTAAAATCGGGCGTGTAGAGAACGTACTAGACGTAGTAGTCAAATTAGCTAAATACGAGTAGACGCCCTCGTCGTTTATTTGAGAATATGACTTTGAATACCTTATTGCATGTTTGAATTCACGAACTGACTGTCTTTTAGAATGCTAGAATGCAGAATGAGGCTCATTGTGCATTCATTGCGTTTAAAATTCACAAACAGGGCCCAAGGTTTTTGCCTACCTCACAAGACATGAGGCTAGGAGCCTTGAAAGACGTCGCTACTCTTCCGATTGTCTCCGTGGACTCGGATATCAATGTCCGAGCAGCGGATCACGATAATGAATCGACCACTTTACAATACGTCGGTGGCGATCCCAATCGCGATTTGTATTTCAATCGGCTTCACTACTCAAAACCTGACGACTTCGGCTTTCGATTCGTACACATTCCATCCTCAGAGCTTACTGCAAAGTCATAACTTGTTACGGAAAGAGATGACTATGAAGGCGCAAGAGATGGGTCTCGGTCCGAAGCTCTTCAAGAACTGTCTTAAAGCGGTAGCTACAATTCGAGAGGAGCGTCGACTAAAGCAAATCTTCGCACTAGTGAAGCAGGTACCCATGGACCGCAGCCAGGAAACGATTTCGATGCCATCTTCGTCTACTGCTTCACGCTCTTCCGCCACTTCTCCCTTGTCGGTTACGGACTGTCTTGAAGAGGAGGCAGACTCAGTAGACGATAGGCTTAATAACTCCGTCATCGACCCTCAACTTCTTGCACCCAGATCCGTACTCGAGGTAGAAGATAAAATGGCGGATCTCCCTCGCCAGACCGAAGAGGAGGCTATGCAGCTTAACAACCAGCTTGAGTCCATATCGGAGAGTATAGATGGTCTTGATATCGAATCCTCTACTATTATCAACCCGCTTCGCCTCAACGCCTCACCAATTTCAGCACGATCAACGTTTATACCAACCAGAGTACTGGGAAAAACGCCTTCGTTACGGCTGCTGACGGCCGAGTGTGTCCCTTTTTACATTTTACTACCGCACAGCTCCGAGCACACCGAGAGAACTATGTACATACCCAATTCAATAGTGGGAAATCTCCTGCTGTGGGAAGGTATACGATAGCAAGTCGTCTCAACGCTGGAAGGATCACAAGTAGAACGTTCATCGATGCAGTTATAAGAAGGTTACTTGTTCCGATTACAAATAGGAGTTTACTACACAGTCAGGCTTAACCGGACATCGGTGTAATCATATCATTAAAGGAGCTGGCTACTACCTCGAATATCCTGAGTTCACACCTGATACAAGGAAGAAATCGCAATTCAAATCTTTCTTCAATCTTACTAAGTTACACCAGTATCTCATTGTCGTCTATTACTTGTAGCGGGACTCTACCGAGTTCAAGTCTACGGTCGAGCAGTGGGAGGCTATATCTAGCTACGCCGAGGAGATGAAGATTGGAAGAGAGCTACCGATGCCAAGCGAGCTGCTAGCGTTGACAGTAGTGAAATGGAGGAGGATGCGTGATGGTAGCTCCTCGGATTGACGTATTTTCAATAAAGGAACATCAATGTTGGTAGCATAATCATGAGGTGGTATATATAAGGTTCGTCTATGTTGAAAGCTACAGCCTTCAATCTTTTACCAATGTAAATTGAACTTGGCGCCCTTCATCAGCAATGAAATCTCTTCCCTCCTTCAGATACCCTCCAAGTCTCCTACCTTCGAATGCCTATTTCTTCCCATTCGCACCAGCTGTGACCTGACGCCTCGCCTTCTCCTCATCCTCAGCACTCCAAGCTCTAGGTAACAAAGCAAAGGTCAAATAACTAGTATGAGTCTTAAGCTCCGATTCAGATCGATGCACCAGCCTGCCCTCCTTCCAGGGTTTCCGATCTTTATCCTGCTCTTTGATACGGGCGAGTCGATCTTTGCGGGACTCGACTTGTATTTCCGCGTCCTCGTTGGGCTCCTTCTTGACACCCTTACTATTTCTATCCTCTTTACTTGCTTTTTTGCCGTTCTTTTCGTCTTTGGCATGCCACACTTTTCCCTTGCCTTCCAACTCTCTCAATCTTGCTATTGCCTCATCGACGCTTGCAGCGCTGGCATTGACGCCTCGTAGACCTTCATAATCGAGACTGATGAGTTCACGTCGCACATCGATGCGTTTGTGTGAGACTTCAAACATGTGTATTTCCACCCAACCAAGCTCCCGCATTTTCTCGATTGTGCGCTGGACCTGTTCAATACACGGCGAAAAAGTGCAAAGATGAGTCGTCGATTTTGGATTGAGCGGCGAGTTTGGAGAGATTCTTGAAAGGTGTGGAAGGGCTAGCCATGGAGCTGGGAGGTCGAGGAATACGGCGTTAGCTCGGAGGGATGAGGAGGGATCGGATAGTGTGAAGCCATCTGCGTAGACGTCGCGGTGAGTAGCTGTGACTACACCGCTCAAGCCGTGTTCGACCACTTCTTTACATATCTCTTGGAAGCGAGGTTCGTGGTATTCGAAGCTGAAGACTTGACCTAGTCTTTTCCTCTTCTTGGTCGTTCTGCTATTCTCGTGCGATGCGGTGTCTGTAGTGTGCCCACTGAATACAGCTCTTGCTGCTGCATGTGTGAAACTTCCACTGCCAGCTCCAGCTTCGATAATGCTGTCTCCAGGTCTCACCCGCAACTTTTGCAATATAAAGCTGTAATCCGGTGTGTAGACAACCTGGGTCCGATGTGGTAAGCTCACAGTCCATAACTCTGGCGTGGGCGGCAGAACATGTGCAAATCCGCTTGCTGCAGCTTCAAAAGCTGGTAAGGCCCCATCCCCACCCTCGTCGTCTTCCTGAGGTTTGTCCTGCCCGTCATTATCCTCGCGCTTCCTCTTTTTCCCCTTTCTCGCACTTTGCGCATTGACATTCGAAGCAATGACCTGAGAGCCCCATGGCTGATTCAAAAGCGTGGAGTGGGGGAAAGATCCAAATCTCGTGTTCGTAATTATGTCTTCGGATTTGGAGGGCGAGGAAGATTGTAGGACGGCTGGGATTTGCTGGTCGCGCTTGAGCGAAATTATGGCCAGTGACTTGTCTGTTGTCGTGTCGCCTGGCGCGAAGAACGGCGATGGTCTTGATACGGTCATTCTGGGGGAATGGTGGTGTTTGTGATGAGGTGAAGAAAGTTTGTGGTTATGTAAAAATAGCCTACCCGCGATTTCACCTGCATCAGGAGCGTCAAGACTGCCGTTCCAATTTTATGATTGATGGTTCCTGGTCACGTAGTGCTTGATTGATTGGAGATATAGAGAGAGTTCGAGTCTTACCTACACGCCTTCGAGATAATCCGAAAATCGTGTATCTTACCGGGCACTTGAGAGGTCAAGATTGCATCGCTGTTACTCGATCGAGACTAGATTTCCACACGGCCCGACCCGCACAATTTCGAGCAGAGGGAGTCACAACGCCTGGCTGTTGACACGTTCTCGCAGGACAATTAATGCAAGATATTTGATGCGCCTCTTCAAACCCATCAGATTTCCCTCTCCAACACTCCAGACAAGAATGGCCTCGACGGCACGATCACAACCTCCATGGAGCGCTCCCAGAGCTGCACCTGGAGTTCGCCTACCACCGCTTCAGTTCTACAACAGCCTGACGAGGCAGAAGAACAGCTTCATACCGCAGGATCCCACTGGAAAAGCTGTGACCTGGTACGCTTGCGGACCGACTGTCTACGATGACGCCCATTTAGGACACGCCAGGTATTTTGATTCCGCTTATTTTTTCGAGTCTGAGGTCGAGATCTTCAAATGCCTGGTAAATTGATCTTGATCACTACCAGGCAAGATCGATCTCGTGTTGTAATCTCAGTAGCGGTTGGATTTTTGCAATTTGTGGCATACTCTGATGTGTAGCAGAAATTACATGAGCACCGATGTCATTCGCAGGATCCTTGCATACTATTTCGATTTCAAAATCAACTTTGTAATGAACATCACAGATGTAGACGACAAGATCATCCTCCGCGGCCGCCAGCAGCATTTACTCGCCAAATTCAAGCAAGAAAACATATCAATGAGCGATGATGTGCGTTCTGATACGAATAAGGCCTTTGACGCATATGTAAACAAGAATCTACCTCTAGTTCAGGGTGTCTCTCCAGTGGAGTTCGACACCTTCTCTCAAACAGCTTACAAGCGTGTACTGGAAGGCAAGGCACTGGAGGGAGACGATAAACCATCCGACAAGGAGGCCAAAATTAAAATGCACCTCAAAACAGCTACCTCAGCTGCCAGCGCTCTCACAGACTCCTCGATAAATCTGGATGACTTCTACTTAAAGGCAGAGGACGTGCTTTTACCATACTTGGACAAGCTACATGGTTCTGGTATTAATGCTGAAGATCATTCAGTCTTCACTGTCCTCACTCAGAAATACGAGAAGCGGTTTTTCGAAGACATGGACAGTCTTAACAATCTGAGGCCGGACAAGATTGTCAGGGTCACGGAGTTCGGAGCTGAGATTGTATCCTACGTCGAAAAGATTGTTAAGAATGGCTTTGCATATGCAACCTCTGATGGGTCCGTCTATTTCGATATCGACGCATTCAAAAAAGCTGGCCACCCCTATGCCAGGCTGAAGCCTGAGTCTGTAGGCGATGCAGAGCTCATCGCCGATGGTGAAGGAGCGCTCTCCAAGGGCTCAGCGAAGAGATCGAGTGGTGATTTTGCCCTGTGGAAGTCATCAAAGCCTGGCGAGCCAGCGTGGCCGAGTCCCTGGGGCCCGGGTCGGCCTGGATGGCATATTGAATGGTAATCTCACCGTTTGAAACCATTGATCATATGCTGACTCAGGTACAGCTCGGTCATGGCAAGCGCAGTATTGGGAAAGACGATGGACATTCACTCGGGAGGTGTCGATCTGTGCTTTCCACATCATGATAACGAAATGGCCCAGGCAGAAGCGTTCTTCGCAGATGGCAATCAATGGGTCAATTATTTCATTCACTTCGGACACCTGAGCATCTCGGGAAGCAAAATGAGCAAATCACTGAAAAATTTCACAACTGTTCGTGAAGCTCTCTCACGGAAAGAATGGACACCTAGAGCACTCAGGATGGTATTCTTACTCGGCAGCTGGAAGGACGGTTGCGAAATTACGGATCGACTGGTCAAGCATGGTGCAGGATTGGAAGACAAAATCACCAACTGGTTCTTGAAAACGAAGGAATTTGAGAGAAGCTCACTCGCTGCCACGTCTGAAACAAGCTCAGAAGACGGAGTGAATGATACCCTACTTCTTGAAAAATTCAGCAAAGCAGAGAAGGACCTAGACGCAGCCCTCTGCGATTCCTTCGACACATCAAAAGCACTGCAAATCATCTCGGAACTGATCACGGAGTTCAACTCGGTTCCAAGTTCAACGCTGAGCAGAGAGACTGTGCTCGTGCTTGCCAGGTGGGTGACACGGATTCTCACCATTTTCGGTCTTGACGGCCATCAGGATCCCAATGATGTTACACGAATTGGATGGGCTGGTGTAGACATTCCCGAAGCGGCCCAAGATTTTGTGTTCCCACTCTCCGCGCTGCGTGACGAAGTGCGTTCCCAGGCCCGGTCAAAGTCACTGTCTTATTCTGCCATCTTGAACAAAGCGGCAGAATACAACCCAGCGACGATCCAGGATCAAGATAAGATCAAATACGCCGAAGTATACTCTGAGTTCCAGGAAGAGGTCAAAACATTAGCACAGAAAGAGGCACCAGCCAAAGACCTCCTCGCCCTCGCAGACAGACTACGGGACCTGAAACTATGGGATCTAGATATTTACCTCGAAGACCGCGATGGTCTCCCCGCTCTCGTTCGCCCCGTCGACAACACCCTCCGTACCCAGCGTGCGGAGAAGGAGAATCTTGCTCAAGCCAAGATTGCGGCCAAAGCCAAGCGTGAAGCAGAGGAGGCTGAGAAAAAGAAGGCAATGGAGGAAAAGGCGAAGATTCATCCAAAGGATTTGTTCAGGACAGAGGAGTACAGTGAGTGGAACGAAGAGGGAATGCCCACAAAGATGAAAGATGGCAAGGAAGTTACCAAGAACCAATTAAAGAAGTTGGGAAAGGAGTGGGAAAAGCAGAAGAAGCTTCATGAGGAGTGGATCAAGGGACAGGGAAGTTCCTCCACGTGAGGATGGAGAGCTGGACAGGATTTGGTCGATATACATATTTTATGTCGTTGTTTTCTTGTCTTCTAGTCATAAACTTGCCATTGGATTGAGAAGGTCGCCAAGTTAGAACTTGACACTCAACGCAGTTTGAGAGACGATGTGTTCATTTTTTTCATTACCTGCTGTATCGTGGCCTTTGTAGACATTCTCGGAACATCTTACAGGTGTTGGAAGGTTTGAGAGACGAGAATATTCGATAGGTTAGACAACATTTTGCGCCGAAGAGTTGCTCCCATTCATTTAGCTGGGTACAGACATAGATTCAAGAACCGGTGAGAGTCAGACCACGAACTCGTTTCCTTGGAAGACTGGCGATGGTCTTTTAACTTTCAAGTGATGATTAGTCATCAGCGGTGATCCATCCAATGGATCCATTCTCCGCGAACAGAAATAATGATGCGTCAATTAATCATTTGCGCGTCCAACAATATTTCCTGAATTCACAACACACCAATGCTTCCCAGTAGAGGCTTCGGTCCAGCCAGGCATGGTCTGAGATGTATCCGACCTATGCCGCCGCGGTTGCAAAGTACTCGAGAGGCAACAATTCCCAAATTCAGACCTATAGAGCTCCCACTGACGGCGACCAGTTTTCGCAATGCTCGACCTCAAAAAGCCTGATTTTCTCCAAAACGCCTGTTAGGCCCGTACGGCCCTCTCATTCATCCCTAGCGACGATTGGAAGAGCAAGCATCACGTTGTGGCCTTGGGGCTCGAAGAAAGAAGGCCTCGGATTCTCACCATCACCGCCTACTCGAGAAGGCACGCCTGAGCCTTCCTCTGTTTCTGCGAGTAAACCCGAGCTTGTCGCAGATACGAAGGGTGTCGCGACATCCACTTCCACCTCTCCACAAACTCCCGAGCCCTCAGATGTGGCCCAGTCCACAATAGATCCTACGCCACTACCTCCAGAGTCGGCCGACGACTCGATACTGGCCGCAATCCAAAGTCCATTGGTAACTGAAGACCACTATGGCTTTTTAAGAGAAATGGGCTTAAATTATGGCTTCCCTTACATCACAAATACTCTGGAAATTATCATGGAGAACGTACACATCTACACTGGCACGGATTGGTGGGCCACAATTGCACTCTCAGCAATAGCAGTCCGTTGTCTGATGGTAGTCCCCATGGCGATTTCATCGCATCATATGGCAAAAATGGAGCTCATCAAACCATATACTATGGATGCACAAGAAAGGTTGGCAAAGGCCAAAGAGAGGAACGACCCATTGGCCACGCAAGAAGCTCAGAAGGAGGTGGAACAAATAATGAAAGCTGTTGGCTACAAGATGATATGGCCTATAGCGCCCATGGTTTTGCAAGGATTATTCGGCTACTGCGCATTCAAGCTCATGAGAGCCATGACCGCATTGCCTGTTCCTGGACTGGAAAATGGCGGCGCATTGTGGTTCTTGGACCTGACAGTTCGAGATCCGCTTTTCATCCTCCCTGTCACTCTGGGTGGTCTTATGCATTTAGTTGGACGGGTAAGTTGGACTGTGCTGCATTTCGGATATTGTTGACAATCAGAAAGATGGGAGGTGAAACAGCCGTCCAAAGCCAATTCTCTACAGGCGTGAGAAACAGCATGTTGTACTATGTCCCTGTGCTTATGGCTGGTATTACGGCTTTCCAGCCCGCTGCATTGCAAGTTTCTTTCTTGACGGCAATGATGTGGGGTGTTGGTCAAGGTTACCTCTTCAAACGAGCGTGGTTCCGCGAATTCTTCAATATGGAGCCTTTGCCCGACAAGTCTACTCAGAGCCAGCAGCCCGGGCTGAGCAAGGGGCATACAAATGCGACTGGAAACATTCAAGCCAGACTTGCGCCATCTGCTTCAGGAAAGCCTGTCAGAACACTTAGGACCGTTTCGCCAATTCCTTTGAAATACGAAGCTCCACGTGCGCGAGCACAACGGGAAATGGCGAATTTTCACCCCCCGAAAGAGGTCGAGACAAAGAAGCCAGCAGCTCCATCTAAAGGTATATTGCAGACCATGCTAGCAGATGCTCAGCATGCGCAAGAACAAGTGACAGGGTGGGTTCGAGATAAAACGGGGCTTTCAGAGCCCTCCTCACAGAAAGACCAGAGAGCGGAGGAGTATGAGCAGAGAAGAAGAATGGAGAAGAAGTATGAGGCGCAGAGAAGGAGGCAGGGGAGACAGTGAAATGAGTAGCTCTACTATATTTGGGATCTGGATTTGGATGTGTTGTGATATGTGAGTTATGGTGAAGACGACGAATGTATTAAATAGCATATGGCGGCGCTTTATGGAGCGAGGGAGCTCTCCAGGCCGTCTCTTTGTCCTCTCCACTTCAAGTTTGCATGGGTTGCCGGACTCAGCATCCCGTCTTGTATGTGTATTTGTGTAGTATTGAGTAACACGGCGAATATCTGGGACAAAACTCGCCGTATATCAAGACATCATGGTAGATAGAAACCATACATATTGAAGGGAAATGAGGAAAAGGAAGTCTGATCAGGCATAATTGAGCACCATACTGGTAGTAAGTACTAGTACCAATGATTACGCATTGGATGCCACAGAGCCACCTGACCACCATGAGTTGATCAATTGATTTCCCACTATTTTCCCTCCAATGTGTCGTACAAATGCGATGATGTCTGCTAAATGGTATTTAGATTCTAATCTACTTTCGTAATTCGGAGTTTGCCTTGTCACGTTCGTCGGGAAAATCAAGAACTTCAGTTCAAGTTGCAGTGGAACGACTTCTTTTGTCCGTCACAGACGCGACTCGATTTTACTATCCAACCATGCTCCACGATCACTACCCCAAAGATCTATCCCCCATTGAAGACACGTGTCTACGAGGTGCTTGGCCGTCCGATTGCCTTTGCGCGATTTGCACACGACTACTACGTTCTGGTACGATGGCCTTCGAGCAGAAGGGCGACGACATTCCGGCTTTTGCAGCTTTTTACTGCATCTGGAGATGATCCCATTCGATGCAGATTGGCTTCGGGGACGGGTTTGCCTCCACCCGTTGACGCGGACTCTCATTCGACCCGTTTTCTACTTCCCTCCTCTCGTGAGCTGAACTTCACCATCATCAGCATGCTTAAGCGGTCGTGGGTCCAGCGAGCCTGGGTCGCGCAAGAAGTCGTTGTTTCTCAAAGAGCAACACTGGTGTGGGATCACGCTGAATATGTTTGGCATGAGTTGGTGAAGACGACTCGCTCAATGGCCCAACAGCACTTTTCCCTGTCATACTTCTCCTCACTCTACCATGTCGCCTCCATCGAAGACTAGAGACTCGCCGTTCGAGATGGCACTGAACCGCTCCTCGGCGTCCTGCTTCGCCATTAGCGCTGTAGTTTTGCAAAGTGCGAGGCCGACAACCACTTACACGGAAAGTCTTCAGGAGCTCTACTCAAGGCTTGCGGCATTATTCCAGATGCGAACGACCAAGCTTTTAGATGTCCTCAGTCAACCACCATTAGGCCTTTATTCTGCCGTAGATCATCTACTTTCCTGGGTACCCGACTGGAAAAATTGGAACAGCATAAAAGCCAGCCATCCTTGGAGTTATGGAACCATGTGTTTAGGCGCGGACACCCCATCAAGAGCCTATAGACCAGCATTCAACTATTCCTTTGCCATTTGGTTAGAATAGACCACTTTTCGATTTCGAGCAAACGGGAAGGTTCACTTTGCACAGGCGCATACTAAAGACAGAGAACGATCATGTCGGTCTTGCACATCATGCGGCAAAAGCTGGAGACTAAGTTGTTTTGTGTAAGTGCCACAAAGTTATGTTGATTCTCAGGCCGACCAGGATCTTTGTCAGGGTTTCAATAATGGACTTCGTCTGCAACTCTCACAGCGAATTCACGAGATAATGCAGGGTCAGGTTTTCGTTGAAGACAAGTGAGGGAACATGCTTGTCGTGTGACGCTTCGCTCATATTGAGAGAGCTATGGCCTGAAGATCGTGTCGGCCCGCGGGAATGAACAGTGGCAATGTTGGATACGATGCAAAGCCTGATCGCTTCTTCTGAGGCTTCACGACACGCATTCAATGATGCCTTATTGTCTTACGACGGAATTGCGATTGTTTTCTAGTCTACTGGTCTACACCCTCCGAGAAAGGGGCCACTTTTGGAAGCTTCTGGTGGTACCTTCTTGAAACACATGAGCAGGCTAAAGTTGCAACGACCCTTCATCTCCACCTGCAGTGGTTTCATTGATCCCCGTCTCTCAAAAACATCAACAATCTGAATGAACGCCATCAGCTGAAGATCGATATTGATAGTTTCCTGGCGGTATCATCTCTACAGTCCGCCATACAATTGTCGATATCGATCTTAAACATCTTTGTACGACTCTCATCATTCATAGCTACATTCTGATTTTCTGGGGGCGGGCATACTCAATCAATGAAGCCACTGTGCCTCCACTAGTTAATGAAAATTTGCAGGGTCCAATATAGGCGAGACCGACTTCTTGGGAATGCGAAGTCAGACTTGCTTTCACATTAGCCCTGGTTCGCAAATAGAGACAGCCGAGATATTGTTCATTTGTTCGTCTTAACCAGATCGAGGGTACACTACTATGATTTTCTTGATTCAACACGCTCATGTTTCGTACCTGTCGGCTTGCATAATAGGAAGCATTATTGGTATGTTTCCCTGGATAGCTCCCGAGGTTTCTTCCAAACATGTTCGACACCAACAAAGAGCCTTGTTCTTACAATAATAACCTCGCCCAAATTAGACACACATGCCCGCATCCAGCCACAACAATGTCGATCATCAAATATAATCTACAGATCTCGTCTCACGCACTGGTAAACTCGTGTCCGTACTATCCAATATACACCATTGTATTTTTAAGGCCCTCGACAAGATCCCCGTCATGACTAAATCAGGACACTGATTGATTGACATGTGGTGATCTGGGACTCGGAACCAAATTTAACTCGGACCATGAACTGGGAGTTTGATAGACACCTTTGGCATTGTTGACTTATAATAATCTCCATTGTGAAGGCCCTGGATTTTTGGGAACCATTTTTTCCTTAGATTTTTAGGGGCCACTGTCACTCGCTCGCGTTCCTCCTTCGTCACTCACTATGAAGTCTACTACACTCCTTCTAGCGTCGTGCTCGTTTTCAAATGTCTTCGCTTGCGGCTTTGCGAATAGAGCGAGAGAAGCTAAGGCTGCCGCGGAGAAGTCAAAGCGATCAATGTCAGAGCTGCTGCTGGCGACGGTCAACAGCACTTCGTCAAACAGCGCTGCGGCGGATATAGAACCGGGAGAGTCCAACGAGTTGCTTGGTGATCTACTCACGCAAGGACCCAGGAGCGAAGTTGGAAAAGTAGGTCACGATACTTGTTCATGAAGCCGTCAATGTCTGATCTCTTCTAGCTTATTGCAGACATTCTTTCAGGGAGAACAGGGGATAACAGGATAGCGCAAGACAATGGACCACAGTGGATGCCTGATGTCAGAATCGACCAGACAGTTGAGTCACTATGCGGTAACAACAGAGGAGACCAGTGTTGCCCGTGGAGAATCGTTGCGGAGGAGATGTTTCTCACTTTCACAACTAAAAGTGGAAGATGTAGCGATTACGCACGAGGAGCTATTCGTCTTGGTTTTCACGATGCGGTACGTACGCGATCTCTGGGCTGCATACATACCTTTATCTAACTCAGAACAGGGAGCGTGGCGCAAAGGCTTGCAGCATGGTGGTGCTGATGGGGGTATCTTGTTGACCGACGAACTTAATCGAGTGGAAAACAGAGGACTAGAAGAGATCGGAGCCAGGACGAGAGAATGGTAAATCTTACGAAAGAAATCCCAGAACTTGTATTGATACTTCTAGGTATACCAAATATAGCCGATACGGGATCGGTATGGCAGACCTTATCCAGTTCGGCGCCAACGTGGCTACAGGTAGAGACATGCACCGGAACCTTTCTGACCTGAGCTAACAAAGAACAGTGACTTGTCCATTAGGTCCTCGCGTCAGGACCTTTATTGGCAGAAAAGACGCTCCAAGAGGTGTCCAAGCAGAACCAAATCTCTTGCCTGACGCCAGTGACTCCGCAGACAAGCTGATTTCTCTCTTTCAAAAGAAGACAATCAGCCCCAAAGGTCTAGTCGCTCTCGTTGGAGCCCATTCGACCAGCCAGCAGCGCTTCTTTGACGTTTCTCGTGCCCTGGATCGTAAGTTGCCTTAAGGCTGATCTACTTTTTGGTGAGGTACTAACTGACTGGTTTTAGCGCAAGATTCCACTCCAGGAGTTTGGGATGTGTTGTTTTACGGACAAACGACAGACGCCCGTCCTAAGCGAATCGTCAAATTCCCCTCTGACATCAATCTCTCCCGACACCCACGCACGAAATCAGAGTGGGACGCATTCGCCGGTCCAAGTATGTACTCTGCTACCCTGTTCCATGATGTTCTGCTAATAAAACTGTAGGAGGCCAGCAGCATTGGAACGACGACTACGCAAGAGAATACGTGCGACTTTCCTTGTTAGGTGTTAACAACATCAACGACTTGGTTGATTGTACCAGAGTACTGCCGACAGCTATCACTGGTAATTTCCGTGCCGAAGATCAGTATAACGTCGACCAATGGGCCAATGGTGGTTTCCAAGGATACCATGGCGAAATTGGTGCCCTCATCGGATTGGGAGAAATCATCACAGACAGCTCGCTCCAGCAAAATGGTATCGATCCCAGCTACGTTTCCAGCGGTTGGGGTACTGTGCCAAGGCCAGAGCTACTAGGAGCAGATGGGAGACCTCAGGACGGATTCCGCAGCGGCATCAAGCCTGGCAATGGTATTCCGAGGCCGAAACCTGAGTCATTTAGGGCTCCACCACCAAAATTACCAAGCAATGGAGGTCCCAATGGCGCTGATAAAAACCGACCTGCAGAGTTCGGTGGGAGACCACCAAAGTACCCGAATAATGGTGATAAGCCGCCAAATGGACAACCGAAAGACAATGATAAAAACCATCAAAAGCCTCCGAATAATTCTAATAGTGGAAAACCAAAAGATCAGCCAAAGCCGCCGACAAATCCATTTGGCGAGAAAGAGAAACCTGGCTCAAACGGTGGGGGGATTACTTTCAGCAACGGCGACGGCGGGAATCCATTCGGCAACGGCGGGAACCCATTCGGTAACGGCGGGAATCCATTCGGCAACGGCGGAAATCCTTTCGGCAACGGTGGAAAGGACGGTAAAGGTGGCAAATCCAATGATCACCCGAAAGACAAAGACCATCCTCCCAACAATGGTGGCAAATCTAATGATCACCCGAAAGAAAAAGAAAGCCATCCTAATAACAATGGTGGCAAATCCAATGATCATCCGAAAGAGAAGGAAAGCCATCCTTCCAACAATGGTAACAAAAATGACCACCCGAAAGAAAAAGACAGTCATCCTTCCAATAATAATTCCAAACCCAATGATCATCAGAAACAAGGCAGTCAGCCCCCAGCAAGAAAGCCACCGTCTGTTTCGGAAAATATAATGCAAGGGCTTGGGGAAACTAGGAGTTGAACGTCGTGATGGAGGGACTCAACACCGTGACCCACCTGAACATTTGGGCGGTACTCGCGGCGGGGAAGCTACTCTGGACGATGTCCCTCAAGAGATCCAACGCCGTGA
This sequence comes from Venturia aucupariae, assembly GCA_003693225.1. Classification (NCBI taxonomy): domain Eukaryota; kingdom Fungi; phylum Ascomycota; class Dothideomycetes; order Venturiales; family Venturiaceae; genus Venturia; species Venturia aucupariae. Next base: position 61,326 of record QWZN01000028.1, on the reverse strand, counting down.
CAGCCCTGACAATAGCAGTATGGGTTCTCAACCCGTTCGACCACAAAAGGGACACGGCCACGTAAAAGATGACCCGGGTAGTCCGGGTAGGAGTTGACGGCCAGGAGGAAAAAAGCCACTGTCTGCTACAGACGAGATTCTGTAAGAGATGAGGGGTATGAACGCTTTTGAATTATGGATGGCGTTGTTGCCTTTTTTGTTTTCGGTTTTTCGCTTGTTCGTTCAGTTGTGAATAGTTTGCATTTGGGATTCTTTGATGTTGGAATCAAATTGTATCGAGGATTGATGAGACAGTATCTAGAGAGAGTTTGGAAAGGAGCATTGCAATATTCACTTCGAATCTGAAGGCGATGACCAATTTTAATAAGAAAAAAAGGAACTCACACACGAAGAGGGTGACGCTTGTGCCCTGTTCAGTTTTTCCCGCAATGTCTTTGGCGAGCTAATAAGGTTGAGTTTGGAAATGTCTTGATCATTGAAGCAAATCGTCGAAAGGGAGAGAACGTTGTATTCTCAAATATTGTGTACACAATTTTCTGGGGGGTGTGGGGATGCTAAAGACGGTGTAAGTATCTGGCACTAGTCAAGATGTAGGTATGAATGTGATTCGAAGAACTAACATTCTACCTGCAGCATTGTCGAGTAATAGTGGGTCTAATCATCTAGCTATTCGAGCAAGACAACACTTTGTGGCAACCCGTTTTTCTCTTTGCTCAGAGGTTCATTTGGTGGTAGGAGGGAAGGATGACGAGAGCAGAGGGTTTTTGTTGCCAGATCTTACATTGTAGTAATGTTAACTGCTCGCGAAACAGGGGAAGTTCATTGCTCAGCACTTCTACTTGAAGAGCTCAATGGTGTGAAGTCTACCTCTTCTGGGGCAGTTCTGTCCCATACAGGCTCAACAGCTATTGCATCACTTATCTCAGAAAAGCCGTGGGCGCGGTCCGCTGGAATTCCCAGCGAAAGGGACGTCTTGATCGCTTTCCGCAGATGTCCAGGTAATATCAGAGAAAGCATCCTGCTTCAAAGCATTTCCCTGCTCCAGCCGCCATTTCCTGAAAGCAGATCCCGGTCCTCGAAGTTTAAGACGTCGACGTTTCTGTTCCCGTTGAAGCGCAAAATAGGAGGGCGGTGGATTCCATATGTGTGCAGTCGAGATCGGAGCAGACTCCTCCAGAGTTGCATCATCCAGCCAACCGAATATAGCTCGAGACCAAAGCAAGCGCACAAATTCTGGCAGATCGGGTGGATTTTCTGGAGATCTCCATGGCCAAATTTTCAACCTTTTGGTGGGTTGGTCGTAAATCTGTACGCCGATGATCTCCAACTCGGCCACGACGAGATCCATAGCAACCGATGGCAGAAAGGTAACCTTCAGAGCACGACCTAAAGCTCTGAGAAGCGTCACCAAGTTTCGCCAATCAAAGAGCGGTGCTTCTGTCCAAGGCGGATTGCTGACCATTCTGATTGTGCAGGAGACGAATATAGGAAATAGTCGGAAGAATAGATTATCTGCTGAGATGCTATAATCCACTGGTACGCGAAATTGAGAGTCCAGGAGGCCCTGTATTCCGTAGACTTTGTCCAGAAAGTTGGAGCAGTCGTGGCCGAGAAAATGATATATATCGAGCCATTCGGGGTTGCTTCTAGTGTTGATAGAGTCTACTTCTAGTTGACGAGATCTGACATAGTCCATAATTAAGTCTTTGCTTGCAATCAGGTCGAAAGGTGTACGTGGTAGATCAATATCCCAACCAATGGTCGAGTAGAGATTGTGGATCTGAGCACTGGACACTGATTCAAACCCACAATGCAGCTGCAGTTTGTCCGTTGGTCCAAGAATGATCTCCTGGACGATCCAGAGACGTGTCCAATAGACACGCTTGAATAGCAGGTGGAGAGATTGTTCAAGGATCGGCGTCAAGGAATCCTTCGATGGATTCTTCATGAAGTCCATGGCTTCGTCACTGTTGTCTGCAGCAAGACCGAGCCAGACGTGAAGTTCTGAAGCTGCGCGGTAGATATCGCCCATGATAGACACTTGGTGACTTCTCTCTAGGACATTTCCTTGGTCGACGCAAATCTGGTCGATGAAGATTGGGACCGGTGAATGCCTATATCGCAGCCGATTGAGACATTGCCAGAGGGTTTCCCGAATCTTGAGTTCCTTCCCATCTGTCAGGATGATTCGTGTTGGAGTAGCGGGTCCCCAGGTGTAAGACAGAGCAGAGAAGGGCTTCTGGACAAGACTTTTCGTCTTGGCTTGAAACACGTTGCGTTCATTCTTGGCAATTTTGCCGTCCTCTTGAGGCACGAGGGATATCTGTTGTATGCTTCCAGTTATTTCTCCCGATTCTGAGAGACTTTCATTGATATGATAGACACGTATCTTGGATGTTAACTCAGGTTATAGAACCGAAATTTGACAAGTATAAGTTTGACTCACCATTCGCTTGGTATTATCCAAAGGCGCATGTTGAAAAGGGGCCATTGCTTCATTGCGGGTGAATGGTGAAGGTTGAGAAGTGGCAAGAGGAGAACTTTTGTATCTGGACTAGCTCATAGATTTCCATGCAGGAGGCTGACCGTCCAACGGAACATTTGCCATATTGAGACGGCTATACCGAACAAGGGGGTTCCGCTGAGTGAGTGAGCTACACCGAGCGTTACGTATGTATAACCTGTCGTTAGTTCAATACCGCACAAAGTTTCATGCGTTCTGGCTGGCAAAATCTATTTCCATGCTTCGCTTCGGCCGACTGAGAAATTGATACCTCCATCCAAGAAGCCACCAGTGATCATACACCTTGTCAAGCACATTGATTCTCCATCATCGGAAGGCTTTGCATGAAAGATTTACATGACACAAAGGTCAGTCAGCGCTTGACTGATCTCCATGCTGGAGTGGTTCAATTTCTGTCCCAACATGTGAATCCCATATTTTTTGGCCTCAGCTATCATGTCGACTATTTCGTGCCATATGCCGGTGCCACCATATATTATACTCTTCAAACTGGTGCTGTCACATAGGCGACTATGGCTTTCACCACATCACCCTCATGGGCCCTCAGCAATTCCGTCGCCTTCACTTTCGTCAACTCCAACTCCGAGACCTATTGTAAATATTAGATCCATGCCTGCAAGCTCCATCCCCACTGTACTCACCACCAAATTTACATCTGCAGCGTCAATCTTGCCTTTGTACACATCTGCTTTTGACGCCTTGACATCCAAGTTCTTCATCGCCTTGTCCAATGCTGCGGTATCGACATCTTTCTTCCCTGAGGTCTCTTCATCGTCGTCGCCTCGAGCATCGAGAGCAGAGAGCGCCGCGGCGGCTTTGCGGTCTTCGGCGTTGGTTGGGAGGGTTGATTCTTCGGTTACGCCCTCGACGATGGTGTCTGGTTGGGGTTCTTCTGCCATTTTGGAGGTACGTGAGGACAATTGGGAGCTTGAAGAGTGGAGGAAGTTGGAGGTTTAATTTAGAGGTGGGGTGTAGGGCAGAGTAGGTAGGTGGTTAGTGTCACAAAGTAGAGGTTGACGTTTGTCTACCGACTTCAGTAACAATCAACCCCCTGGCAAAGTACATAACCTGCTCGAAGACTTCACTGGGAAAGATATTAACCTTAAACTTAATCAAGTATCGTATCTGTAAGTAGATTCTGTTCAATTTATATCGTCATACCTCAAAAAATTCTCGCTTTTCCCTTTTTGACTCTCCAACGTTCGCATTTTTGTACTTGATATCCCTTGCTTCATTTGTATTTTGAGCGTATAGCTCAACTTCTTCACTGACACAGTTCAGCTTCTTTCAACCTCAGTCCTGTATTTTATACTCGTCGAGAACCTGCAGCAGTCGTCACTGCGTCTTACTCATCACTTGATTCTACAGCAGAATTTCGCAGAGTAACTCCTTTCCCATCTACGAGTCATCTTCACGATTTCATCGGCAATCGAATATGGCGGAGCACAAAGCACCGCAAGTGGTGCCCATCCCATCAAAATGGAGCCCAGATTGCAAGTGACCCTACAAACTCCTTATGGAATACAACTAACATATCTCAGCCTGGAAGTCCAAACCAATAAAGCAAGAGGTCCTCTATGAAGACGCCACAGCAGCCGAAGCAGCCATATCGAAACTTCAAAAACTTCCGCCAATAGTCACGCCCACTGAGATTGTAAAACTAAAGCAAAGTCTCCGAGATGTCGCAATGGGAAAAGCATTCCTCCTTCAAGGCGGCGACTGCGCAGAACTCTTTTCCTACTGCCAAGATGAAGCCATCGACTCGAAAATCAAGCTTTTGCTACAGATGAGTTTGGTCTTGATTTGGGGCTCCAACAAACCTGTTGTCCGCATCGCCAGAATGGCAGGTCAATACGCAAAGCCTAGATCATCGCCCACGGAAATGCTAGACGGAGAGGAGATTCCATCATTCCGGGGCGACATTTTGAATGGCTACGAACCTGCAGATCGAAGAGTGGATCCGAACAGACTCGTGGAAGCATACTTCCACTCAGCGGCGACAAACAATTACGTCCGCGCTCAACTCGCTTCCGGCGTGGCTGATTTGCATAACCCGCTGGACTGGGGCTTGGGTCACGTCCAAGACTCAGGACTTCAAGCGAAATACCAATCCATCGTCACTAGCATAACAGACGCTCTTCGTTTCATGAGTACAGTCGGCGCAGACACCGCCGGACCCCTCCACACCGTCGACTTATTCACAAGTCACGAGGGTTTAGTCCTCGAGTACGAACAAGCACTAACCCGTCATCTACGCCATCCAACAAACTACTCACCAACCTCGACTACTTCGAAGGAAAGCGATGGAAAGGGATGGTACAATACCTCCGCCCACTTCCTCTGGATAGGAGATCGAACCAGACAGATCAACGGCGGACATGTTGAATACTTCCGTGGTCTAGAAAACCCTATCGGTATCAAAGTCGGTCCATCGATGAAAAACGATGAGCTAATCGAACTCCTCAACATCGTCAATCCGTCCAAGGAAATCGGCAAAGTAACATTAATCACGCGCTACGGCGAAGACAAGGTCGAAACAATGCTTGGTCCGCACATTGAAGCTGTAAAAGGAAGTGGACATGTTGTAGTATGGCAATGTGATCCTATGCATGGGTACGTCTTCCCTTCCCAACTATACCCCCAACCCGCAAACTAACCTCCTCCCCCTCCCCATCCAGAAACACAAAATCAACAACAAATGGTCTAAAAACCCGTTCCTTCACCTCAATCTACAACGAACTATCCTCGGCCCTCAAAATCCACAAATCACACTCCTCCTTCCTCGGCGGCGTCCATCTAGAACTTACCGGCGACGCTGTGACGGAATGTATAGGTGGTTCGGAAGGTCTAGTCGAGGAAGATTTGAGTTTGAATTACACGACTTATTGTGATCCGAGGTTGAATGAAAAGCAAGCATTGGAATTGGCGTTTTTGGTTGCGGGGCATTACAGGGGCGAGGAGGCTACGTGAATATTCTAGGAGATGAGCGATGCATAATCTAGGATTGGAAAAGGAGTACAGTTTTCAAGATTTCATTCATGATTCATGAAGGATCGACGATGTAATTAGGATTAATGGGAGCAGGAATAACCAATAGCTGAATCTAGGATGTTCTAGCGATCTTTTCTCCAGAGAGGCGATAAGTATCTTACGAATCCTTTTTCGGCTTCTGCTCAACTGCTCACACTGGCAATTCAAGAAATGCAACAGGCTTCATCACGATAGGTTGAAACTACAACAAGTATACACCCTCAATTCCACAACTTATTCATGATACACAGTCAATCGATCAATCATTGGGTATCACAACCCAAAAGCGCTCCACGAACGCCAAAAAAACAGCAAATACCACCGAGACCCCAACGAACTAAACAAAACTCGCTGAAACTAAGATCAAGCACCAAATTTAATCGAGGTGCTCATCTTCGGCAGTTCTTCCACACTCCTCCTCCTCCTAGCAGCCAACAACCGATTCTTAAAAGGCGTCACCGCCTCATCAAACCCAAAAAGACTTTTATTCTGCTGCTTCGGTGGACAAGTCTTCTGTAATAACGGACTCGTCGACTCAGGACTAACATTCTCCTTATCGTCCCAATCCGCCGGATCCACGATTCCCATCCCGACACTCGCCGGCGTCCTCGGCTTGAAATAGCCTGGCGTCTTGATCATAACACCTAGTGGTTCGCGGGCTGGTGTCGCGGAGGCAAAATCGAAATGACGTTGCGATGGTGGTGGTGCGGCTGGTGTGCGTGAAGGGATGGGTGTAGCGAGGGAGTTGTATGCGTGTGAGGTTTTGGGTGTAATGAGGCCGGGAATTCGGGTCAGATCGATGGCGTATTTGAACTCCTTTTCATTGAGGTGGGTGTTTTCGCGCTCGCAGCTGGGGGAGGTTAGTTACATTCCCTTTCGTCCATCGGTACCGAGGGCTTTGACTTACTCTAGAAGCCAACTGATGTTGACACAATGGACTCGACCATTCGTGGCAACGATCTTTTCTAGAGTTCTCATTTCGCCATTCATGAAGACGACGTGCGTGACACCCATGCTGTTACTTGTCCAATCGGGGATGACTTCCCCACCAAGTTGCTCGATCACAGGCGAGAACAGTCTGTTTGAATCAACACCTTGAGTATTGTTGACATCCAAGAAGAACACTAGATCATGAAGTGGGCCAGCAGTATTGTCAAGCGGTTCCTCTTCCACAACGGGCTGTGGTCTCGGAGACTGGTGCCAGCTAACTTTCTTAGGTGAACGCTGCTTCTCCGGTGAACGCATAGAAGATTTCACAGGCGATGATGGACTGCCCAATCGATTGCTCGGAGCCTGTTTTGGCACGCCCAAATCAAGTACAGGCATCGAGAAAGAAGTTCGGAGACGCTTTGCAGGAACAAGGACAGAATCCGAGAAGGGAACGGCTGCACGCTTGTTAGAGCTCTGTGTGAAATCTGGTGCTCTCACACTTTGTGAAAGGCTTTGCTTGAAGTTGTTCTGACCAGCGGAGGCATTTGGCCGAACTGGTGTTTGAGAGATTCCTGGCGGCTTTTCTGAGATTGACATACTCTGGCTGAGAACACTTCTCTTCATTGCAGTATTCGGTCGCACAGGAGAGTGTGACATCATTGCAGATTGCTCTGATTGCTCTGGCTTTACTATACTTTGGTTAAAGTGCGGTCTCGCTGGTGTAGGAGCTGGTCGAATTGGTGTTTGGGCAATTCCTGCATGTGCTTCTGCCGTCGTTGAGTCCGGGCCAGCAGGCTGTTCTGATGTGGCAACCGGTCGTACTGGCGATTTGGACAATCCACCTGTTTCCTCCAATGCGTTCGGTCTCTTTGGCGAGCCTAAATATGTCGGCTCATGCTCTACCATAGCCTTCGGCTTTACTGGACTGGCAAAGAGCATCGACGAAACGACAGGCTTCCTGTGAGTTCCGGGAGTTTTGCTTGGCGAAAGCAAAGGAAGCTTGAATGGCGTCGTTTGGGCGATGGCCATTGCAGACAAGGGAATTTTCGAGGGAGTCTTCATCGAGGACGCTGCCATTGTGTCCTCCACGGATTCTTCTTTCTCAGTATTGGTGTGTAATGTAATTTGAATCTCCTTCGTTTTCGGGCTCGCCGCAAAGTCATGCACTTCAACTTGCTTCTTATCCATCGAGAGCTCATCCTCATCATCCTCTGCTGAATCCGCAACCTTTTCAGCCTTCAATGTCTTTGTTGCTCTTTTAGGAACCGCTGGTTTTCTCGTGGTGGAGGCTCTCAGGGACGCAGTCTTGATCTCCAAAGTCTTGGGGCCTGTGGCCTTCACTGTCGTTGTCTTTTTCACAGCCGTCTCTTTCGGCGCTTTCTTCTTTATCGTTTCCTCCTTCGTCTTAAGCGCAGCTGTCTTGGTGGTCACCTTCTTCCTCATTGTATTCTTTGGCGCTTTGGTCTCATCTGTCTCGATCTGCTCCGTAGGCGCAGCTGTGGTTCTTGAAGGTTTCGGTGCAACTGTTTTCGCAGCCGAAGCTTTTGTGGTGGCTGTTCTTGCCGATGTAGATGCTTTCGATGCTGACTTGCTTGGTAGTGCAGCTTTTGGCGCAACTTCTTTCGGTGTAGGTTTGGGAGTGACTGCTTTGGGGGCAGGTTTTGGTGCTGGATCCTCTTCGGTCTTCTTTGGTCTGCCCCGTCGGACTGGCGCTTTGAGAAGACCTGATATGGGTGGTGAGGGCGGCGGCATATCTTTTGCTTGCGCGCGCTGCGCTCTTGTGAGGACCATATTGAAGGCGGGTTTGGTCTAAGGATTGTTGGAGTTGTTGATGTTGAGTTGGAAAGCGCGATATTGAAAGTGTTATTGGCTCGAGATGGCAACATCAAAACAAAACAAGAGCCCAGGACCCTGGCAACGGAAAGGCTACCTCTTTTCCGAAAAAACCTTGGAGAGATTAAACTAAGATTCCTATATGATTTTGATCATTGAAATAACTTTCACAAGATTTGGCGATACGAAATGTCTGGGCGTCGGAGTCGGAGCAGCCTGAGATGTATAGACCACGTGACCAGGTCTTCCCCGATTGGCTGGACTACTGCCAGCTTGAGGACAGAGTTGAAAGGGGACATGCAGTGAATTCAACCTCGACATTTACAACACCACCAAAATGCGCTTAATGCACTCCCTCCTCCCTTCATTATTCCTCCTCGGTTCCTCCCTGGTATCGGCCGCGTCATGGAGCTTTGAAGATGCGAGCGTGTCGATTCAAGCAAAGGGAAGCGTTGATAGAGCTCATAAAGAGAGGTATGTGGACATTTAAAATGTAGAATCATGCCAATACTAATGTCAATACAGCTTAAACCCAACGAAACCTCTTGCAAAGGCGGTGACCTTAAAACAAGGCGAAGCTCTCAAAGTCATTCTGACTGTCACAAATGGAGGAAAGGGAAGGAAACCACATCAGGCTTTCCTGACGATTAGCGACCCGGCATCTGGACTCGAGGAATCATTCCCATTCACTGTAAAGGAATCTGGAAAGGCTAAGGTTGATCTGGTATGTGTTGCGCAACGTTTGTGCTATGTGGTAGAAAGCTAATAGTACACCTAGACACACAGCATCATTCCCTCGGTCCTTCTGATGACCTCCTCTCCTCTCAAAGCTTCCATCGTAATCGGTTCCTTCGGCTCGTCTACGCCGTACAAAGGCACTCCATTTGATCTGTCCATCGCGCTAGATACCAATACGCCGCAACCCTCTGCCGAACCCCAGCTCCGCTATGGCAAGCAGCCAGAGATTCACCACGTGTTCCGCGCCGACCCAAAGTCGCCTCCTAAGATTATCACACTCGCCTTTGCCGCTGCCTTGCTCGCATGTATTCCCGCTCTTTTCATCGGATGGGGAATGCTCGGCGCAAACTTGAACCATTTGTCGAAAGCCCTTGGTGCGGCGCCGATCAGCCATGCTCTATTCTTTGGCAGTATCATTTCCATGGAAGGCGTGTTCTTCCTGTATTATATTTCGTGGACTTTGTTCCAGATCCTGCCAGTGGCCGGTGTCGTTGGACTCGTCGCGTTCTTGAGTGGCAGCCGCGCATTGTCTGAGGTCCAGGAAAGAAGATTGGCAGGACAGAGATAAGGGATCATGCAGGATGGCAAACAAAAGGAAGAGAGAATTCCGTCATATCATGGCTGGCATTTGAGCGTTCTTGGACAGCGCGCATGTGGGATCTGAGGCGTAATCGGAGGTGTAAAATATGTGGAGATATATTTGGTCAGAGTAGGCGTTGAAAATCATGAGTATCCCGCCACCATCATCGTTATGCTCATATATGGCAGACGGAGTCCATTGCTCGACATACATCATTTCCACCATGCTGAATCAAACTAGGAATACCAACAAGTGCGATTTCTTCACTATGTTTCTTTGTCCGTTATGTCTGGTCACAAGACAAAATTCTGTTCTGTCTGTAAACAACAAAGGAACTGATGATCGTACCATTCACATTTTGAAACCGGCGCATATAACCTCCCCCTGATTACCTCGCAGGTCATCAAGGATTTCGGCTTTAATCAAACAACAAGCCTTCGACTTATCATTTCGACGACCGAAAAGCAGGTTCCCGACAATGCATTTTCTAATCACTCGAATTCTCTTTTTCCTTTTGGCTGTTGCGAGAAACACGATAGCAACCGCGACGACGACAAGTGGTACTGGCACAGTATCGGCGGCATCCTTGGGCGTTTTGACCGGGGAAGTGCATATGGCTACTTCGACGGGGGCAGTATATTCTGGTACTACTTCGCATACTCTTCCTACTTCTTCCACTGCATCTGAGATTTCTTCGTCGTTAGTGACGGCAACGAAAGGGTGGGCGACTTTTGATGGTAGTCGTGCTGAGGAGGTTGCTTTGTTGGTGGAGGGTAATGGGACGGGGTGGCGGAGTGTTGGGCCGATTTTACCGCCGATCTCACTGGTGAGGGAGGGGAGTGGGGAGAGTGGGGGTGATGGGGAGGGAGTGATGCGGTTGACGTTTTTGCATGTTGGACAGGTTGGTAGAGGTGGTGGTGGTGGTGATGGTAGGGAGAATGGAAGGAGCTGGGACTTGGATGTCAATGTGGAGAGGATTGAGGTGGAGGATTTGTGAGATTGAGATTGTGAAGAACCTTGGAAGAATAATGAAAGAGAGGATGGAGGAGGAGGAGGAGGAGAAGGAGCGTAGGATGTCGGAAACAAGAAATCATGTCTTAACCATGAGTGTGCTTGCATAGGTTTGATTCGTTCTTCTGCTAACGATTATTGCTTAGATCCAGGATGATGTAGAATTGAATCGCTTGATGAAGATCTTGGTCTTCGGGTCTGGAGAAAACGAGCAAGGCTGTTCGGAAGGTCGATGGGATGGCATCTTGTGCTTGGGGCTATAATGATAGTCATCCTGATGCAGGTCATGTAGGCGAGTTATAAAGCGACGGGAGGCGAGAGGTGACGAGAACCAAACTGAAGTTTACCATCCACTCAAGTGTTGCAGTGATTATCTCTGTACGCATTGTAACATTCGTATCGAACCTTTCAATCGTCAGTCGAAGATGATCAGACCTCGACTGATCTCAAACCATGTTCAGCCCTCTCGACGTGCAAAGACAGGCTACATAATCAACCACAAGACTGGTCAGTGTCCACCATGAACTCAAGCCGTTTCTCTCGAATGAGTCGAGCTCTTACCGACCAGTTCGACAAGTCAAAATCAATTCTCTCTCTGGCAATTCCAACCTGAAAATACCTATCCTAACGCTCAAGAATGGCAGTTTTGATGCCAATAGCGAGTTCGCCTAGCAACATCCAGCTTGGTCTTGGCACCGGCACTGCGTGGACGGCGATCACTAGACTCCAAATGACTTATCTGGCTGCACGTGTACATATATTCTTGGTCCTCGAAGACCTGGTATTAACCATCTCAAAACTCATCTCTTCCATACACCTTGCCTCATCAAAGCCGGAAGGAGAGCGTTGCAGCGTACGTGGAAAGTCGATAAAAGGTATTCAAAAGACTAGCAAGGAGAAGTCAATTGAACCAGCGCCGAATTTCCCAAATTCCCCGTCTGGAAACGATCGTGTAGATTGCGGCTGTTGTTCCTGCAGTGAACCACAGTAGCTCGATTCCCATCCTTGCTTTCAGCACGCTCACAACTTCGTACCGTGGATGGAAGAACAAAGTATGGAAGTCTTGTTGTTCAAGGGACTTGCGCACTCATTGCTGGCCAAGGAGGGCCGGCCCCTGGATGGTCCTTTTCAAAAGACGGTCGGGAAGTATGATGTTGGCACGGTTGCCATATCTACTTTGAAGGTGAAAGGTGAGAAATGGAGCAGGACTTCCTTCATTCCCGTCACCAACACTGGTAGGAACTTTCGCTTGAGAGACTATCTTACAGCCCCGAATCTGCGTCTCTCTGCTCGCTTATGGGTTAAACAGTTCTTCGATCCTGTTGACCGGTTTTCATTACAGGTACCTAGTCGAAGAGATTATGTAAGCTTGATACTCCTCGCCGGGACCCATAATAGTCTTAAGAAACAACCTTGTTCGTAGTCCAACGTCGAGATCATGGTTCTCCCAGTCAGCCTTACTCACAACTTTGCTGCGACGACGGCAAAAACATCACTGGCCTCCGCGAAAAACGACTGCACATGCTTTCTCTACTTGTTCCTCTCAGCCCGATTCACCATTCTTTTACGTATGAGGCATCCCTCATGCTCAACCCAGATACTCGCTCCACCAAGGCCTAACCTTTGTCTGCGTATCATAGCCATACGTGTAGAACAACCATGCGCTAACTATATGCGTCGCAACCAGCCACCAAGTGAGCCATGTCTCCAAGCAACGAGTGAATTCTCTGTTTGCGATCAAAGCTTGAACTGGCGGCTCGCCATCGACTTGCTCCGGGGCCACCAGTAAAGTCCTTGCTGCCCATAGCACACCACCTGACACCCATATACCGGCCAATATAGCCGTCAAGGCATGAGAAGCATGAGGATGAGTTTCGTGTAGCTGCGCCGCGGCTTTGATAGCGAGTGGTAATAGGTAGACCAGACCGAGGGGCAGAACAGCCAGCAAGGGTAATGAGCAGGAGCGTAGAGTACGGGTGCCTCGATCTTGCATTGCGTATAGAGAGGCGGCGGTGAATGGTATGCACCCAAAAACAAGAACGACAAGGCCGATACACTGGATAGGACTCCAGTTCAAGCCCTTGGACTTCGCTAAGCCTGATATTCCGAGAGCGCCGAAATGAAGTGGGAATAGAGCTGCAAACACTACCACGATCCATGCGACACTTTTGGGTCCATGAGAGGGAGGTGTCTTGTCGCGATGTCTATCGGCATCAACCTGCTGGACTTTCATGCGCTCCTTGACGAAGATCAAAATCTCTCCGAATATCCAATGTGCGATGTAGATGCCGGCCCAAACTTTGGTCAGTACGACATTTTGACTGCAGAATATCTTGACAGATGAATAGATCGTGATGACCCCTACAATTATGCGCCACGCTGAGTTGCTTTGTAAGTTGTGCAACTGGCCAGAGTTGTTGTCGTCGTTGAAAAATCGCTGGGAGATCAGGATGGTAGCGCCAGTTCGAAACCCCTCGGAGCTACTGTAGTAGAGGAATCTACCGATCATGAGCAGAGTATCGACAGCGCACTCGATCGGTGAGATTCGCAGTTGCGCGTTAATATGTGCCGGTGTATCACAAATTCGTCCGGTGGGTTGAGACATGGAATTGGCCGCAATGGCGAGTAGTCCGTAGAACATGGAGCGACCGGTGATAGGTATCAAGGCATGAGAACCTGTTTGAGGTTTTAGCATCGTAGACTACTCGTACCAAGAATGTGTGACATACCATCAATGCCATTTGATGGTGATGTTGATGGTAATGATATGTTATGAGTTTGATTGTAAAACATCATGAATGCTTTCGACGGGATGGGATTGGTGATTGCGGGATATCAAGGTGCGATGAATCTTGGTAACAAGAATGGGAATGGATGGGAGTCGAAAGACTTATATACACATCCGACGACTGTAGTCGAATCTTGAGAATGCCCCAGGTCAAACATGTTCCTCCTGACGCCAGTCTAGATTCTTGTCTCGACGAAATTCGTGGTGGCGACATTGGGAGCAGCATAGTAGAGCTGCTAGTTCATGCCCAAAATAAGCTGGACGTAAGGCTGTACCCGCAAAACGTCATTGACACGGTCTGAAAAGGCCTGGCGGGTAGTTGTCTGGCTCCTTGTTCAGATGAGCGGCCTCTGAGGCCGCAGACGAATACTTACTTCCCAATGTTTCACCACAAAAAGTGGCTGAAGCCAAGGCGGCTCGAGCAATACTCAGCACTTAGCGTGACGTCTTTATCGTAAGGCGCAACCCGGGCTGTCTTTGGCTTCTTTTGACTCAATGGCTTGAGACATAATGCCGAAGAAAAGCAGCTAATTGTCGACAGCTTCCAAGGTTCAGTCTCATTCCGAGAACTGGAATCACCATTTGATTCCGCCTAGTGATGTGAAATGGCTATGAGAACGAGGTTCAGGCACGGAGAGCAACCCAGAGGAAATTGCCAACCGCTTCTTCGACGAACGTTCCACTCACGAACTGACAAGGGATTGAAATAGAAGACAAGCTTTAAAGCTCCGCGTACAGAAGACACAGCCCAGCCTTGGTTTCTTTGAGCTAGCCGTGGCTAGACTAGATTAGTGATGGACACAGTCTAACGTACTCGCCAAGAAGGAGACAACAAATAATAGGAAAGTGGTGCCGTGCGAGATCATCTATCTCTCCAAACTCAGTCCCTTTGCGAACAAGAATTGCGCGGCCACCTGCAGAAGGCGTGGCTGCACTCTAGCGCACAGTCAACTCACGAGAGGCTACCTATGCCAGCGCTGAAATCCAAAATTAGCAGGCTCCTTTAGACTCAACCCCAACCTAGGAGTGGCTTTCTTGCTCGCTCTGTCCACGCCTCTATATTCTTAGTCTCTTCTCCCGCATAGAAGACTTACAATTCGTCAATATTGAAAAGAAAACAGTTTGAACAACGTCCGACTCTTTCGACAGGGGCTTCGGCCCCACGATTCCCGATGCAATGTTTAGGGGTCTCGTGTGAAGAAAAGCCTTTTACCTTGATTAGTGTTCAGGCAGAAGATTCTCTGCTGTTGTCCCTGGGTACAGGCTGGCACATGACCAGCATGAAGGTTTTCAACAGCTCCTCACTTCCGTCATTCCCAGGAGCCAGACTTGACGAGAGAGCATCGCTAGGTCCTCCTCAATGGAATCAAGAGATAGTTTAGGCTACTGCGAGATCCCGTCGTTCCAGAGTCGTGATCTTTTTGTTGTAATGTTCATGTGATAAATGGGATCTGTAATAATTTGAAGTAGAGAATTCAAATGTGCTCTGCCTGGCGTCTACTATGTAAGCCAAAGTAATTCTCATTGACGGGATCTTTGAACGGTGTCATGATGTGGGCCCGGTGAGTGAGAAACTATACCGTGATGGCCGCTTGTGTCTAGCCAACGCATGGAATATATTGCTGTTCTGTTGTTGTTGATGAAATCGCGTCCACAATGGCGGAGGCCGAGATTCGAGCGAGCCTCTGGACCCTTCTTTTTCGATGGATGCCATCATCACTCCATACCGAATTAGGAACGTCTAGATACTGTACTTTGCTACCTCCCCTCAAGCTTGACAATCGGTGAGGGCATGTGACCACCTCTCAAGACCTCTACACTGTACTCAACCACCTGTAATCAACTGCTCAAGGACAATCGCCCTTGAAGCCAGAGACGCCGAACAATCCGCCATCCGCGAACCTCCATACACCCATACTCGATCAAAAACTCACTTCACCACCGCAACCATGTCAGGAACACCAATTCCCTCGTCCTTCGACGAAGATGAGTACGTCCACAACCTCCTCTACCCTCACCATCCCCCAATCCCAATTTACCCTTCAAACCCAAACCAAGCTAACAACCACCCTCCAGAGATTTCCACTCCGAATCCCGCTTCCAAATAATAACCCGCCGCCTAAAACAAGAACCCCTCGTTCCCCTTGGTTGCATGTTAACCGTCTTCGCCCTCCTCGGCGCCACGCGCGCCATGCGCAAAAACGATCACCACACCGCCAATAAAATGTTCCGACGCCGAATTTACGCCCAAGGCTTCACCATTGCTGCCTTGGTAGTCGGTTCGTCGTACTGGAAAGGTGATAGGGAGAAGAGAAAGGAATTTGATAAAGTGGAGGGGGAAAGGAGGAGGGTAGAGAAGAGGGAGAGATGGTTGAAGGAGTTGGAGGTTAGAGATGAGGAGGATAAGATGTTGAGGCGAGAGGCGGAAAGGAGGGGGGCGAGGAAGGCGGAGAGGCGGGAGGAGTTGGAACGGAAGGAATTGGAGAGGGAGGGGAGTGAGAGTCCTGTCAAGCCTGTAACGGAGGCGGCCAAGGATTTATCTTGGGGCAAAGGAAAGTAGGCTCGATTTCTGGTATCTTGTAGGAGTATCGCATTCTGGAGGGGTCTGCTTGTACCAGACCCCGCTTGTATATTTTATGGCCCGAAAATGGAAGTCACTTTGTCAAACCGTCCACCTTCGTAGACTTTCATGTCTACGATACAGCCTCTCCATGTGCTTTGATATATGCTTCAACCCTCTCCCCAAGGATCTGCTATCGCCCCATACTCCATCTTTACACTTACAAGCTCCCCATTTACACTTGTCCCTTAGAAAAGAAAGCGTTTCCCTGATCCCATCTCACCACAATAAACCCACTCTCTAAACACCCAGACCACCTAGATATTAAGATACTCAATCACCAGAATTCTACCAAAATCGAAAGAAAGAAAAAGCCCATCATCAATGTCACTCCAAAAAAGAAGCACGCATCTCACCATCATAATCCAAAACCAATCAACCCACAGCACAACTCCACAACAAGAAATCACATAGCCGAATTGAATCCCCAGAATGGTCACTAATTTCAAAACAAGTCCATCCTCGAACTCATCTCCCCTCCGATTTATCAAAAAGCCGTTCTCTAGAGTATATTCTCTCAGGCCATAAAGCCTGACACATGGCAGAACAAAAGAGCAAAAGAGGAGAAGAGTAATCAAGATAAAAACTGACCGAACGGACACAATGCCATCATCGATCAGTTTGATCGAAGAATCAACTCGATACTATCAAACAAGATCAAAAAAATTGAAGTCCAACATTAAGCTTGTGAAAAGGCTAGACAGACCCTCGGGTCAATGAGTCGACCATCCAGTTTTAGGGAATTTGGGGTCACACCGAAGGTTATTTACCTTTTCTTCTTTTGACAAAAACGAGCGAAACAGGCTATTGTATCGAGCTGTGCAGATCGTTGACATGGTCCTTGAAACGTGAAGATTAGTTAGCATATTCATTGTGCCAGAAGAAAGTCCCAACACCAGCCAGCAGCAACACCCTAAGCTCCAAAGGAGATATAATGAAACAGGTGACGAAAAAAACAGCAACCAGCAGCGATGAGCCAAGACCTCTCTCCTATCTAAGTCGTCCCTTGTCCGGCTCAGCCCGCTGGCGGCTGGTGTACAAATACGCAATGCAAGATCCAATTGATATCATGTTCTCCCCTCTTCCCGTTCCATGTGTCCCATGGTCTAGATTCCAATAATCGCCTAGCAGTTGCACCCTCCAGCTTGTGTGTTGTTCGTCTCCGGTCTAAGATCTACGCCGGGTCGTTGTGCGGCCGAGCGCATGCTTCGGGGTCCAGCTTGGTCCAGGGGCAGCTTCTTCGCTATTGCGGTGAATAGTTCCTTGACGTTCTCGGCGGTCTTCGCGGACGTCTCGAAGAATAGGAGCCCGGCTTCCTGGGCATATTGTTGGGCGTCTGCAGTCGTGATGGCACGCTTATCCGGGCTCTCGGTGACAAGATCGAGCTTGTTGCCTGCAAGCGCGATGATGATGTTCTCATTTGCCTGTCTCTGTAGTTCTTTCACCCAAGCCTTCGCTTTATCTAGGGAGGCCTATTGCGTGTGTTAGAGCATGTATGAGGCATATGCTTTGATGTCCACGTACAGCTTGCGTGATATCGTACACGACTACGGCGCAATTTGCGTTCCGGTAATACATGGGAGCTAGAGACTTGTAACGTTCTTGTCCAGCGGTGTCCCATATCTCGAACTTGACGGTTGTGGATTCGTCCAGGGCAATCGTCTGGGTAAGGAAAGCGGCGCCGATGGTTGATTCTCTGTAGTCATCGAATTGGTCCTATAAAGAGGTTAGATTTGACCATATCTAAGGGATGGCTAGTAAAGCTCACTTTGACGAATCGCAATACTAAAGAACTCTTGGGTCATTGTTAGTACATATGCAGGCTTCCGCAAGATAAAGACAACCAACCTTGCCAACTGCCGATTCACCTGTATCAGACCATTAGTAAGGATTGCATTTGATATTCCAGCTCAGTAATAACATACCGAGGAGCACCAGCTTGAACTGAGCAAAGCGCGAGTTTCCTCCTGGTCTGCCGCCTGGTTGGATGCGAGTTGCCATGATGGCGGTGGATGTGGTTGATGGAAGGAGGTGTGGTTGAAGGTGTATGTAGGCAGTATGTGCGATGGGATTCAGACCAAGTGGGTAGGTGTCCTGTCAGCGTTAGTCGTAGAGGTGGTGGTGGTGTCGTTGTTGTTGAGGTATTGCGATGTGGTGAGGATAGTGGTACCTCCTAGTATGACGCGAAGCCTGAGAGACCTTAACATCCCTGTATCACCAGAACCTGTCAACACCTGGACAGATTGGGAGACAGAACAAACCCCCTATGAACACATTATCACAAGACTCACAGATACCATAATCTTCAGACCTCCGACTCCCACCACATCCCGGTCATGGCTGCCGCAAGCCTCCCTTTCCGGGACATCAATGTCCATTCCTCCCCTTCGCATTACGCTTTTTCCTCTCCCTCCACACCTAATGCGCCTACGCTGGTGGTCGATCGTCCTACCGGGGATTTAAGACTCAATGATGGAAAGCTTCTGGGGACACGAAGAGTGTCCAGCATTGCTGGGATACTGGGCATTATTAGTTTGCGCCTGGGTACATGAATCTTTGACCGTATTTGGACTCATGGCTGACAATATCAGACAAATACATAGTGGTCATTACAAAAGCCCAGCCCATGGGACGACTAAAGGGACACATGATATACAAGATTGTTGCGACCGAGTTTCTGCCCCTGAGAGAGGGCTCCTTGCGCGATCCGGATGAAGAAACCTATTTGACACTACTCAAGAAGCTCATCAAGACCGGACCGATGTACTTCTCCTACTCCTTTGATATCACAAACACCTTCCAGCGCCAATCTGAGGCAAGCGCAACTTTACCGCTATGGAAACGCGCAGACGATCGCTTCTTCTGGAACAGATTCCTCTCCTCAGATCTGATCGATTTCAGATCTGGAAAGAGTACATTCGGTCAGCATGGGGAACAGCCGGCAGTGGATCCATTCATACTGCCAGTCATGTTTGGCATGCTCAGGATTACCAACACATCAATCAAAGGCAGTCCTCTCACTTTTGCACTCATCACACGTCGATCGCGGCTTCGCGCTGGAACGAGATACTTCTCGAGAGGCATCGACGAGAATGGAAATGTTTCCAATTTCAACGAGACGGAACAAATAATCATCATAAACGACGACGCATCGAAGGGACCTGTCAGTTATGCGGCAGACGCGGGAATGAAGAATGGCAATATCGGCGGCCGTGAAACACAAGTTCTGGCTTACGTGCAGACTCGAGGTAGTGTTCCTGTGTACTGGGCAGAGGTCAATACATTGCATTACACGCCAAAGTTGCAGGTTCGCAATGTCGAGACGGCGGTATTGGCAGCCAAACGCCACTTTGACCAGCAGATTCGACTGTATGGTGACAACTATCTCGTCAACCTTGTCAATCAAAAAGGTCGCGAGAAGCGCGTGAAAGACGCGTACGAACAAATGGTGCACTTGCTAGTGTCGTCTCCTGCGGGAGACCTCCAAAGCGACTCGAGAAGCGAAGAGGCAATGGGCACAATCGAGTCAAAGGGTAGTCGATCCGAGTTTGATCGCCTACACTATGTCTATTTTGACTTTCACAATGAGACTAAAGGACTCCAATGGCACCGAGCTCAACTTCTCATGCAACAGCTCCAAAGTGGTGTTAACAAAGGTGGCTACTTCCGAGGCGTTGACATGCCTGGCCATGAGGGTAGGACAGAAGTTCGCAGCAAACAGGATTGCGTCGTGCGGACGAACTGCATGGATTGTCTAGATCGTACCAACGTGGTTCAAAGCATGCTTGGAAGATACATCCTTAACCGTATGCTAATCGACCTCGGACTGCTGCGCGAAGGCGAAAATGCGTCTGATGATCAAGCATTTCAGCATCTGTTCCGCAATGTATGGGCAGATAATGCAGATGTTGTTAGCAAGAGTTATTCTGGCACAGGAGCATTGAAGACCGATTTCACCAGGACTGGTAACAGAACCAGGCGTGGCGCACTCATGGACCTCTCGAATTCCATAACACGATACCTCAAGAACAACTTTGCAGACGGACCGCGACAAGATGGTTTTGATTTGTTCCTAGGGGCGCATCTTCCTGCCCAAGGTGGCTCTTCCGCTTTCGTTGACAAGCGCCCTCTGATAATCCAGAGCATACCGTACATC
This sequence comes from Venturia aucupariae, assembly GCA_003693225.1. Taxonomy (NCBI): domain Eukaryota; kingdom Fungi; phylum Ascomycota; class Dothideomycetes; order Venturiales; family Venturiaceae; genus Venturia; species Venturia aucupariae. The sequence continues at coordinate 41,116 of QWZN01000028.1, read as the reverse complement.
CTTCTGGGCTGCCTTTTTCTCGTCTTTGTTGGCTCTCTGGCACGCCGAGAGCCTGATGCGGTCATTTGGCCCTTCAGACTTCTGATGATCTTCGCATTGGTTGTTAGTGCGGCGAGCGGTCACTTTGTTTTCAGCCATGGAGCATTATACGTAGGTTCATCGTTCCCTGTTCTTAATTACCAAGGCATTGACACTTCCATAGGTGAATTGGCCAAAACTCAATCCACGACCTTGGGCAACAGAAGCGTACGAGGATGCCCTAGGCCGCGCACGGCAAGAGCCAGTCATTGGAACCTTTGTCAAAACTCATGAACGGGGAAAAAGCGAAGCTAGGTTAGGGTTCATGGAGGAAGGCAAGAAGAGAATCGAGTAGAGTAGGCGCCCTAATGAAAAATTTCGCTTCTTAGACGATATCCACATTCACACGGCGATTAGTTTTTTCGATCGGAGATGTTGTTGCGTTGGAAACTTTGGAATTGTAGTATAGCCTTGGCGCGCACTAGATGGGAATACATTAATATAGCAAGCGTGTTTGCGATTACACCTACCAATGTCCGTCATGATCGAGACATGTCGATACCTCGCCATCGCGAAAACTAGTAAACATTGACTGATGAACGTAGAATATGCGCAAATTCTTTGTGAAAGATGTTCATTCATTTGCCTACTTGGAAGGATCTTCCCGTCTGCACAATACTTTGAAGTACTTGGTCCCTTATATTTGTATCGAAAAAATCCCTTAGCTGGTTACAACGGTATTAGTATTAGAGCCTTTAGACGTTGCCTCTATAGTCTAGGTTGTTTGAGTACCCCTTCTTCTTTATCGTCGTCGTCGTCGTCGTATAAATAGACTAGATTTGCTAGATACCTAAATTACCCGGTTGAGAAAACTTCTAGCGTATTGGCTATATACTAAAGTTGGATTGATATATTACTAGTAGGATAGGGATTGATATTGGTATTGACTTGATATTGAATTATTAATATTAACTTGATATTATTGAAGATAGTAATAAGATAGTACTTTTCCCTCGTCTTATATACTATTTTTCTTTCCTTTTTTCGCCCTTTCCCCCTCCCTTCTTATATTTATAGGAGGGATCTTTGCTAGGGATAAGGGGGTTACTACTTTAGTTCTTTAGTTCTTTAGTTCTTTAGTTCTTTAGTTCTTTAGTTCTTTAGTTCTTTAGTTCTTTAGTTCTTTAGTTCTAAAGATAAGATTGTACTATTTAGCTATCCAACTATTAGATAGATAGATAGATAGGTAGATAGATAGATAGGTAGATAGGTAGATAGGTAGATAGGTAGATAGGTAGATAGGTAGATAGGTAGATAGGTAGATAGGTAGATAGGTAGATAGGTAGATAGATAGATAGGTAGATAAATAGATAGATAGGATATATAAAAGATAAAAGATAAGAGTACTACTACTTAGATCGATCAATTAATAGAAGTAAAGAAGGGGTATATATATATTTACTATTAAAACGAGGTATAAATTTAGTTTATATCTTATATATAAGGATTTTAGGCAGGGATATTCTTGATGTTTTTGTATATTTTTAGAGAAGAGGGGTTTTGGGGGTTTTGGTAGGGAGGTATGTGGATGACTGGATATATAATAAGATACGGGTTGTAGGTTGTGGGTTGTAGGTTGTAGGTTGTGGTTTAGGACTAGAGAACCAAGGTCTTGAATTTTCTTTCCTTGAATCGTATCGGATCGGATTGTACAAATCCAAGATCAAGATTTTGGCAACACATTACAAGATCAAGATTTTGGCAACACATTACAAGATCTGCTAGAGTTTCATTCCCCCCTCCTTCTCTCTCTCTCTCTCTCTCCCTCCCTCTCTCTCTCTCTCTGAGAAAAAAAGGATATTCCAAGGATATATACATGAATAAATCCATACATCACTCAAACCCCACCAACCATCAACAAACACTTCCCTCCCTCCCCAAATCTCCAACAACACAAAAACACAAAAACAATCTAATCACCCACCTTAAAACTCCTCACCCGTCTCAACCTCTCATCAGCAAACCCAACACTCTTCCCCCCTCCCGACCGACTCCCAGATCTCCCCACATACCCACCACCCCCGTAATGCGGCCGATGAGCAGGAACCGTATTTCTCCCCCCCTTTGAACGCGAAGGGTGATAAGGACAGAATCCCGGTCCTTCACAGGGTGGGTAGGGACATGGTGGTCCGCCTTCGAAATTGGGTTTGTAGCTTTTGTATTCTGGGAAGAGGGGGGTGGGGGTTTGATGGGCATGGGTTGGGGTTGGGGTTGGGGTTTGGAGGCGGGATTGTGAGGGGGGATTGTGGGGGTAATGTTGTGGGCGGGAGGGATGGTCGTAGATTGAGTTTCTGCGGAGGGGGGGATGATGGGTGGTGCTTTTGGATCTGTAGCTATTGCTATTGCTGGTTGGGCTGGAAAAGCATAGGCCCATTTTGAGGGTTGGTTGTTAAGTAGGGTTTATAGAAATAGGGGATTTGACGGGGGTTGTGGTATCGTTGGTGATGTGATTTTTGCTCGTCGTATATTGATGAGTTGTTGATGGGACCGTGGTATCCGTATTGAATCGTATTGGTAGATTCGTTGTGGCGAGATTGTGATATACCCATTCTTGATCGCATGGGAATTGTAGCGAGCGAACGAGGGGAAGAAGTAGTTACTCAAGAGGATCCCGCGGTACGTCGCGTGGCTATGGAGTATGTTGCGGCATACATATGATATGAAAAGCTGTGAAGGAGACATCGTTGTCGTCAGAAGAGAATATGTCATCTTATAGATATCACTTGGTGATTAGTCTGCTATGACTGGCAACGGTGGTGAATTGTTCCTGTGAGTTGGTGGAGTTGTAGTGTATCTGCTGCGATTGATTTGATGGCGCATGATGTGTGGTTTAGCAGTGACTGGGCAGCAGCAATTGTGAGTGATGAGCTTTTGAGATCGCAGGTGCTTTGTGAATTTCTGTCTGCCATGCTGGCAGATGCGTCATACTTACCCAGGTCGATCTTTTATTGCAAAGAAGACATGTCGATGACTTTTTATTTTCTCCAGCTGACCGAGTGAAATAAGTAAAAGGGAAGCTGTGAAGAACGATTTGTAAACCTTTAAAAAGATCACGTGAGTCTTTTCCAAAAAAGGAAGCTTACCAATTTCGGTAACCATGAATATACCTTGCTTGAAAATCATAGCCTTGGCGGGAAAGAAATTGAGACAGATCCTGACGTGGAAGACAAGGCAAAAACAGCAGCCAGCATTTGTCCCTGTCTCATCAACACCCTTTTTTCAAACCTTCCGCCTTGCAGCCTTTGCCGCATGAAGGTACCCTGTTCGAAAATCGCATCCGCGTACACAACACCGCAGATCTATTCGCGCAGCCGAATTTCGTAGATCTCTACATGCGATGGTCAAAGGCAGCCATGAAGATAAGTGGATGAACAGAGTACTTTGATGCTCGGCACGGATCTTCACAATAGGTAAGCGAAGGAGATAAGAGAATGGTCCACCCTCCCGGACATGGTGTAGAACGCCATGAATAAACGCGATGGCAATCTCGATGGCGGAAATTCAGAATGAACGGAGCAACCTCCGGATATAGGCTGCGCTATCCTTGAGAGTATCCATGAAGATTAGCAGGAGGCGATGGATTTTGACGCGTGCGATAACGAGATGCCTCGGGGCGCGTATTTGTTGTCCGAAGGCGGCTGAAAAGGGTTGAATACTGACTATCAGGTTGCAGTCACAAGCATGAAAGATTTGGTGGAGCTGGGTGAGTTACAATCGTCGATGAGTATGCGCGCTTTGGGAAACCCAGCGCTTTTGTGGAAACGGCACGTAGGTTGTCATATCATCGGTGGGGTGTTTATTTGCGTTGAAATTGACGTTGTTGAGAGGGTGCCCGTATTGGATTGACGGTACAATGGGTCCTAGAATTTGACAGCGCATCGAGAGTTATTGACCATAAGTAACTCTGCTTTAAGTTCAAGTGTTGCAAATCCGCGTAACAAAGATGATGGAGACTTCAAGTCCGTAGGAAAGACTGGTCGATACCATGTCCCCGTGGGCAGTGGTATACCTGATTTAGATTGGATGGTGAAAACATTAGTGGCCATTTTTTGAAAGGAGAGGTGGGAGAAAAGGTTAATACGATATCATTTCAAATAGTCATAGTAACGATGAAGTTGTAACAATGTTTGATTGAATATAATGGCACGCACAAGGTATTGTGGACCTAGAGTTCAAACCATCTGCCTTGTCGAATACGTGATGGTAGATCAAAGCCGACATCAATTGCAAAACTCCTTATTTGAACACCCCAAAAATTCACACCTGGTCTCATGCATAAAGCAACACGCTGGAACGAGAAATCATAGACATGAAGCAGTGCTACGAATCGGTTGAGCTAACTGAGCCACGACTGGCGTTGGAGGACTCGTGAGCCAATGTTGAGGTCGAGCCTTGGCCTTGTGACCGTCTTCGAGCTGAGCTGGAGGCAGTTTCGAGTTGTTGTTTGGTGTGTTTGTGCATGAGTCTGAGGTTGCGTTGTTAATACAGTAAACTCAAAGTCTGAAGATTGACTACTACTCACTTGGCATATTCTGACATGGCGTTGTCTGAACTGTCGAATTCGTATTGGCTGAAGACCTGGGAGTTGGACATTGTTGGATCGGAGAATTCTTGGGAGTAGCTTTGAGGAGGGGAGACAGAGCCCATGTTATGGATGAGTATTTGTAGTGGTGGAGGTGGAGAAAAAGTAAGGTTGTAGTAGATCACAAGGGTGTGTTGATGATCGTCGGATTGATGTGGTACTTGGTACACGGTAGACAGGTTGACTGGTTGATTATGGACTTTTGGATATGGTACCTTTGAGCAGAGGGGAATGCTGGTCTTTTAAACAGAAGTGCTGGGTTGTGGTTATACCAACGCCTCTATGACCTTACCGAAGATGCATGGCGGCAAGCCACTTCGGGCCAGAGATGCACAGCAGAGAGGTCCAAGCATGAATTTGCCGTTCTGATTCGAACCGGGGTTGTCTCCCTCAGAAACAGGGATAGTAAATCGTGAAATCGTCATTCGTCCAAAGGCGTCACTAGTCACTCACTAGTCACTCACTTACCTAGAATCGCCTCGCATGGCCCGGGGGCGATCCTCAGGGTCCAAATGCCATTCCATTGACCCTGCATACGATGTCGAAGGCCTTGGCAGAGGCTTCACCTAGTAGCACTATGTTCTATGTACTATGGTATGGTATCTACGGTACTATACACTATATGCTATCTACCGTACTATACACTATAGATTGAACAGTCTAGCCACTGCATTTGCCACACATTGTTCCTGCAACCATCTTGGCGTTGCTGGACAGCCTCAGTCTCGACGACTCTCGACGACTCTGGGCCTCAAGTACGATGCCTTTCAAGCTCGGATATGGATGTGGAATAACGAGAGCCAGAGCCAGACATGGACATTCCAGTGACGCAGGGTTGTGCCCCTCGGGAATCCCATGTGGACCGTTTTGCACGCATGTCGTGACGGCTCCGTGCGTGCCTCGCAGATGTTCAAACACTCTGTGGGAGCATCATAGGTAATAGTCGCCACAGATGATGATTCTTTGCTGTGGACCCTTTTTACCACCACACCACCAACAACTGAACGCTCCGATTACTGACTAAGGACTAGCGAGTATTATACCCGTCACCACCATGACAATTGTTCCTTCGCTGAATTCTCACAGTCGGCTCTTTGAGTCGTCTCTTCCAGATCAGATCAGTGGCTGCCTCGATGTGGTGGTTGCTGATCTCGACCCGAGCGTCGGCCCCCCTTTTCTCCCATATCCCGTGTTCCTTGGCCATCATCATCTGCATCACCGACACCGACAGCAAGATTTCAGCCTCGTTGCTTGCTTACGCTTACGACCTCCTCTGTCGTCATCAGAAAGATACGAACGCAGGCACTCGGGAGTAGCACAGAGCAAACGGGCCGTTGTGGTGCTCTCCTGATCTAACCTGAACCAATATCTCTCGACTGTTTGTGAATGACTCGAATAAAGTATTCAAGGCTTATAGATGGTAGAAGCACTCTCGTCCAACTGGGAATAATGGCCAATGTCCATGACGAGCACCATCACTTCCCGAAACGGCATCATTGGGGTCAGTCCTTGCCGCTTGACGTCCTTTTGATGGCCCAAACGGCCGGGCCGTGCTGAAACCCCTTATGTCCAACCCGGTGACATGAAAGCAATAAATAAACATTCACGAGCTTGCTATGACATGAATGCAATAAATAAACATTCACGAGCTTGCTATGACATCCAAAACAACATCAGTATACACTATGACGATAGAAATTGCCACGTCCAACTCGAACCGCGTTTCATCAGCTAATTAGATGTGTGTTTCTCAGCTTCTCACATTGGTCTGCCCTTCGGCCGGCTATGACGTCTGCCGGTTGGGGGCCCTGAGAGGGTTTCAGGGTCAATAATGGGAAGTCTCTCCCTGTGGTCGGTCGGACACTCAGCACAACTTTGCCAAACAATGCTTTCCCAACCTCCAATTATGTGGAACGTAGCGGCTGCACAATGGAAGCTATCTACCATACGACTCCATCAATCGTGCGTCATCCTGCTTCGGCATCGACATCTGCATTCGTGAAGCCTTGCGCAGGTTTCGATGGACACAAGACGTCATCCTGCTCCCCTCGTTTTCAGCCTTACCGAGAAGCCAGCAACGGCTGTCAGTCAGTCAGGCTGGCCAAGGCCAAGATTAAGGTTAAGGTCAAGCAGTCTTGCTCTGCTCACTCGGACCCATGGCGGTACCATTCCACATCTTTTCCTGGGACTTCCCCATCATCTCTCTTCGGCCAATACCGCCGCTGAGACAAGCTTCTTCTCCCGCAGTGGATACATGGCGGGAAAGACACCAACGAGTCGTAAAATGATCGACGATTATGCGCTGCGCTGATCATCAACTCTCACAAACGACGCAAGCGAGTAATTCCATCAGAGCATGCTACAAGGCGGTCTAGTTACCGGACGAGTGAGGAACACAGCATGGGTATTGATTTCTCCGCGATGGCTTCCTGGTTACGGAAACGGCTTGATTTCTCCGCATGAACTGTATCAGGGGTGAAAGCCAGGTTGTGTGATCATTTCCAAGTAAACTTGATTTTCCTCAACTACGTCAAGCTTTTGGCCGCGGGTTTTGCGCTAATTACACTGGCAAGGCTGAATATTCTCAGTTTCATCGTTCAACGGCCAATCTCTGGTGTCAAGTCTGGAATTCACCCACCCATTTTTCAACGGCCACATACGTGATGTTCATTTCTGGTTGAACGCGAGTAAAATATTGCATTCCTACAGACAACGCTCGAGTATTGACACTGCGGAGAGCAGAAAACGAGGTTTTGAACCAACGACAAGCTCAATCATCACTGACCGAGACGTAGGTCATCAATCTCACCGTTTTACCATCAGACCTGTACAGTTGGCCGAAGTTTCATCTCAATTACTCGTCTGCACCCAGCCAAATCCATCATCAGTGAAGGCCACCGACAGAATGAGCCTGAAGGAAGAAGGTCTCACACTGCAACGGAGACAATGCCGAGCCAGCGGCTTTGAGAAAGGCTGATGTATTATAGGCATTACTACTTTACAACGATCGACCGAAGGGCCTGGCATTCTATCAGCGACGTGAAGCAACAACAGACAAAGGAAATGAATTAAAACTCTTGAGTGCTGCAAAATTATCGACTGACTTGCCACGCACATCAAGAGTTTTGGCCATGAAAGGTGAGAATGGTCACTACTGTTCAATACCGACATGAGAACATGCAATATAGCCGTGCAGGGAGCTACATCCTAACAACAGCATATACTAGTGGTAGGACAATGGTCGCGTTCTCTATATTCGATTTATCCCTGACCGGCAGATACTGGGGAAGTACAGCATGAGCATTAGATCCATCACTAGGCTGTAGTTGGCTCCTGGACTCCGCATTAATTCCCGCCTAGAATATATCCGAAGTTGAGAGAGTAGGGAGGAACATTTCGCAACGAAAGATTTTCACAGATTACACTCGCGAAGAATATTCTTCTCCTTTTATTTTGCTACAAATTCTATGTGTAGTTACCCTTCTCAACGTATAGCTTTGACTCTACTCAATCCCGATCACACTGTTCTTTCGAAAGACTTCAATGTATTACTTTTTCAATCATTACCGCAATGACTGATTTGCTACATAACTCGCACCTCCCTATACAAACACCTCAAAAACTCTGTCTCCTCCTCTTCTCATTTCCGCTACCAAGATGATAGGTACAACCTCTGTTATTATTATTATCATCATCATCATCATCATCATCATCATCATCATCATCATCATAATCATCAAACGGAAAATTCTCAGATTGAGCGATACGGGGATAATCCCATCAATCCATCACATTCCATCCCTTGAAATTTCCACTCTCCATTTCCCTCGATGTATATGGGAGGAGAATCACGAAATTACTTTTGTTTTTGACTTGGGCTTGCGCTTACGTTTAGGCTTAGGCTTATATATTGAGTCTTATATTTGTTGGTACCGTCCTTCTTGTTTTTTTTCTTTCAGAATTGGGAGGGATGGATGGGCTTGGTCTGTGTTGTGTTGCTCCATTGCTTGGTACAAAGGGTGGATGGTGGGGTGATGTTTTGGGTAGTAGGGGGCTAGGGGGGTGGGGGGTTAAAGAGTTGAATTGTACCAATTCAATGATGGTATAAAGGGTTTATTTGGTTTCTGCGATTGCCCCTGTTTGCGTTTTGTTGTTTTGTATTTTTGTGATGATTGTCTGGGTGGGTAAAGAGGGAGGGATGACCACAGATGGCAATGATAAGTAGACATGCCAACATCTCTTCATGATCATGATGAGGGAGAAGATTTCCCCTCTTTTTTTTAATCCCTTGTGGTCTTAGCTATGGTTTCAATGGCTGCTTCGGAATCCGATTCATTAACTTCATCTCATCTCTCGCTTATTCTTTGATACCTACGTATGAAAGCAACGACTCCCTATCAGCCAATATATGGAACGAACCAACGAACCCAAGAAAAGAAAAGAAAAGGATACCCAAGAAAGAGGAAATCGAAACCTCTAGTGTTCTTCTTCCCAAGAATCAGTGTTCCAGCCAGCCATCCTATTGCTCTGATGACTCGTATCATATCCTATCCTATCATAGACCACCCAAAAGAACAACAACACTTATACGTATATAACAGCCTTTATATCAGTGTTGATGCATATAACAGGATTGGTTGGAGGTCATATAGATATAAACACCACCTCTTTTTGGTGGCCTATTTAAACCTGAATTTTTTTTTATGGTTTCATACTACAACTATAGCAACGACTTCTTCCTCCTTTTCTTCTTCTTCTTCTTCTTCTTCTTACTTGGACGGTTTTTTGATTCCATTTCTCTCTCTCATATAACTCCACCTCCAAAAGTTTTCACCAGAGGAATACCAAAAGCAGCACCAGAAGCATCATTGGTTCTTTCTCGCCTCGCTCTTCCCTGACGATACTTTTCTTCTTGCTCTCTAAGAAGCATTTTCGGCTTTTCTATTTTAAAGGTTGGTAACTCCGAAATCTTGGAAGGATGGGTTTTTGGTGGGATGTTTGACTGATGTGGTCTTGTAGTTTTGCGACGGATTCTTTGGATATGGAGAATCAGGGACGGAATGTCGTTGTTGATGAGACTTTTTTGGCTGGACAGGTAGTTCATGGCGCAACTCAGGATCAGATAGACGACACGACGGCGCTGGACACGATTCTTGACCACGGATTGGACGGAGATGTCTCCGGGCAAGAGCAGGTGGTCGAGCTCAGTCCTGAGGAGGCGGAATTGTTAGCCATGCGTTTCGTTGACCTAATTGAGGAAACCGATAGCCAAACCGAAGATCAGGACGGATACTCCGACGATGAATACTACAACGCACGAGCCGTGGCCGATTTGAACCATCTCCAATTCGGAACTCAACAATGCTACATTTGCACAGATGATGTTTGTCACTCCAATGTGCTCCAACTGGGCTGTGGTGATCATTGGCTATGCCACGACTGTATCGCGAGTCCATTCGAACAAGCCATCCAGCAGGAATCGTGCTACCCACCGAGATGCTGCGATTCAACCGGTCCCTTGAACATTGGAGACTTTGCACACTTGCTGGCAATGTCTCACCCGGATGTGGTTGTCCGTTATGATGCCAAGCTCCAGGAGTATCATATGGATAAGCGTTTCCGACGGTACTGTGGCTCTAGCGAGTGTAAGACCTTTCTGAATCCTGAAAGGTATGAGCTGGATGCAGAGAACGACACCACGACGGGCGATTGTCCCGCCTGCAATCGCACCACCTGCGTCTCTTGCAAGAAGATTGTTTGCAAGGCTACATCGCACGATTGCGAATCTACAGTCCTGAAATCGAACAAGGATTACTCCGCCGAGGCTCGATTCAAGTACTGCCCGTTCTGCGAGTGCCCGGGCCTTCTCGACGAAGGTTGTAACCATGTTACCTGCGAGTGCGGAGAAGAATGGTGTTTCGTTTGTCTTCGGAAGTGGAACGATGGTTATGACCACGAAGAATGTGGACAGTACAATGTTTGTCTTACTTTCTTTGGGCTTGGGTGCTTGACTGATTTGTGAAAAGGACCCTGTATATGACTCGGAAGGCTACGATGAAAACGGATACCATCGCGATACGGGTGTTGACCGCCAAGGATTCAATAGAGATGGTTTCAATGTGGCTGGTTTTGACCGCGATGGAAACAGAGTTGCCGATTTTGCCCGTCTTGAACGCGATCGTCTCCATGCACCAGCTCCGCGCCCAGCTGGTTTCCTCGACCTCGACGACGAGAATTTCGAAGAGACTGCCATGATCATGTTTATTTCTGAGAGAGAAGCTGGCGTAGTACATGAGACGGACAATTTGGAGGACTTGCTGGCTATACGATTCCCTGGTTTTCGCGGAGGCCATCATGCTCATGGCGGTGGTCAAGAATGGTGAGTTTTGCGGTGCACGGGGATGTGGTCGAGGACGTGGTGGTCGTGGCGGACGCGGAGGAAATTGGGGTGGTCAACTTGGTTGGGCCAATGAGGTTCAGGCCAATAATGACGCTGGCAAATGGGAAGCAGACAACTTTGAGGTTGACGCTCCTGAAATTATGGGTGACCCTAATTGGGGACTTCAACAATCAACCCGATAAGGGAGGACTCGCTCAAGGATGGGGCGACGAGTTCAACGAGGATCTCGGAGAAGATGCCGTTGAAGACATGGAAGTCGGTCCTGATGTTGGTGCCTTGGATCAAGAAGAAGAAGAGGAAGAGCAAGCCGGCCTGGACTAGGCAGAGAATCCTCTTGAGGAGCACGTTCAGCACGATGCCGTTGCCCTCGACAATGAAGCTGGTCTGAACGCTGATGCCGAGCCCGAATGGCTACAATCACCAACAGCGGCCCAAATCCAATGCCAGCACAATTGGGGCCTGTTCAACCCCGGAAACCTCCGCAAAGCTTGCACGTTGACTTGCGAGGAATACGCGATGGTATGCACCATCTGCAATGTCGATACCTGTGGAGATTGTGCTCAGAACTTCGCGGCAAATGCTTTGTTGAACTGACCGGGTGCTGATGTCGTCGGTGGAGTCGAGGGTGGAGTTCTAGAATGGTGATGTAGGCCTCGCCGCCAGCTTGTGGCATGATCTTTGCCAAGGTTGAATATGGCGAGTTGAAGAACACTGTCTTGTGGATGTCGTCCGTTCTTTGATATATGGATCGTTCTTTGATATATGGATCGTTCTTTGATATATGGATCGTTCTTTGATATATGGATCGTTCTTTGGATTCGGATATTGGAAGCGTATAACAGGCGTTTGTTCCTTTGTATAGATACCCATAGCCCATCCCTTTTAGGCAGAGCGCACCTGGTAGGTTGTCATGATGATAGTACCTGGGATTAGACATATACCAGCGAGATGTACAATCATAGACCTTGTCAACCAACCTCTTTCCAGCTTTCAGCTTCATAAGTAGCCTGGATTCGAACCTGCAACGTGAAACTGCTGATTCTTTGTTTCTCGTATGCATGGCATCTCGTGAAGGGAGTCTCTCTCTCCCTACTTCATGTCGATATCGATGAATTCCCGGTAATGTTTAAACTTGACATGGTCAGGATTATGGCAATATTTATGTGTTTTCACTGATGAGAAATTATATTCAGAGGCCCCTACGAGAGTATTGAATTGTCAGCCTGATTGGATGTGGTATGATAATCACAGAAGAGCCACAAATTTATGACTTCGTCTACTGCGATTCGCCTTGCAGAATAGAAGACTATATTTCCAGATCGATACCGCTGAATATCTGGTGAGATGCACTCTTCGGATTGCCAGAAATGTATGGATATCGATGCCCAACCCAGGGTGACAAAAGGGTTCCGGTTGTGAGAAAAGAAGGGGGCTTGAATGGCTGACCCGGCTTTCTTGCATGAGGCTGCGACATGAATCATGACCTGCCACTGTTGTGAGTCCTGATTCACCAGTCTCGTGATGACCACCTACACGATCAATTGCTGCCTGCCAGTGCGTGGACCCCACAGCCTTGTTGTCTTGGCGGCATCCGACCAAAAGTCTATTCATAAATTATTTCGACTCCCAAACACCTCATGCCGTAAACCTCCTCCCGACCAACGTACAATAGAGGCAGGTGATGAGGCTGCGCCACTCAAAGCGACGTGTTGACGAGCGCGACAATACCTTTGTTCTTCAACAACTTCCCAGACGATAAATACGGGCGCGTCCGCTTGCAAACCGCACAAATCATCGCACACCTCTTACTGATCCAAATAACCGCTGCCGCTCCTCACAGGAATTCATAGCATTTTAACCCGGCCGTTACCAGCAATCTATTAAACATCGATTTCGAAAAACGAAGATTTCCCAAAGCGACACTAAAATGTCCAGTGCCACAGGTCAGGAGGCGGATATGGGTGGTACGCCAACCCCCACGTTGGACCCCAGCCTCGCAGAATTTCGAGCTCGGAAGGAGGAATGCGTTCTCTGTAATGACAAGATGTCGTTGGGAGAAGTCGAAGACCTGCCGTGTGGACGCCACTACGTTTGCCGCGATGGCTGCTTGCCGCAATTCTTCGAGAACGCGATGGCAATGCAATCATTGTATCCTCCAAAATGCTGCTACAAGCGGATCACTATTGCAGAGTACAAACACATTCTAAAGGACGACCTGGTTGCGCGGTATTTGGAAAAGACTCAGGAATACCAGACCGATCCCCGTCTTCGTCGGTATTGTCCCAAGGATAACACGTTCCTGCCGCCAGGATCATACGAGGATTATGACGAGCGCCAGATTACGATTGCACGATGCAAGACTTGCTCCCAGAGCACGTGTATCGTCTGCACGCAGCTAGTGCAGTCACAGGTCAGTCAGTCAATTTTGTTCGACACGAAGTGAAATTTCACCATACCTCAGAAAGAGACAGTCTCCTGCAGTTTAATGTCGATGTTGATGAATCTCTGGCTGGTTTGAAACCGAATGTTATCAGGATATTTCAAAGCTCGATTTGATCTTTAGGACATGATTCTGGTTTCAGACTTACCGGGTGTGATCTTCTGACCCCCTTCGCTTCGGGGACTTTTGAACCCACTTCGTCCAAATGAGAAGTTCGGTGGGCTCTGACTACTATCCATCTCTTATTAGCTATCTTCAACTGCTAACAACGTCGCTATAGGGAACCAATCCACCGAGCTATGCACACGACTGTAAACCGAAGAAGGTGGAAACCAACAAAGAATACAGCGAAGACAACCGATTCAAAGGCTGCCCATTCTGTGGCCGTCTGGGTGTTTTGCAGGATGCATGCAACCATATAACTTGCTCGTGCGGTGGCGAATGGTGTTTCGTCTGTCTTGAGCCTTTGGACAACACCCACGATCATGACGCCTGTGGAGATTACGGTGATCCCGTTTACGACGAGGAAGGTATGTGTCATCTATACGCTTACTTGGTTGACTTCTGTCTTGCCGGCATCCCTTTGTCTTGGCCTCCATTCTTAACGAAGTCTTTTCTCGAGCATGGGCATTTCAGCTGCTGATCGATATCGATGAATTTCTGGCCACCTGAAAAATTGAGAAGCGCCAGAATTTGTCGATATCGATTCAAGAATGGTCGACCTCAAGCCGAACAGTGTTTTTGACATCTCCTAACTTTACGAGCAGGTTACGCTCCAAACGGTCTCCACCGTGACACAGGATTCGACCGCGAAGGCTACACTCGATCTGGCTACAACATCCGTGGCCTCAACCGAGAGGGAGAACGAATGGAGGGCTTCGCGGACCGAGTACCAGGCTATGAAGACAGTGAGGAGGACAGATGGGAAGAAGAATGGCAAGATGCGGAAGCATTAGGCCAGGCTGTATTCGAACTCTTCGTCACACAGGTACGTGAAAAGTGTGTTTTCGAGCTCGTATCAAGATGATAAAATTCTGGCGATGTTATGAAATTGACTTGCCGGAACTGCATCAATATCGATGTCGAACTGAGGGCAATCTTGAATGGACGGAGGAAAAATTCGAGGAACAGAGGCAACTAACCGAATTGTAGGCATTCACAAGATTTGAGGGCGATCCTGAGGGCCTTGCGCGTTACCGGCAGTGGGTACTCGAGAATGACATGCTAGATCCAGAGGATCGACGATTGCTGTTCGGCGAAGACCTTGAAGAAGGCGAAATTGCTCTAAACCAGCCTGGAGCGCCTCCTCCACAACCAGACTTGGAGAATTACAACGAAGATTCTGATCTGAACGACTTCCCCATCAACGGCCCATCACAGGTTCAACGCTCCTGCCAGCATGAGTTCATGTACCATCCTGGGACCGTACGGTGCGCCGTATGTACATTGGGTACAGAGGATGTCTACGCCGATTGTCTGACATGTAATGTTAGAACATGCCTAGAATGTTCGCAAGACTTCCTGGGTAATGTCGAACTGAACTGGCCAGTAGATGAAGATGTATGAGAGGGGCATTTGGCGGCTTAAATGAAGTAAATAGGGATTGATGCTCTTGCTCTTTCAAGTAGAGGTCTGAAAGTTACAAGAGGTTTTTCGAGCACAAACTGGCTCGGGCGGTAGGCGGGTCAATCAGAGCGATCGGACGCGTTCTTTTTTATTCAACAGGCTGGGAAGTCGTTTGAAAGGTACTATAATAATAGAAGCAATACCGTTGCACTCTATACTCAGCAAAGCGGAATTGATGCCCAGGTACGCGTTCACAGCCCCTACCAGCTAGGTTCCGAGTGTGCGTCAAGCGATAAAAAGAATGATGACAAGATGTCGACTATAGAAAGCCTGCAGCTACTAGAAGAATTGATGAATGTTGATGCTGGCTGGTGGTTTTCGTCTCAAGTCTTGCGGGTATTCCACTTAAATAGCTTATCCCGATTAGGTAATCTTTCCGCCGCCTATTCTTATTAAACCACTGCAAGTGATACAAAAGCCTGTCCACTTCGCTAGTATCTCTACGAAGCAGTAAAAATCAAGTGAATAATTTATCTTCTTTTCTAATATTACGCTCCGAAAATATTTATCCTTTTAGATATACTTACGAATACGAGTTGATAATTCTAAATAGTCTACTAACTACTCTCCAACAAATACTATACTTATAAAACTTATATTAGGAGATAGCTAGACTTATTGTTCATATTGATATCGGATTGCTCATACTCCTGAGCGATCGCAGTCATCGATCACGTGCTTATATCTTGGCACAACTGAATAGGCTGTTTCTCGCGAGTCCTCCCGTCTCCAGAAGGTTTCATCTCCGTCGCTCCAAGCAACATAAATATCTATTTCATTGAATTCTTTATCTCATTCACGAAATCATCTCCTATAGCAAGAATCAAGCAATCAAAGATCCATTCATGACTTTCTCTTCCCCCGCCTTGGCCAGACTGCGCCTCGATGAAAGACCCCTTGCGACGAAGCACCCTCCGCTTCTGACAGAAAAAGCCATGTGAAATCTTTGTTTCTTTCAGGCGTTCGCTTCACGCGTCTCATAGTCATGAGTATGTTCATACGAGCTTCGTCATGTTCGAAAATCTTAGATGCCGTCTTTCGGACTGACTATTGTCCCAAATTACTTCGGCGATGTTACTTTCCTTCTCATTCTTATAACATGTATTCTCTGCATGGTTGGAGTCTCTAAAAAGCTCCTCCGCTTGTCGTCAGACCTTTCGCGTTGCCATTGCCAACATTTCGTGAATGCGTTGTGCGGATACCAGCTTTCCTGAATCCCAAACTGTTTCAGCATCAAAACTCAACCACTCATGGCAGCTCTCGACGAACGGGTAAACAACACGAAATTTCATTACCAAACATGAATACTTGGTACCGACGATATTTGACGGTGCTCTTTCGTTAGAAGTCTGTTTATAGCTGCTCAAGTTCCATAATCGTACTCGCCTCGATTATGTCCAACTTCTGGCAAAGTAGGTAACCTTTCATTCCCCTCCAAATTTTTGTAATACTCCAGCTCCTGGCATACTCTATTCAACCAACCCCATTTTACGATTCTCTCTGTCGCAAAAATGAGACATTTCAGTGCTGCAGTCCTGGCCGGCTTTGCAGCTCTCTCCACTGCTGCACCGATTATGGATATCTCAGGACAAAGACCCAGTGGGGACATGTTCACCAAAAGACAAGGTGCGAGAGTACGCTCTATTGTTTGATCGCCCAGCTAATCCTCAGCAAGATATCTCGACTCTACTTTCCAATCCTCAGTCTAGCGGCCAGGCTAATGGACAGATACCTCAACCGCAGGGCATAGGTACCCTTCTCACTGGCGGTGGAATTTCTAGCGGCAGCTCCACTACTTCAAGTCTGCCATCTGCCAACGGCGGGGTCGGAGGGATCTCAGCTGGAGACATATCGAGCTCTAACGCTGGACTAACCCTTTCGAGTCCTGGTACGGGACAACAAGGGAACGATCTATCGGGATTGTCTGGCTCCACTCAAAATGGACAGGGCCAGCAGGCGGCACAACAAGGTGGAGCTGGTGTTCAAGGAAACCTTGGCGCTCTTCTCGGAGCCACGTCTCAAGGCGGGGCTAACGGGGCTGTTATGCAAAATGGTGGCATAGGACAGCTGGTCGCGGGCGGGCCAGACCTCTTAGATCTGCCCTCAACTTTGGGAGCCACCCAAGGTCAACAGGGAAGTCAAGGAATTGCACAGGGCCAGGGAATCGCGCAGGGCCAGGGAGCCGCACAAGGCCAAGGAGCCTCACAAGGCCAGGGAGCCTCACAAGGTCAGGGAGCCGCACAAGGCCAGGGAGCCTCACAAGGCCAAGGAACTGCCGCAGGACAACAACAGGGCCAGCAATCGAACCAACCTACTTCTTCTCCAAGACCTATTGAACCAGCTGCAGCGCCTAAGCCAAACGAACCAGCCCCTACCCCGAGACCAAACACGGAGCCAGCGAAGCCAAATGAACCCGCCTCTGCTCCTAAGCCAAATGAACCAGCTGTAGCGCCCAAGCCAAACGAACCAGGCCCAGCAATTCCAAAACCAATGGAGTCAGCGGGGTCTGCAAAGCCGAACGGACCTGCCAATTCCCCTGTACCAGCCGGGGTTCCTCTTCCAAATGGAGTGCCAGTCCCAATACCTGAAGCACCGGCGCCGCAGACTCCAACTAGACCAGCATAGCGAGATCTTGATCTGTGCGGGTATGAAATAGGCGTCTCAATTTTCCTGTACTTTCTTAGCAATTGAGCTTTCCAAGGTAAAATCCCATTGGAGCATTTGCAACACTTCCATTCGATCAGCGGCATTTCTCGGTTCTGTAAACTTAAAGTGAAGGCTCTCACATTAATTTGGTTTCCTCACTTCTGTTGCCTGACTCCTCTACTTCGAATTCTCTTACTTTTTTGCTCCTGTTCTATCCACCTCCAACCTACATCTACTGCTGTCTAGTGACAAGGATAATAACTTGGCAGGAATGAAGAGAAGTGCAGCAATAGCTGAACTTGACAGTTGTTAGAGGCTTCGACAGTTCGTCAGAGGCTTCGACAGTTCGTCAGAGGCTTCGACAACTGCCAAGGAGGATTTATCAAGCGACGAGTGGCCATGAGTAGAAGCGAAACAGGACCCTGAAGCGTATTCAACGGACAAAGATTCTATCTAGTTTTAGATACACATGTAGTATCGAAATACACGTTAGCAATAGTTGTGATCGGGGAGCTTTCCATATGCCAGAAGACTAGAGCAACTTTTTGCTGACGGACGTATGGAAATCTAGGAAGAACAAGTACGCTGAGCGATTCATTAGACCTCACTCGTTTAGTCTTCAAAAACCGCACAACCACTTGACTTGGAGATGGAGCAAAATCTCAAGGACTACGCATAGGTACCAGCGAATGAATTCGTGAACGATATTCCTACCATGATGCCCGAGGACAGCGCAACAGTGGGCACCAGTTCACGAATTGGGTCGAAGGTCCGGCTCCGAGACCTTGCTTTGAACTGGAACTCGAATGTTGTTACCCTGTCCAGGATTTCTCTCCAATGCTCCGTTATGGCCAGGTCAGTCTTCGTTCCGATTACATATCAAGCTCTGAACCAAAAGATCTTGCTGTTATACTGCAGATCTGCCCATCATGAGCATCTCCTTATTAACACTTTTAACACTTACCCACCTACAGATCTCGACACTCGTGCGACCTTGACCTGGCCCTTGCTGCTTGTATAGCCCTCCATACTTCTTTCGTTCTGTCTCTTCGTTTCATCCATCAACATTCTACGACAAATTCCTTCAATAAACACAATGAAAAGAACCGCTGATACCGCAGAGCTTGATTCTAGAACCGAGGACACATTTGCCGAAGTCATGGACATGGACATGAGAGACAAACATTGGAGAGCGCATCTTGACTCAGTAGACATTGACTCTGCAGACGAGGTGCCGATTCCCGAGCCCATGGCTAGAGCAGCCGCAGCTGAGCGTTGGGAAGCACGTCTTCATTTACTGGATCCTGATTTCATCTTCGGCATCACAGCAGAGGATGAGATAGCAGGTCTGAACCCCAAATCCGACTCCGTATCTTCCCCCAGCACCTTAGCAGACGATGAGGAAGCAGATGACGATTCTGAAGCCGAGACATCATCTCCTGATACTACCGCCGAGACATCGCTAATAGGTACAATGTAAGTAGCCAACCTCAAATACCATGCTCAAAGCACCTCCTAACCTTCACGGAAACCAGGTCTCAAAGCCCCCATACAATCGAATTCAAAGTAGACAGCGACAAAGCCGAGAAGACCTTCCCCCCCGAAGTCCACCAAGTAAGAAAAAGCGATATCTCCTAGAACTAGAACCAATCTACCAACCCAACTTCCGAAATCAAACTCCCCCACATATCCCCCTCGCCTTCTCCCAATTCCTCTTCTGCCTTACATACCTACAACCAAGACACCCAGGCCATCGGCAAAGCCACAGAAACAAACTACAAACACAAAAACATAGACGAATTTATATCCCGCGCTATCTGTCAATCTCATCCTTCCTTCCCATATAAACAACCAGCCATACCAACAGCGCATAACCCCCCACCCAACCAAAACACACACAAATTCGCGGCTGCAGATATATCAAGCAAAATAAACAAGACCACAGATCGCCACGTTCCATTACGAAGATAAATACATAACCAAGATACTGACGTAGGCAATATTAGACAATCCCCTTTCGACTTCAATGGGGATGTATATTACAATAAAGGCCTATCTAAGCCACAACACCACTGATCCTCCGTGCAAATATAGATACGAAGATTTTTTATTACGTTGAGTTCTTCAGACTGGGTTCGTGGAATGGGGGGACGGTTATTAGTTGGGGATGTATATCACAAAAAAGACCTATCCGCGCCACAACACCACTAATCCTCCATGCAAATATAGATACGAAGATATTTATTACGTTGAGTTCTTCAGACTGGGTTCGTGGAATGGGGGGACGGTTGTTGGTTGGGGATGTATATTACAATAAAGGGCCATCTAAGCCACGACGCCACCAATCCTCCGTGCAAATATAGATACGAAGATATTTATTACGTTAAGTTCTTCAGACTGGGTTCTTATATAGGGGGACAGTTATAGGTTGGGTGGGGAATATAGTATTAAGCCCGGCCGGTCGGTACCTTACGAAGAATACTTAATTCATGCTTTGATTGCAGCTTCATAGGTACTCTACTTTATACAAGTGGGTATTTCCCGTAGGTACAACCTTTCTTTACATTTCATACCGACTTCTCATAAGATAAGTACGTACTCGATCAACGACGCGGCGTGGGTAGACGAAAAAGTACAAGTATAAGTGTATATAAGAGAGACGAGAGAGAGGAAGAAAACAGGAACAGGTAAGAAAGATAGTATGGCTAGCTAGGTAACGACGAGCCATTCAAGTAAACTCCAAACTATGCTATGGTATACTCCCCCGCCCTCCCTAAATTTGCCCAAGCAAAAAAAAAATTCAAAAACGCCCGGTAAAGACATAAGAAAAAACTATGTATATACGTAAATGGCAACCATATCATCCCTGTCCCATCTCTTGATTCCTATCTTATATCAATATCACCAATCACTTGCACCACCAATCATACAATACCTAACCCGACTCTCCCCGTGTCTCCGCCACCTCCATCACGGTACTGTTCCCTGATCCTTCTCCCCTCCATGAGACCCCTCAACCCTCTTTTCTGCAGTCCAACAACAGAGCTCAATTCGCCGCTCCAAACCTCAACGTCCCCTCGACTAGTGCCATTTGCACTCCCAGCCCTGTCACTAGACGGTCCCGTTCCTGCGCTATTAATCTCATCTTCACTCGCAGAAGCACCACCCAAACTCATCGCCGTTCCCGGTCTGCGATTCGAAATCTCAGTATCGATGCGTAGATTGCGTAAAGCTTGGCCCGTTCTTGAGGTCGCACTTTCTGTAGAGTCGTCAATGCTGAGGGTGCCGGTGCCGTTTTGGTCCTGGCGGTCTCCGCCATTGAGGAGATCGTAGAGATCGCCATTTGCCAGACCTCTGTTGAAGAAGAGGACGCCTTCACCACCTCCAGCTGCCATGGCTGCTGCGTTGAATATTGCTGCCGTGTTTCGATTGTCTAGGACGTGATGGAGACGCTCTACAACAGCTTCCAGTAAACCGTCAATCTTGTATGGGCGAGCTAACTGGAGGAGAGAGCACAAGATCTGTGGCGTACACAGCGTACTCGATGGTGAGGGGACTGATGATGTGTAGAGATAGTGGAGTAAGGCTTGGATTGTCAGCAGTGTATGCGGTAGATATAATGATCTCGGCCGAATGGCGTGATTTATGGTGTTGGCATCGAAAGAAGCTCTTCCATCCGAGGAGCCATCGGGATTTGATCCATTGAGGGTGGAACTGATTGAAGGCGTAATAGTCAGGCTCGATTGGCGAGATGATAATGATGAGAGGCTCGGACGCAAAGTGGCAGTGTCGTTCGTGTCGGTGGAAGCCATGCCTTCGATTAACAACTGTTTAAAATATGGCCCCCATCGCCGGGCCACGATATGGGAGTTTGCTGGTACTCTTTCCCCATCCATAGCAATAAAATCCATATCAGAGAGCTCGGCCAAGCCCATTGCCATCTGCCCCAAGTCCTCTGCCGCTTTAGACAGCTGTCGTCCACCGGAATGAGGTTCAGGTATGGGCTGGTGAATCGAATAGCTGGCAGACACAAAATCGGAAGTTGGTGATCGTTTGCGGGGATTGTCGTAAAGACCAAAGGCTTCCAGCTCAACCATGCAGAGATTAGCGAAATTGATACGTCTGTGATTATAATCCTCGACAAGACTACGCCGACGATTGCCCAATATGATAAAGGTGTTACGCCTGCTCCATAAAACGCCACGATTCCAGCTACCCTGGCTGAATGTGCTCGCTCCGGCATCGATTCGACTCCACGTCAGTTTGCGCAGATCCAGCGCCCACAGAGCGTACTCTTGCTTCGATGATGTTAAGAAGGTGCCGCTCACAACGAAATGATTATCGATGACACCTCCGTTGGGAAATCGAAGTCCAGGCGGGGTGTATGTTCCTTCCATCGCCTGCTCAATCAACGTACCATCCGATAACCGCAATTGCAACTCCAACTTCACATCGAGAAAATTGTAGTTTGAATATATCAGCAGCGCCGAACCACCGTCTGAAGGGAGCTCGTTTTGTTCACCCGTCAATCCATTGATATCCCTTACAGCAGTGCCAATTTTTGATGCGACTTCAGCACTTAGAGGCGCAGTCACGCTTCTATAAGCACCGCAACTTCGCCCTAGCACGCTCGTAGCTGTCCATTTTAGACTGCGAAGGTTGAAGACACTGATCTGCTCGATATAATGATTTGCACTATCCTGCCCTCCAACGACGACCATCTCCGCTCCACCGCTGCCATCAAGCTCGACGCCAAGTTGGCCAGTATTGGGTGCTTGGGCAGAGGATGGGTTGTGATGAATCGCAGAAAAAACAGCATCAGCGGACGAGAAAATAGACGAGGATGGTAAAATCGACGCGCAATGAGCATAGCGGCCCTGTGGCGAGTCAGTGCTGGGCACCTTTTGCCAGCTTTTGGTTGGTACGTCGTAAATGTGGATGTCCGACATGACCACGACTTCCGGCTGTGGATCCTGAGGATTCACAGGTTGATTCGGTATCGTCGGCTGTCCATTCGGCAATGTAGCCGGAGACATGCCACCGTAGCAAACAAGTTTTGTGTCGCCCAGAGCACATACACTGTGGAAGTATCGAGCCGGAGGCTTGTCACCTGTACTTTCAATCTTCGTCCAGTGGCGACGGATTAGATCCAGCTCGTACAGATCATTAGTAAGTTGCGGTCTGCTCCGTGACAGTTTTCGGCCACCAAAAACATAGAGCTTGTCTCCGAGAATTGTGGTAGTGGCACCTACAAGCGGCCGCGGTTCTCGACCTGTTGTGCGATGAACATTACAGACAAGTCCTGATAATCCACTGTTTGAAGAAGAAGGCGTGGCGAGGCTTGCTGTTTGCTGCACCTCAGGAGGAGGTCCAGAACCATAACCCGAGGCGGGAGTCCGTGATTGTGCTTCGCGGTCTGTGGGGTCTCCACGATAAAGATTTGAATGACTCCCGTTTGTCTCTGAAAGGTGAAGATTTGAGCCACTTGGATTCCGATCCGAGTGCAATTGTGACGCTGTCGGTATGGAAGTTGTCGAGTCCATGGTGCTTGTGCGGCTAGTGCCCGGTGTCCCGCGCATGATGACGGACGAAGAGATCGACTTCCGGAGGCGGACAGGCGAGCTGTTGAAAATCGAGCTTCTAATACTTGGGTTTATGGCAGATTTGAGCGAAGTAATAGGTTGCGCCCAGTCTGGGATTTTTATCTCGACATGCCTTGGCTTGGTGGCGCTGGAATGAGGTGATGCGAAAGACTGTTTCCTACCAGAGAACGATGATTCTGAGGTAGCTGGTGAGTGCTCTGGATACCGCAAGTCGGCTGGAGTCTCTGGACTGGACTCTATCGATGTGTGGGGGCTATCAGGTGCCAAGGGCACATATCTTGGGACGACAATTGGAACGTGCTTCAAGCGGGGCTTGGTCGGAGAGGGCAACTTCTCGAAAGAAAATGTGGGTAACAGTCGGAAGCTTGATTGGGATTTCTGGTCCGAAGAAAGTCGGGTGGCAGCAGAAGAATGGCGGGTTGTTGCACCAAAATATGTTCTCCCGTCACGTGGCACTGCAGGTTGATGATTCTGCTCGTGCAAGCTGGTTGCGCTCTTTGGCTTGACAAACTGGGAGACTTTTTCTTTGGACGAAGACTCAGGGGACAAGTCGCCGGAAGAGCTGAATCCAACGACGCCTAGGGTCATACAGGTTAGCATTGGGCCATGACTGTAGGCGTACGTTCTTGTGAAGTGAATTAAGAATATAGGAAAAGAAGAGATTCCGTGAGCAGGCAAGCAAGCAAGCAAGCGCAAAGGATAAACAGACTCGTCGTGTTCCTGTTTGGGCTTTTCCCAACAAAGTGGCCGTCCATTTCGAGCCTCACACACATGTTCTCCATGGGCGTCTTTTGAAAGCGACAGAAGTAGCCTTCGCAGGCCAGGCGATGGCTCAAGACTGCGAGGCGCCTTCACAATTGGCCGTGGAGGCAACGGTTGTCACACTGGTTCGCCAGGTTGTCCAGGGTTGGCCGAGCAAGTGAGACGCCGAGGGTGGTGGTGGGCTTGGAAAGGGACTGGGAGAGCCGGTAGGGTGGGTTCGTTGGGTAGTTGAAAATGGCATACCTCTGTGGAGCAATGCGTCGATGTGCCCGTCTGGCCGCAAGTGTTCAGGAAGGGCACGTGTGTGTAGGTGTAGGTGTAGGCGTAGGTGGAGTTGTAGGGAGAAAGGTGTTCACGGAGTATTGAGTAGCATTCAAAGCAGAGACGGACTTGCAGACTGGTGGCAGTCGTGCTGAGGTGCGGTGCCTCCTTGAATCGCGTTCTCGGCTAGTTCTACCTAGGTAGCAAGCACTCACTGCACGAGGAGAATTGGATCCTGGTAAGAACATGTAGAAGAATCGTCTCTCATGCAGGGGACGCTTTTCTTTTGGGACACTGCATAACCCGCTGTGGCTTGTCTTTTGACAATTCTGTCTACTGACAATTGCCGCCTCTCCAGCCTTCTTCACGTCTTCCACGACTCGGACCATCAGTGCCATTTCCATCGGCTATTGGAATGCTGCCGATGCATTTGCCGCCCGCCCGTCACTGTCCATTCAAGTTACTACTGGGCAAATCCGGGGACGGCGCCGGTGCCGCAATTATATTGCAATCATGGAAGCAGACAGATGTTGTGGGCTTCGAGCAATATTTCAGACTTTTAGAGTGTTTGTAAACCCTGGTCACGTTCAATTGGGCACGCTTTCACAGGATCCCATGTGCTGCCAAATGGCGCATGATGGATGTTTGAATTTTCTGAACTACGGAGTAGCTCCTTGAACTCCTCAGTTCGCTTCTCAGAACCAATGACTAATAATGCCCTATCCGTCTCAGGTTTTCTTGCCTCCACTTGCTCGCATACTCCATCCATCTACACAGCAGCGCTGGTCTTATCCTTTGGCAGTGCTGTGAAGCGAAGGTAGGGCTTCACAATGCGGAAGTTCGGGAACAGTTCCTTGGCCAGATCGTCTGTTCACCAATTAGTCATGTCCATGATTGAATCAAGAAGGGCCGACGCACTGTTTACACTTGGGTGAACAATCACATCGTCACCTGGAACCCAGTTGATTGGTGTGGTGATTCTGTTCTTATCTCCGGTCTGTAGCGAATCGAGGACGCGTAGGACTTCAGCTGTGTTGCGGCCAGTCGAGGCTGGGTAGGATAGGATGAGACGGATGGTCTTTTTGGGGTCGATAATAAAGACGGAGCGGATCGTGAACGCAATGCCCTTGGAGTCAACGTTGGTAGCGTCCTGGTGGTCAATCCTATCGCGAAAATCAGTTTCCATGGTCTTGGGACAAACACGATGGCTATGCTGACATGTCGTATGCCAAAGCAACTTTGCGCTCTTTGTCCCCAATGATTGGGAAGGAGAGCTTGCTGCCAGAGATCTCATCGATATCCTTGATCCATCCTCCGTGGCTCTCAATTGTGTTTGCGGACAGACCGATCAATTTGGTGCCACGCTTTGTGAATTCTGGCTCAAGCTTGGCGAATGCGCCGAGCTCGGTCGTGCATACTGGAGTGTAGTCCTCTGGATGGGAGAAGAGAATAACCCAGCTGTCTCCGATGAAGTCGTGGAAGTTGATTGGGCCAGTCGTTGTTTCAGCGTCGAAGTTTGGGGCGATGGACCCGAGACGGAGAGGGGCAGCAGCTTTCTCGGCCATGTTGAAAGTGTGCGTACGGGTGAGTCGGCGGCGTTCGTGTAATGTGTGTAGCTTGCTTGAACGGGTAGAGGGGGATGAGAGGGAGAATTTATCTGAGTTGAACGACGTCTAACTTGAGGCAGTTCGGCGACTCTAATATATACTGGTTAAGGGTCGATTCTCCCTCCAGCTGATTGCGTGCTTAGAAGGCTTAGAGGTATCGATAACTTGTGTGGAGAAATTTTCAATGACACCATCCGAGCCTCATCCAAATGGTGGCATATGGAGGGGTATGGCACATGAATAAGTAGATTTAGCCACCTGGGCACCCTGATGTATCGACAATCACTTTCAACCCACACCTCGCAAGATGCATCTCTGCCTCAATCCTCGCAAGTTGCATCTCTGCCTCAATCCTCGCAAGATGCATCTCTGCCTCAATCCTCACAAGATGCATCTCTGCCTCAATCCTCACAAGATGCATCTCTGCCCCAATCCTCACAAGATGCATCTCTGCCCCAATCCTCACAAGATGCATCTCTGCCTCAATCCTCACAAGATGCATCTCTGCCTCAATCCTCACAAGATGCATCTCTGCCTCAATCTCCTTCTGCTTCCCCCTCTCTGTATCCCTTCCAGCTTCTCGAGAATCGCAACTGTGGGTTTACGTGATGTTATCAAACGTTCTTCCACCTATAATCAACGGCTTTGAGCACCGTAACCGTAGCGGTCAGTCTATTGCTAGTATCATACCTTATTCCCGCATCTTGATCGCGCCTCTTCTTGCCTGCCGTGTCACCAGAATGTGCAGATCCCCTGCCACATCCCTGGGACAGCATCAGCATCAGCATCATCCAGCATCTCCACGATGGCGCATCTGCAGAAGGCGCGTGGTTGATGGCGTCCTACAGGCAAGACACGGCTTCCTCAACGGACTGGCGCGCCGTTCTCACGCTCCTCAATGGCCCGCAACCACTCCGCTATTTCTTTGGGCGTGGTTCCCTGCGAATAGCGTGTATCGCAGATGTCCGTTGGCTATGATTCTCTAAGGCCCGAGCGATCCCCTCAAAAAGGGCCCACAACCTCCATGGTCGCAAGCCAATTTTTTATACCCGTTAGTTTGCTATATTCATACTTGCTGCTGTTCCATGTCTCCTTTCTCTGCTTTGTTGTTCTCATTCTACCAATGTGATCATGGCGGACCCCGAAGTTGGCCTTGCGCAAACTTCTTCACTCAATCTTGGTCCTGTACCTCACGGATATACATCCGGAAATAACCCTCCCATCCAAAACTCACCAATATCGACAGCCAGCGCCAAAGGATCATCACAATGGGACGCTGAGAAGTTCCATGAGCCTGGGGATGATTGTGAAGAAGAGCTGGAAGAATTGGATAACACTTGGCCAATCACATTTCATTACCTCACATTTGACACTGATTTGCCAAATCCGACTTCGATAACCGCCAAAAATTCGAATTGTCCACCGACGCCACAGCCTCCGAATCTGGCCAAATTTACATCTCCCTTCCTATGGTCAGACTCACGCAAGAATCTCATAATTTGGCTGTCATGTATTGCGACCATGTTTACTGCTTTCACGGCTGGCGCATACAGCCCAGGCGCTGAACAGATGACAAGAGAGTGGCATGTAAGCAATGTTGCCTTTCTCGTGGGGATCACGACTTTCACCACTGGATTCGGAGTCGCCCCTATGGTACTAGCTCCATTTTCTGAGATCAACGGTCGTCGACCGGTTTTCATCGTCTCGGGCTTTCTCTTCGTCGTTTGTCAGCTCTGCTGCGCGGTGACACAGTCATACGGCGGTATGCTCGCTGCTCGATTCTTCGTCGGCGTTGGCGGGTCAACCTTCTCGACTATGGTTGGAGGAGTCGTCTCGGATATCTATCATACAGCTGACAGGAATACACCAATGGCACTGTTCTCAGGAGCGGCTCTTTGTGGCACCGGACTGGGGCCCCTCGTTACTGGATTCATTGCACAAAACACTTCATGGAGATGGATGTTCTGGCTACAGCTCATCATGGACGGCGTGCTGATAGCTGTGGTTATGGTGTGTTTCAAAGAGACACGTGGAAGCGTGCTGCTCAGTAAGAAAGGCAAGGCACTTAACAAGTGGTATGAAGAGAGGGAGAAAGCTGGGTACTTCGGTGTCCGAATGCCCGTGGAGAATAGGCCAGGAGAGCTCACCTCAGAAAGAATCCGCTGGAAAGTCAAGTCCGACGAAGAACGAACCAGCCTGGGGAAAATGATCGGAATATCCTGCTACCGGCCTTTCCATCTACTCTTCACAGAGCCAGTCGTCTTCTTCTTCTCCCTTTGGGTGTCCTTCTCCTGGGGAATCCTCTACTTGACACTTGCCGCCGTCCCCCTAGTCTTCCGCACAAACCACGGCTTCAATATTCAAGAATCAGGCGCCGTCTTCTCCGCTGTCTTCATCTCCGCTGTTATCTTCACAATCATCTGTATCTACCAAGAAAAAATCGCAAAAAAATACGATAAGTTACCCCACACGCCCGAAGCACGTCTCTACTTCTCTTGCTACCAAAGCGCATTAATGCCAATCGGTCTTTTCATGTTCGGCTGGACCTCTTCTTCCTCAATCCATTGGATCGTCCCAACCATCGCCATCGGTCTTGCAACAATGGGTATTTTTTCGATTTACCTTGCTGTGTTCAATTACCTGGCTGATACGTATCATCGGTATGCGAGCTCGGCATTGGCGGCACAGAGCTGCTGTCGGAATATCATGGGTGGAATCTTTCCATTGGTGACGACGCAGTTGTATACGAATTTGGGATACGGACCGGCGAGTAGCTTGCTAGGTGGTATTGGTGCGTTGTTGACACTTGTGCCGTGGATGTTGATGATTTATGGGCCGAGGATTAGGGCGAGGAGTCGGTTTGCTAGTGAGATTATGGATTAGGAATATAACATACCATTGCATTGGATGTTTTAACATACACGAGCACCAAACAAAGACTCCTTTCACAAAACGGTATGCTAAAAGATATCGTTGCGAGTGAAATTTCTCTCAAGTCCAAATCTTCGACTACCATATATTATCGTACAAACTTCTGTATCTCTATTATAATTCCCCCCTTGTAGAGGCTAAAATATCCGCAGAAAAATAAGTAAATATATGTAACTTAAGGTTGAAGTAGCTCAAAGGTCTCATTCTAGATGACCTCCGATACCGGCAACCAACCCAAATAAACCCTCACAAAATTTCACGGCCCAGAAGTAAACATCAACCCCGATTGTCCCCCAATTCTCCCCCAAACTCCAAAAATGGCATCGGCAGCACGAACCCTCCGAATTGGTACCACCCCCCTCCACCAATCCCCTCCTTTCCACCAATTCTCACACTAATTCCCCCCAGGTCTCATCCCAGGCGATGGCATCGGCCGCGAAGTTATCCCCGCCGGCCGCCGTATCCTCGAAGCCCTCCCTTCCTCTCTAGGCTTGAAATTCAGTTTTTTGGATTTGGAGGCTGGGTTTGAGACTTTTGAGAAGACGGGGAAGGCGTTGCCGGAGGAGACGGTGGAGAGGTTGAGGGGGGAGTGTGATGGGGCGCTTTTTGGGGCTGTGAGGTATGTGTTTCTGTTTGGTTTGGGGGTTGAGAGCTTGGTGATTTATTCCCCTGTGTGGACGAGTTCTGCTCGTAAGCTTGGGGCTGGGATGGGGAGGGGAGTGAGGTTTCCCGAGATATTTGGCAAACAGGGCTTTGATCTTGAGTTATGGAAGAGGTTGTGGGACGTAGCTTTGGTTGGCGAAGAGGAGGGAATGGTCTTGTGGAGTGAAAGTTCAACAAAAGCTAATCATTGTACAGCTCTCCCACTGTCCAAACTAAGGGATACTCCTCGCCCATTGTTGCCCTTCGCAAGCGTCTCCAGCTATACGCCAACGTTCGTCCTGTCAAATCGGTTCGTGGCCAATCACCTGTTGATCTTGTTATTGTTCGCGAAAATACCGAGGATCTATACGTCAAGGAAGAGAAGACATATGATACACCTGAAGGCAAAGTCGCAGAGGCAATCAAGAGGATATCGGAAAAGGCTAGTTTCAACATTGCTTCTATGGCTGGAGACATTGCATTGAGGAGGCAGAGAATCCGCGACGCAGGTGCCGAGAGCATTCACACCCGGCCAATGGTTACAATCACACACAAGAGCAATGTTCTGTCACAAACGGATGGACTGTTCCGCGAGACTTCAAGGAGAGCACTTGGACAAAACCAATTCCAGATGGTCAAGATTGACGAGCAAATTGTGGACAGCATGGTTTACAAACTCTTCCGTGAACCAGCTTCCTACGATGTCATCGTCGCACCAAACTTGTACGGAGACATCCTGTCAGACGGTGCCGCGGCATTAGTGGGCAGTCTGGGATTGGTACCAAGCGCAAACGTCGGAAAGGGCTTTGCTATCGGAGAGCCTTGCCATGGTTCTGCTCCCGACATCCAAGGAAAGGGCATTGCCAACCCGATAGCCACAATTCGAAGTGTCGCGTTGATGCTGGAGTTCCAAGGTGAGGAACAGGCTGCTGCTAAGATTTACGCTGCTGTCGATGCGAACTTGGAGGAGGGACGATTATTGAGTCCTGATCTTGGAGGATCTGCTAAGACGGAGGAGGTTCTCATGGATATTATCAAGCGACTGTAGATGGAAGGCATGCAGATTGGATTTGTATGGATGTATAATACAACTGGACTAGGTTAGGCGCGAGATTCTGAAAAGCGTATCGCAGATCGGGAATGCCATGTCGCGTGTCGCGGGACTTTCCGCGGTCAACAACTATGCCGTCATTACGATGCCATTGAGGCGTTGAATCGTTCTGACATTTGCCATGTGAATTTCAAGTCTACAACTGCTTCCAGTCCTTCAAATTTTCACAGCAATCGAACTAGACAATCCTCGCTATCGATTGAGACTTTCCGAACCAGCAATTTCATCCCAGCCTGGAAATATCCTCGATACACACACACACCACCCACCATGACGGGGACAGATCCCAAGAAATACCTACTCAAGGTGACAGCGGGCCCTTCATACGACAACCAAGAACCTGTCAATGTCAATACGACGACGCCTGCCAAAATAAGCTCAGAACATATCGATGCCCATGTCCATGTACGGGTGAAGGATTTTCGCGGTATGGAAGCCCCAATCCCTCTTGTTGTAATTGCTGCAGACTCCCAACTACTTGTCCTTCATAAAATCTCCAATGTATTCAAACTTTAACTGCTAGCTACACTCACTAATCAAAACTTATATCTCTAGGCCTTCCCAAAACCTCCCCCGCTGTATCACCGTACTTCTCCCACCCAACCCACACGCGCGACCTCTACTCCATCTCCTTCTCTTTCATCCCCAAACGGCCCATCAGCGGCAACGACCTCGTCTTCGGCAACGATTTCGACCACCCCATTCGCGATAAATTACCTCCCCTCTTCGGCAAAGCATTCTCCTATGTTACGTCTTTTATTGATCCCGGCCTTTATGGGGATCCTTACGCTGATGAGCCATATCTTTACGGGCCTATGCTTAGTTCCGTCAACATATTCCGTGTAGGGGAAAAAGGCGGACTGGATGAGGAATATGATGAGGATGATGTGTTGGAAGAAGGGGCTGAGGATGAGGAAGGGGAGGGATTGAGGGAGAAAGCTGGGTTGCCGGATGTGGGAGGTAAGAGGATGAAGCATTTTCTGCAGGAGGGGAAGAGGAAGGAGTGGGAGTTTGAGGAGGGGAGGGTGTATAGTTGTGATTTTTTCAATCCGTATTTGGATTTCAATCGTGAGTTTCAACGCATATCTTTCTCTTGGGCATGTTGGCTAACTGAGAGATATAGAATTCGCACTCAGACTTCCCCTCGGTCTTTCACTTAATATCCTTGGAAACTGGGATGGTCAGGCATTAAGGTAAGCGTCTCCTTGTCTTCTCTCCCCCACAAACCTCCCTCTCCGTTTCCACCATGTACGCCTATCTTGACAAGCTTTCTCTACGCGTTCGTTCCAACTAACCAATCCTCTCTCTTCAAAACTAACAGGACATCTCACACCCTCAGATACGTCCTCCGCGATCGAAAAACAGACGTCCTTCTCTTCGTTGTCAGCTTCAATCTCATACCCGTTGAGCATGTAGATGGGGAAGGCGATCCGACTACGAAGAAAGAGAGTGATGCAAAGGAAACCAAGACGGAAGAGGAGGGTGGCGGGAAGAAAGAGGCGGAAAAGAAGCACGAGGATTGGGAGGACGATCTAGATTAGAGATGTGGCATTGCATATCGCGAGTAAGAGATGAAGACATGATAAGAAGAACTATGACATGCATAAGCAGGAGAATATTCTGTACGAAATACGAGAGAAAAGACATAATACGGAAGGGACATGCCATCACAGCCGGCCGGCAAGCATTTTAGCATTGAAACGACATGGGCAGTATGTGATTTATACACCATTTGCATGGAGTGCGAAACAGGCATTTGCGACAGATGGCAATGGGTATGAATGATTTGCGAATATGAAGGATGAGTGATGGATTATTGATGAGACTGTAGATGATAGATGATAGATGATAGACGGTGGATGATAGATGATAGATGGTACAATGAATAACCTACGAAATCCCCTCTTTCTACCTTTATGCAATGCAATGTACCAACTATTCTATATTGCATACATCAACCATGCAAGATAAAAGAAATCGATATAAACCCGTTCCTGAATTCGTGAGGGTAACCATATCAAGAGATCCACAAATCTAGAAGTACCTAAAAAGGACTGAGATTCAAGTTGATAAGAGAGTACTCATGTATTCAGCTAGGTTTTTTATCAAATCATGGCATGTAAAAGGAGATGGAGATGGATATGAAAATCGCGAGGATACATATTTATTGTTTGGGTGGATGTTAAGGTCATTGATTTGTTGATAAAGAGGAGAGGATATCAGTAGCGTAAGATACAAGATAAGACAAGACCCGCTAAAGCAGCATAACCACCACCACGACGAAATCGTAACGTTGTGACTGCTCAAATCATGCGTATTCGGTAGAAAGAGAGAGAGAGAGAGAGAAGGTGTGTGTGAGAGGTTTACAAGGTACGTCCTCACGAAACAATCGTAAGTTGTAGATAGTAAATTCCCAGACACCCAGCATATCAACACGAGCCCCTTTTCTCGAATAATCCCATAACGATGTTCCATTCTCGATAATCAACAATTGAGTGCTTTCAATGTCCCTCGTGATTTTGGTCTCCCTGCCTAGTCTAATATTCAATTCAATCTGCGTTGATGAGGGAATCGATATCGACTCGTTTGTAGAAAGAGATGTGG
Organism: Venturia aucupariae; assembly: GCA_003693225.1. Taxonomy (NCBI): domain Eukaryota; kingdom Fungi; phylum Ascomycota; class Dothideomycetes; order Venturiales; family Venturiaceae; genus Venturia; species Venturia aucupariae. The sequence goes on along the minus strand of QWZN01000028.1, from coordinate 7,823 downwards.
CCGAATGTCTCCCAATACTGCGCTATCGTGTCGTGGGAGATGAGGATGAGTTGCGAGGGTATGTATTGATCTAAAGAAGTCGGTTAGAATATAAATTTATTGTTGAGATTGTGTCGCCGGTTTAAAAACAGTTGTGAGAAAGACTTGTATATGGTCGTACCTTCGCGATAACCTCGAGCAGCAATATGTCCCACACTCCTCACGATCCTAGCACCCTTGAACATCTCCTCGTCTGCAATCCTGACGGTCCCGTCCTTTCCGATATCTGGCGCGATGAATGTGTATTCCCCACGCGGGATGTTGGGGTCCCCCGTGAGCTTAACCGCAAGAATCTGTCCTCTGTAGATTCTATCCTCGTCATATTCGTCTTCCTCAAGGGTCTGAATATCTTCCTGAGTGGTGATAGGTGCCACGGTGGTCTCGGAATCAGGCCATGAATTAATTTGTCCGGGAAGCTGAGATTCTGCAGCAGGGTTTTCCTCATCTTCAGTCACATCTGTTTCGGTCGTCCAATTCCAGATTTCGCCAAGGTCTCTACGAGCCTGTATTCCCTCTTGAGCACCTTCCGGCAGTTTTATGTCTTGATCTGGTTGCAGAATAGCCAGGAATTCGCAGCCGTGTCCCGAGTAGTCTCCGCACCAGATTCCTTTCCAGGGTTTCAATTTGGTTGGCGTATATGCCTCTGGCGGTAGGGTAGCATATGTCGCGACATCTTCACCCATTGGCATAGCAACCTCGGCAAGGCGGTGAGTGAACTCTGTCCATCTTCGTAAGCGGAACGTGTATTCAGAAACCTCTGATAGCCTTGTTGGACGATGACCTGAGCTGCTGAAGGCATCTCGACTCGTATTGCGAGATCGGACCATAGCTGGCAGCGTAAGCGGTGGCCAAACTGAAGTTGTCTCGAAGATAGCTTCAGGCGCCAGAGGTTTGGCGAGCATAAACGCAGAAGAGGCGCCAGTTACATGTCCATTCTGGTGGGTTCTGTATGAGCGCATAGGCGTCTCCTCCTGCATGTAAATCTCGCTGGTCAGTGCACCAGAAGCGCCAGTGGTGTCTCTGGGCCTTAACCGTAGAAGAGACTGATTGAGGTCGAGCCGGACTGTTGGCTCGAAGGTATGGATGATGACTTCCGGGTTCCATTTCCAAAACTTGAAGGTAGAGGTGCCTCTGCTGGCGGTGACTGTGTATGCTTCAATGGTCTGACGAGATGGCGAGTAACGTGCTATCAGGAGCTTTCCCGTCGCTTGTGTGTCGGAGAACCATATTTTGTGCTTTGGAAGAAACCAGTATGGCAAATGTGAGAGATACAGATCGCGAAATGATGGTGAAGGAGCTGATGTTCTGAGAGTGGTTGCTGGAAGGTTTGATTGAACGATAGCTTGCCAAAGTTTATCATCGTATGCATGCTCTTGGAGTAGACGGCATGTCTGTGCCACGGCACCCAAGGCATTGGGAGGTAGAAAAGAGAGAACGGTATGTATGATCTCAGCGGGCAAGTTCAAGAAGGGTGGCATGTTGTTTGCAGCCTGTGCTAGCTCTGGGTGAGAAGACACCATACCCATCTCCGTGAATTAGAATGTCAGATCCCGGGTGTACTGTATAAGAGCCGCAATCGCTCGGTGCGGAACGGCAGTCCCAGGAACGCGGATACAATGCACGAGGTGTATGGGGACGAGTGGGGAGCAGAAGCAAGAGAGCCAATGACCAGGACGTGAGACAGCAAGATCTGATCAAAGGAGACGGGAGGTACTGGTGGTATTAGAAAGCGATAGCCAAAAGTGGAAATAGAGCAGGATGCAATAGACCAGGCTTGACGAGGAATGCCTGAGGGATGAGGGATAGCTGCGGGCTTTGGTCAGTAAGGTTCGAGTGATGGCGACAAGGTCTTCAATCCGCACCTTCTATATTCGGTCAGTCCATGAGGCTTAGTGTGCAGCTGGAGAGAGCAGATGGATGGTGCGTACGCGTCAGGCTAGGGGATATAAGAGTGTGTTCTGTTATATATTCTTCTTCGTTTGGCACCCGCAGGATTACTTGGACGTGTGCCAGTGGTGGTGACGGTGATGGATAGGAACTGAGCGAAGATGATGTGACGATTCTGGTCTGCACGTGATGTCGCGAGGATACGGAGTATCCGTACTGGTACATCTAGGAGAACTGTTCGCCTCCGGGTCGGTGCTTACTTTAGCGGCGGTGGTTATATGATACCGCATGTGTGGGAGACGGGAGTCTTCTCCCCAGCAATCAGGACACGAGTCATGATCACGAGGACTCCTCCACTGTTCTTCACCTATGTATACGTACCACTGACCCTACCTTCACCAATCGCCTCAGAATTGAGATCTGAACGATTATAATACTATACCCTTTCCAAGCCACTAATACGAAGAAATCTACTACAGCTTGATCATCCTAGACATATCAGGCGATTCTACCCCACGTATCGTTGCAATTATAGTTTGTAAACTCCAATTCAATAACTCCAATCAAAAAACAAAATGGGAACCTCCGTATTAGCTAAGAACGACACGTAAATAACCTGAATACAAATCTACGCCTTGATCTATGCTTTTCTACCATTTGACAACGAATATACAGTACCGTATTCCCTCTCCCCCCCCCCCCTTTCAAGATATAAGCCGATACCCTACTTATCTTGAAGGAGAACTACCTAGTACTCTCTTTTTTAGTTAGAGCTCTGTACTTAAAATCCTAGAAGCTATTCATATTGTTATAATCTCTATTCGTACTATATAGTATAATACTTCATTTTCAGTTTTACGTCTATTAAGTACTATGTTCCAAGGACAAAACAAGTAGAAAAATCTTTCGATGGAAATAAGGTAATGAAATTGCTCAGCGATACTTGCAAGGTGGTAGTAGACTGAGGACGGATATCCAATAAAAAATTACAGTTACAAAAAAGAGAAAGACTCGTTGCGAGCGGGGAAAAAAAAAGACGCCAATCTAATCATCAGTCTACCAGCTCCCGAAATCGCCAAAACACCACACCCAACATAAAAGTCTCAGCCATTCCCAAAAATCAAGCCTTCGACCTCCTCACCATTCCCTCCTCCCCATGACCCCTACTATGAATCCCCCTCTTAACACTCTCCCTTACCTTCCTCCGAATATTCCTAATCCGCCCCCCCTTAATCCGATTAATAAACTCCAAATTCTCAGGCCCATCCACCTCCCCCTCAGCCCCTCTATCAGGACTCATCCTCTTCCTCAGTTTCCTCGGTAAACACTGCGCCAGCATTTCATCGGGCACCATTCTGATGATCATGCCGACGGGTATGGATAGGAAACCGAGGATTAGACTTATGGCCCATTGGGTTGCGGAGAGGCGGACGACGTTGAAGGCGCGGCCGCCTACGTAGATGATTAGGACTTGGCCGCCTACCATTATGAAGTTTATTATTATGAAGAAGGTGTTTCGGTGGAGGCCTTCTAGGATGTTGAATTTGTTGTCGAGGCGGCGGTTGCTGGAGAGATTGTTAGGGATGAAGTTTTATGGAAGGATTTGGAGAGGGAGAGGAGGAAGGAGAGAGGAGGTGGGGTAGGTAGGGGGAAGGGAAGGAATGGCATGTGGACATACTTGAATTCATTGAAAATCTGCATCCAAACAAAGGTGTTGAACACCAACGTCTTCAATTGATCCATCTCCTCCTGCGTCTCATAATCCAAGATATGCGCTCCGGCGAAATGAAGAATGAGCGTAGCAACGAGTTGGAAGATGGCTTGTCCGATGATCATCTTCCACATGTTTAGTGTGATGAGGGGTGCAGACTTTCTGGTTGGTTTACGATTCAGAATTTTTCGGGTTGGAGGGTCGGTGGCGAGCGCGAGCGCGGCGAAGGTATCCATAATCAAGTTTACCCAGAGGAGTTGGACGGCTGTCAGGACGGACTCTTCGGTGGAGGAGGCGACGGCGGAGATGAAGGTTAGGAGGACGGCAGTTATGTTTACTGTGAGTTGGAACTGGGAAAATTTCTCGTTAGTTTAATCGTTCAATGTTCCAAACTTCCCCTGAACGGATAAAAAAAAAGGATTAGAACGGAGTTGAAGGTTTTGGGCAGACTTACCTGCAAGAATTTTGCAACAGCATCGTTGACAGATCTTCCCCACATCAACGCCTTGACAATCGAAGCGAAGTTGTCATCCATAAGGATAATAGAAGACGCCTCCTTCGCAACCTCCGTACCGGCAATTCCCATACTAAAGCCCACATCACTCATCTTCAACGCTGGCGCATCATTCGTCCCATCCCCAGTAACAGCAACCGTCTCCCCCAGTTCCTTCAAACATTTAACCAACGTCCTCTTATCCTCTGGACTTGACCGTGCCAAAACCTGCAGATGCGGAATGATTTTCTTCATTTCATCGTCAGGTAGTTTACGGAAGATGGGTCCTTCCATGACTATGCCGCCAGTGGAAGGAGTGTAAATCCCGCATTCTTGGGCAATGGCTTTGGCGGTTAGGATATTATCACCTGTTACCATTCGTACGACGACGCCAGCGCGTTGGCAGTCGGCGACGGCATCGGGGACACCGGCGCGGAGAGGGTCTTTAATTCCCACGATACCGATTAAGGTCATTTCGTTAAAGATGGAGAGGAAATCGGCTTGGTTGGGGTCGTCTAGTGATTCCGCGCCGGCTGGTGGCCACGATTCAAAGTCCTTTGTTAACAATGCAATGGTGCGGAGGGATTGCTTAGCGTAAAGTGTGATGATATTATCCATGACTTCGTAGAGTTCGCCTGTTAGGGGCGTGGTGGCTGTACTGCTTGTTGGGTCTTTCAGGATGGTTGTGCATTTTCGAAGGAGGACTTCTGACGCTCCTTTTGCGTAGACGCGGATTTTTCCAGAAGGAAGGCGAACGACAGCGGCCATGTATTTGTTTGCAGAGTCAAAGGGGACCATCTGCACTGTGTTGACGTTTGCGCGGAACTCGGTTGTGGATGTGAGACCAAGGTGTAGGTTCGCGAATTGAAGCAAGGCCGTCTCAGTCTTTGAGCCGACAAAGACACCGGGCTCCGATTCAAAGGCGGAGGAGTTGATGGCGATCGAGTTGAGGACTAAGTCTTTAACCTCAGGAGCGAGAGAAGACACGAATCCACTGGGCGAGATGATTGAATCACTGTCCTCGTTGATAACCTCAGTCTTCTCGAAGTTCTCGTCTTTTGGATGGGCGATGATCCTGCTTCCAACTCGCTTTGGAGCCTGTAGTCTCTCGAGACTGTCAGAAGTGGCACCGAGCTGTGTCGAGCTTCCAATGGTGGCTGCAACCATGGTCATTTTGTTCTCCGTCAATGTACCAGTTTTGTCGGAGCACACGGTCGTGGCATTGCCCATCGTCTCGCAGGACCGAAGAACACGGACGAGATTGTTCTCTTTCAGCATACGAGTAGTTGCGAATGCTAATGCGAGCGTGACAGCGAGCGGAAGCCCCTCAGGAACTGCTACGACGACGACCTTTGCACTGTTAGCTAGCTAGATCATGGTTGGGGGAGCCAGAAACTTACGGTAACTGCAACGATGAAAATGCGAAGGAAGTCCTGACCCTTCTCTGCGGGAGTCTTCGTATTTCCTCTCAACTGGACGAGAAACTTAATGAACAGAACGATGAAAAGCATGAGTGCTGCAGCACCACCAAGCTTAGCGATATACTCTGCCAAAACGTTCAACTTTGCCTGCAGAGGCGTGGCCTCAGACTCTGTACGAAGAGACATCATGATGCGACCATACTCAGAGTTGACACCCACGGCAGTGACCAAGAAGGTGCCAGTACCCTCTGCAACCTTGCCACCAGACAGAATGAACGGATCAAGTTTGCGGAGCTCACCCGGTTCATCTCCAGCAATGATGGCCATGCATCTGTCAGCCGGTGTCTTCTTCATAAGATCCGATTCACCAGTTGCAGAAGACTCGTCGAGCTTGACACCAGATCCATCAATAAAGATACCGTCAACAGGTACCATATCACCAGGTTCCAAATGCATGACATCTCCAGCCAGAATATCGTAGACGGAGATTTGCATCGTCTTCCCAGATCGAACGACCTTGCAAACACGATCATCTTTCTTCTTGTTCAACTTGATGAACTGCCTCTCTTTCTGCCAGTCGTTAAGAGTGCCGACGATGACAACAATCAGGATAGCCGCAACAATGGCAACACCTTCGACCCATTCCACTTTTGCCTCGCCGGGCTCGTGTTCTTGGCCGAATGTTTGATAAAGCCCTAGACCCAAAGATACCGCGGCCGCGGCAGTAAGAAGAATGAGGACTTTGTCATTGTAAGCAATCCAAGCGAGCTCCCATATCGTTTTGGCCTTCTTCTCTGGTAACCGGTTGTCTTTGAACACTCGTTTTCTGTCTGCAAAGGCCTCGCCTGAAGGGGATGCAGCTGAATGTTCCAGGCCCCCATCCAATGTTGTTTCGCCAATGGAGTCATACTTCGGTGGTGCTGGTCCATATCCACTGCCGCCTGTGGCTTCCTCAAACGACACGGATTTGGTGATTGTCGTTTCGTCGACGCTGAGGCCGGAGAATCGATTCGTCTGTAGACCCTTTTCTATGCCTGCAAGACCACCAAGCTGCCATAGTGCTCCCAAATTTTTGGGATTCAGGAGTCTTCCAAGCTGTCCAGGTGAAAATGCGAATTTGTTGTTTTCAACTTCGAACAATGCCTCCTGACCGGGGTCTGGTTGTAATGCTTCAATGTCTTCTATGATTTCTGATCTTGTCAAAGGTTCTTGAATGTGCTCCTGAAAGGGATGTCAGTGATTGGAAGGTCAGGGTGAAACCTCTCTGCCAAAGGACCTCGAAGGTTCGCACGATCGACGCAAGAATTGTTGTGCATCAAACTGTACCGGCGCAAACATTACCAGGTGAGGCAAGAACGAGAAAAGGACGTACCTTTTTGATTCTTGACTCTTGTTCTTTCCCTAATACAGCGCGCGATACTTCATCTCGTGTTTCCGCCATATTTATTAGTAATTACTAAAAGTTGTTGCTCCTCCTTTTAGGCGTAACGCGACCGCAAGCAAACAAATTGATGATATGAAAAAGAGTACGAGAAATTCAGAAAACCCAGATAATCGCAACGGGACAGCATCCATTATATCGGAACGTCAACAAGCCACACGCGCCCTGACCGGACAACGAGTCAAGTACTCAGCCACGATCGAGGCAGACTTCGCAGGTCTTTCAAAATTGAGCCAAGGCTGGAATGGCTCAGCCTAATTTCCTCAACCAATCATATTGTTTCAACATCTGGGCCCACGCATTTGTACGCCTCGAGTTATTGCGTGGTCAACTCAACGACCCCGATGTTCTGCAGGTCGCACAGGAGTGGAGAGGAACCGCGCACAACGACAGTAACACGATGTCGTGTCTTTTTGTGTATGCACACGATTCGACTTTGTTTGATCAGTTGGAGGGAAGCTTAGCGCCTACACGGGACAACACCAAGGCCAAGTCCCAAGCACAAATTCAGCCCGCCAAGGACCATCGGCTACCAGAAGCACAATGTGCCAAGACATATATGATGGCGATTTGCTGCAAGGTGGCGGACTGTTATCTCATAAATCAGACTCTCTGGGTTTATTTTCTACTTTCCTAGGTCCTAGGGCGGATTCGAGTTTTAAGTCCCGTGAACTCCTACTAACTCCTACTAACTACTCTAGGCTAAATTTAGCTTCGCTTTATTTATACTACGTCGATAGCTCTGCTATCGATAACTCCTACTAACTCCTACTAAATACCCTAGGCTAGATCCCGCTACGCTTTATTTATACCCCTATCGATAGCTTCGCT